>JAKWBJ010000538.1:1207083-1810625 GCA_023159175.1 Wohlfahrtia magnifica
TCTGGATATTCTACATTTAGTGATATTGATCCATCATGGTTAGCGCCTATCTGTCTCTCAAGCTTGACAGTGCAAGCAGAAGAGCATGTATATCCCACTTTGTAAGACCCACACCGAGGGAACATCCCCTAGCAACTCACTCATTAACAATATCATATCAGCGGATGCCTGCGTGGCTCGACACCAATAATAGCTTGGCATGATGTCGTTCTAACAGGGCCACTGAGCGAGCTAAGAAGATATTTCATTTTACTACCCTGGAGGCGTATGAGTAGAGTCTCACTCAACTATTATACAATTATTAAAGCCATGTCTGGTGTCGATAGCTCCGTATTATCCATTTAAGGTGTCTATTGTAAACTGCCACAAATCTGTATGTGCTATTGGTATTGTAACTCTCAAATGCTGAACTAATCTTGTTTTATTTTTGCGTTACATTTTCAAGGCTAACTATGATAAATGAAAATCGTTAAGGTCTTTTTTAAGAATATTTTTCCACTAACAAACTATATTTTTTTTCTATATCATAAACGTTATTTATTATTTTTTTTTTTTTAAATTAGGTTTTGTCATATAAAACAGTTGCGTTAGTTTACATTTTTGTTACAAAAATTTTTACATAATTTTTATAATTTTTTTTTTTTTTTTTTTTTTTTAAAAATTCAAATTTTGCCATAAACTTATGCAAATTAAACAAATGCTGTATTTATAAATATTTAGTAAAAAATATTTTTTAAATGAACAACTAACAATTTTTAAACTTACAACCAACATGCAATTGAAATTCAACGAAGCTGAAAGTTTTATGTGCAACAAACAACAGTATGAAAACATACTTACATATAAAAAAAAGAAAAAATATTATTTAAGATGTAAAAAAATCTGTGAATAAATGATGAAAATAAAATGATGCAACAAGAGACAAAAACAAACAAAAAAACAGTAAGATGATGTTGTTTAGCTACTGCTGACAACCAACGCTTTTCCTTGTAGCAACCATTTGAGTAACATTTAGTCAGATCAGACACAGACAGACAGACAGACAGGCATGCATGACAATTAAACAATCATTACGTTTGTGTTTGTCGTTGACTTTCTTGCAACAACTTCTACATTTTGTTGTGTCACATAATAGTAGTGGGGGTTGAATAAAATCATCTTCATCATCATCTTCATCATTATCATATTATTTTCATCATCATTATCGTGATTGTGTTGTTGATTTTTGTAGTGACAAAAGCGACACAAATTAATCACAAATTCAAAGAGAAGATGAGATGGTGAGCATTACAATTATCGTGTCTGATTATTGTGCTTATTTAGTTGTTATTGTTGCTACTGTTGCCGTTTGTCTTTTTTTAATATAATTTTCTTATTTATTTATTTATTTTTTTTAAATCTCAAACATTGTAATGATATTTCCCCCCACTTGTTGTTGTTGCTGCTGTTGCTGCTGTAATGACTGGCTCAAGACTACTTCTATTTTAAGCAACGAATTGAATAAAAAAAAAAAAAAAATGAAAAAAATAATCATTTTGTTTATGGTCATCAGCGCATAATCGTATCACAATGAATTTGTTGCCAATCGTTCTGTCTGTCTGCAATAATTTGACACAAATAGTGGCAAATAAAATGTTAAAACGTTTAAAACGAATTTCGAAGGCACTAAATACAATATTTTGGAATATTAATTAAGGGCATAAACCAATAGTTGACTTCAAATTACATAGTTCGCTGTTTGCATTACTTGTACGAATTATCCTGTTCATATGACAATTTTCAAATTGGTTTTCACAGTACTTCTTCAACTCTGCTATACCAAATTGCTTGAAATTTGAAAAATTACTGAATACAATTGTAATACTTTTGTATGCCGGACCTCATAGACTTGAATTTTTGTTAGAAGTTTGTATTATCCCTGGGATAGATTACAGACCTTTTTTTTAATACATTACACTGGCAAAAGACAAATAATAACTTGACCCAACTTGAATTTTAAGACACAAACCATCGAATTCGATGCTTTGGTAGAGCATCCTATCCATAAAATATTCCAATAGTACTATACAGTGCAACCAATTTATTTTTTTCTCCGTCACTGAGATTGGCTTTCCACAAAGCATCTATTGCTACGTTTCAGTTTCTTTAATCAATTGATCTTTCATGCTAAATAGATGATTAATCCACTGTAGCTTTCTACATATGATTTTTTTGCATAGTGGTGAAGATCCTTGCTAATTGGTGGTGATCTTAACTTTAGCATTAAAATTTCTTCCCAGTAGGTGGCGTGTTTTTCCTGATTTTCTAGATATATGCGGGAAGGTAGGGGAGCTTCTTATTTATCTTATAGATGGATTTGTCTGGAGTGAAGAAGTTGAGGCCCCTTTATGAAACATTTGAAACCACAATTAAGTTTTTCTTCGTCATGTCCTCTGCTGTGGCTCGAACCTGGGTCGTTTGTGTTGTTATGCGTGCACTCTAATCACTACACCACGCCACTCCATTATGAAGCACCCCCACTATTAACCTAACCCCATCAAAATAGCTTTTACAAGAATGTAATTATATTATCCCGATATTTGGATAAAAATTGGTACGAAAACCATAGTCAAGGTTGTTATGCCCTTCGGTATCAAAGATGTGTGTGGTCAGAAGCAATCGTTTGACCAGGTTGTAGAAGCTCATAATGAACAATTCCTTTTCAATCCCACCAGACACGCGGCATTACTTTTCTTGGTGTCAATCCACTATTTGCGACGTTTCACTCACCATGATCTTTTTCGTACATTATTGTCGTACGTGAATTTCAGAAATGGATCGTTTACGATCCCTTTTAGCATTGAATTGCAAATGGGAATTCGATCCGTTAAATTTTTTACTTTTACTCAATGTGGCCCCAAACATCGAGCTTCTTTGCATTGCTTATGTACCGGTCTTTCACAATTTGTTGTCACCTTTCAAGCAAGTTATAGTGTTGCCTGATGTAATTAATATTACCAGAGATATTACATTTTAGGTCCATCTACCGACAATTTGTAACCGAACTTAATCGAGCACCCAGTATCAAGGGGGAAAAGATGTTACAAAAATTTGTAACCTGTAAAGTGTAAAATACTGTAATTCTACTTCGAAAATCTTGATGTTAAAAATTTGGTTTGATCATAAGAAATTGATTCATTATGAGCTGATGTATTCTAGCGTAGCGATCAATTTTCATTTCTATTGATCACAACATAACCGTTTAACGGAAGAAATCAAGAAAGAACGAACAGTATTGGCCAACCAAAAAAGTTTTTCGTTCCTTCATTAAAACGCTAAGCCACAACCGACTGCGAAGGTTTTATGCAGCCACTGTATAGCTCAAATCTTGCACTGTCTGACTATGTTTGTTTCTTCTTGTAGGACTAAAAACCTTTAAACGATAATATAACTAGATTTAGACCTAAAATACCTCCCACACTATGACTAGGAGTTTATATATATGGTTATCTATGATTATTTCTATCACTTTAAATATTATAAATAAAGTGCTAAGCAAACTTTGTTGCTTTATGTTATCTATGGGATAGTATATGTTGCAAGTAACAGTAGCAATAATATTGAAAAATTAAAAAAAAAAAGCAGCCAAACCGATAGTTGATGAACGGCCAAGACCGAGTAAAATGGACATGAATGAGTGTTTCTTTTTTCTTTTTTTCTTCTCAAAAATAGTGGGTTTTTATAATTATTGTCTATTATTTTCTTCTCTTCCTCTCTCTCTCTTCTATTTTGTTAAAAAAAAACACGCGAGTTTATTGAACCCATTGCAAGTGTATGCAACAACACAATTAAAAGCTAAAAAAAAAAACAAAACAGCAACAACAAAAATTCTATAGAAAACAAAAAACTATCAGCAACAATTATAAAAGCATTACGGCGACGTTTATGAATAGAAAAACAAAATATATTACACGAATTACATTGTCGGCTGTATGTGAGTGTCACTGTGTGTGTTGGTAAGTGTTGTGTCTACGAGTATCGAGAGCTTTTTTATACTTTTAATGCAAAAGCACCACACACTCTGTAATTGGTGTTGCCATTGGTTTGCAATCGTATTGTAGGACTTTTTGTTTATTTGTATTTAATGCTAGAGCCATGAGCACCATAATAGATATTCAAAGTCGTGTTATAAATTTAGATTAAGTTCCTTTAACTAACTAAGAAATAAATAAGCAAATTAAAGGAAAAAAACTTATTTTTAATACGATTTTTGTTAATATTATTCATAAAATTTCAAACTGCTCAAGCACCCTTGGTAAGAGAAAGTCAATGCGAAATATGAGTAGGGTTCAAGGGTAAGGAGGCTTGAAAAGAAAATCATTTTTTTCTACGTTTAAATAGGTATAAAGGAAACTTTAAAGACCTGTACTCTAAATTTAGTTTGAATAATTTCTTAAATACACATCTTCCTCTTCTATACATCCATTTCAAGCTTGTCAAAAAGACTAACCAATCCTAATTTTAATATAATTCTCTTTTAATTTTTTGTATAATTCAATAAAACTTTACAAATCCTTTTCATATTGATTAGGTGAATGATTTCGAATATTCCGTATTGTAATGACTTTAAAATCCATACTTGTGTATGGCCGGTTTAAGAAGAATAAATACGAAATCTGATAAAATTCGATCCATAATGAAAAATAACTGTCATAAGAATTTCTACCTACCAATGAATAAAGTATTTAATTTTTGTAAATTTTTTCCGTAATTTTTACTGCATATTTTTTTCATTTCAATGCAGCATTCAGTCGATGACTGTCTGATGTGAATTTATTTATATATGTTCGTCGGGAAGAAAAACTTTCGCGGGAAGATTGTTCCACAAACGAATGGTGCTTCTAAATTCTAATTCTTCCTAAAATGCGTTGTGCGATTGGACAATCAACTACAAAGGGATGCGCTCTATGAGAAAAACGAAAACTAAGTGAAATTACGTGAATATTAGGAATTTTATTTCATCAGTGTAAAAATCAGATATTAATTAAAGTCTAACTGCCTTGCAAGATTTTATTAGGAAAAAATAAATAAAACCAATTATCTCTTCAAAAGAGTCGACTTTTGACCCGGAGTCTATTTACAAAATTATCACTATTAGAACAAAGTATCCTTAAGTGTTTAACTGATTGTCAATACATCGACAAAGATTGACCCACGAATAGAGTAATAACAATCAATTTTTTGGTTAGAGTGCGGTTGTCCAATCGAGGCAGGACGAAATATCACTTGTTTTCGCTCTTCTTCTCAATCAGAAGTATGTAGCTTATTCAAATATGTCTCAGAATACTTCGGGATTTTCTCTCTAACCAAGCGCTTGCTTAGGTTTTTATGGATATAGAATTTCTTATAAATCAGGGGCTTTTGTACTCGGTTGCACGATATTGGTTTCAAAACCGCAATATAAGGAATGATTTTTCAGTCCAAGCTAAAGCCGAGTTTCTACTAACTTACCATTAATGTGGCTTTTCCATGTTAGCCAGCGGTCAAAATGAATACCCAAACATAATATTTAACCTCAGAACTCGAGGGTAGTTTGGTTGTTGATTCAAATAGGTGGGCATGACTCCTTTCCCTTAACCTTTATTCTCCGTTGTTTCAACCAGGCCTCCAGTTGTATTATGAAATCTTATAAATACCTAATTGCTTTCTACGGGTCTTCATGATGCTTAAGATAGCTGTATCAGCAGCGAATGTTGAATTATACGTATGATTGCATATTGGGATATCACAGCTATATATCAGATATCGGATATGCCTCAAGATTTGACCTCTGGCCTCAATTGAGATTTACGTTCAAAATTGTAAAACAAAAAACAAATTATAGTGCCCATTGCTAATTCTGCTCTAGGACTTGTTAGCAACCGTAGTCTATCCTAACATTGCTAATACTTCAAATCATTATCTAACACTCGGTAGCTATTTTATTGATAATCTCATGCTATTACTCTTATCTTTCCTATACCTACTTACTTGTTTGTTAATGTACTAAAACGCATTAATTTTTCTTGTAAACGTTCCTTCCCCTTGGCAACACTTCTAAACATTGTTTTTGCTAAAGCTTATGTTCTAACATTGTTGATATTATTGGCGTTTGATTGTTTTTGTTTTTAATTTTTCTCTGCTCTCTGCGTCGGTCGCTCTCTCTCTTACTTCTCTATTTTTTCCTTTTTTTTTTGTGTTGGTCAATAGAAACTTGCGTACGATAGGTCGCTTATTTAAACATAATTTTTGTTTTTACTCTGCATTTGCTTTAGCTAAAAATGCTGGGTTTGGTTATTTAAAAGAATGATTTCTTTTATGAAATACTTGAATATATTGTGTTAGATTTTAACAAAAAAAATTGTAGAAGCTTTTAAATAACTGCTTTTATTTTAGTTGTTTTTTTTCTATCTATTTAATTTATAATTATGATAATAGCAGTTGTTGTTGTTTTTGTTGTTTGTATGCTTGTTTACTTTTTGTTTTCTATTTCATTTTTTTGTTTGTTGTCAAATCGTTCATTAAGTTTATGTAGTTATTGCAGTATAGATAAGTTAAGAGAAGTTACATGATGACTATTTATTTTGTAATTGTTAAGTGATGATGATAATGGTGATGTCAAATGATGTTCAATTTTTGATTTTTTTTTTTATACACATTTTTAAAAATTGTCTGCCTGTTTGTCTTTCTATCTAATCATCATTGTTTGTTGCTATTCGACTTGTTACTGCTGTTGTTGATCTGTATACCCTACACTGCCGTACATATGTACATATGCTGTAAAAGCGCTTTGCTTTGCATTAAAGAAAGCACATCGTTTTGGGTAAAGCAATGAATCTGATAAATCTTTTTTTAACAAAATAACTTATATTTACATTAAGAATTTACTTACATTTTATTCGAAGAGGGTGTTTTTTAAAGAGAAATGTCTGAAGACTTTATATGTCTCAGTAATAAAGGGTCCGCTCATGTCTGATTTGACAGATAATTAGTTTTATCCTTGAACAACGCTGGGAAATATTGCGACATTACTTTGAAAATCATGGTAATGTTGCAGAATGTGTGTTCATATTTTCAGATGAAGCTCATTTTGATCTTGGCGGGTATGTAAACAAGCAAAGTTGTCGCAATTGGGGCACAGAAATCCCGCACGCATACATTGAAAAGACAATACACCCAAGACAAGTCACTGTTTGGTGCGGATTTTGGTCCAGAGGCATAATTGGGCCATTTTTCTTCGAAAATGAGCAAGGAGTGGCCGTTACAGTCAATGGCGATCGTTATCGGGCCATGTTGAACGAATTTTTGTTCACAAAAATTGAAGAGGAGGATATTAGCAACATTTGCTCTCAACAGGACGGCGCTACGTGCCACACAGCCGAAGCTACACTCGATGTTTTGCGCCCTGTTTTTGAAGATTGCATTATCAGCCGCAGAGCTGATGTCGTTTGGCCACCTCGGAGCTGTGATTTGACACCGTTGGACTATTATTTGTGGGGTGCCGTCAAGGGTAAGTGTTACGCCAACAAGCCAGAGACAATTGACACTTTAAAGGACAATATTCATGAAGCCATTGGTAAAATACAGCTGCACACAATCGATCTGCTTAAAAATTGGACCGATCGTTTAGGCTACTGCATGGCCAGCCGAGGCAGCCATTTGAATGAAATTATTTTCTATTATTAGCCGGAAGGATTGTACTTTCAAATAAAAAAATAAATTTTAAAAAATATTCAGTAGTTTCTTTATGGCATTTTCAAAAAAATAAATAAATAAAATATTTGGCGGACCCTTTAGTAAAACTTAAGGCCGATAACTTGTGCGTATCTGTCTATCACTTATGCAGGTTAGCTTTATCTATATACTTGCCACTTGCAATGATAAAAAAATTAAGTCACTGTAGCGTACCATCTGGTCGTGCTGGTATGATTCCATATTTTTTTTTTTTCATTTTTTACAATTTCTATTGAATAATATTGTAAATTATGTTTGTTGTTTGCCTTCTATTTGCCTTGTTATCTTCTTTCAGTCCCCTTTTCTTTGCCTTGTTTCTTTTCTTTTTTTTTAATTCTGATAGTTTTTCTATTAATTTCGTTGCATTTTTTCAACATTTTTTCTTTTCTTTCATATCATACGTTTGCATTTGAAAAATATCTTTTAAAATAATAGAAATAAACACAAATTGAGTTTAATGACCGCCTACAATGCATTTAAAACATTTGACTAGAATTAGAAAAAGAGAATTTTTTATATTAAATTTTTTTGTTTTACTTTTTTCTTGCATTGTACGTAACAGTGTGTACGTTTCGTAAAGCGAGAGCAAATATAAGACAACATGTAATTAGAAAAAAATTTTGTATAGAAAAAAAGGAAAAGGAAAAAGAATGTGGGTTGATATGACAACGGTAGTGGTCGTTTGGGTAGTTGGTGGGTGTTGGTGGGCATTAAAATTTATGAAAGAAAAAATGTTCTGATTAATTTATTTTTATTTGGTATGGGAAAGTTTTAGTAAAAGAAATGTAATATTTTTAAAATAAAAATCATTTATTTTTTATTTAAATTGTCATTATAGCCAAACCCTGTTAAAGTTTTAAATATTTATTGTTTTAACGTTATTTTCTCAATTGTTAACCGCATTTGTTGTTGTTATTTGTTAATTACCTGTCAGATGTCAACAAGTTGTTAATTATTGTTTAATCAAAAGGATGTTTAATGAACGAATACTTAAAACAAATGACAACAGTCTGTCGCTCTAACCAAACAGCCAGCCATCCATCCAACCGTGTATGCATGCGTTTTCCACTGTCTGTCTGTCTGTCTGTCTGTCTGTCTGTCTGTCTGTCTGTCTTTCTGTCTTCTATATAGCATTGTAAATGTCAATAAACAATTTCGTATGCAAAAATGTAAATGTTCTCTTAACAAAATAACAAAAATAAAAACAAACACACACTTAAAAAAAAAATTTAATTGAATAAAAAAAAATGGTTTTTATTGTTTGTTGAATATCGTCAACACTGCACAATGGGAGATTTTGGAAAAAAATTCAAATGACGCTAAATACTCAAGTTACCCAAATGAAGTCATCAAGCAAAAAAAAAAAACTATAAAATCCATGGAATGCAATGACACAATCGAAGCATAGCACACAGAGGGTACAACATATTTTGAATAGCTGGCTGTGAAAAAGCTATGCGATTGCTCTCCATTATAAGACAACTTTAAGACAACGTTTGGAGATTAAGGATCAATCACTATACACCAAAGACTAAATAGCTATCAAATCTGAGGATTTGGTAGGGTGAACGTATATGATTATCGGCGAAGTTTTTTGTGCATTTTGGATTTGTTTTCTCCGTCGCACAAAGCATTCATTGCTTTGTTTCAGTTTCTTTAATCAGTTTGATCGTTCAAGCTAAGTAGATGATCAATCCACTGTGGCTTCCTTCATATGATTTTGCGAAGTGGTGAAGGTCCTTGCTAATTGATGGTGATCTTTACTTTAGTATTGTAATTTTTTCCCAGTAGGTAGCGTGTTTCCTGATGATTCGTCCCATATATGTCATCATCGCCAGTGGTATGCGGCAAGGTCAGGGGGCTTCTTTCTTCTTTTTTAGATGAAGTTGTCTGGAGAGAAGTTGAAGCCTCTTTATTAAACATTCGAAACCACAAAGAAATTTTACTTCATCATGTCTTCTGCTGGGGCTCAAACCTGGGTCGTTTGTGTTGTGCGCTTGCGTGCGCTTTAACCACTACACCACGCCACCTCTTGGAAAAATTTAGTACTGATTAAAAGTAGAAACTACCTTTTCTAGCTAATAAAACAGACAATGCACTTTCAAGTGTATGTAGTTACAATCTTAAAAGTTCACTGCGCAGACGGTTAGTGTATCATTCACTAGAAGTAGAAATCTGAGACTCACTGAGCCGACAATAAGTTGCTCTTTAATATTCCTGGCAGACGTTTAAACCGTGTCTGAGGAGAAAATCGAAGTGTTTGAGTATTTATGTGATTTTAAATGATCAGGTAGCCTTAAGGGCTTTGACATCTATGAGGTTAGTTGTGAGTAAAGTTTTTGACATATACAAAAACAAAACTCGTAATTTTGATAGAGAATCTTGAGTCAAAAATATTGGCGTTGGAGATACTTCGGTTCCAAAATGTCGGTAGATGACTCTAAATGTTAATATCTCTGATAATATTAATTCGGATTCGGCAGCACTGTAGCTTGTTTGATATGTCGGAATGATTGCGGGCGATAAAAAGTAGATCATGTACGACAATAATGCGCTAAACAGATCATACCCGAAGCAAAGTGAAAATTATCAGACGATGACAAAGCCAGAATCGACACCAAATAATTTAATGCTGTATGTTTGGGATATTGGAAGGGAACTGTTTATTACGAGCTCCTACAATCTGGTCAGACGATTGATTCTGATCTCAGTTGTCAACAATTAAAAGGATTGAAGTAAGCAATTCAACTAAATTCAAATTGCCAGAAAAGGTTTTGTGTTCCATCAAACAACGCCAGACCACACTTATCTTTGATAACCAGGGTTGACAAAACCCGGTTTCTTTTTAACCCAACCTACCGGGTTTCATTGGGGTTTTTTTTACCGTCGGAATATAAAGACAGACAGCCAGATAAAATTTTGTGTTTGCATTTTGTTAGAAACGATAAAAAGTTCGCAACCACCGTATTCTCAAAACACTGCTCCTTCTGACTATTGGCTGTTTCGACGGATGCGTTATCTTTTGGCATGTCACCGAATTTTTTTTTTTTAAGAAATATTAAATCTGCTTCAGAGTGGATCGCCTCAAAGTTCGAGAAGTTTTTCTGAGGCGGGGTTCGGATATTGGCTCAGAGGTGGGGAAAAAATGTAAGCAGTGATTTGTTAAATTTTTATTTCGATAAATTTGTTAATTCATTATTGCTTTTGAGCTAAAAAAAAACGGACCAACTGGGTATTTTTTAAATATAAAACCCGCCGGGTTTTATTGGGTTACCTAGTGGATTACCAATTGCTTCGATCTCTGCAGAACTCTTTTAAGGGTATAATTTTTAATTCGATAGAGGCCTGCAAAACGCAATTCGGTCTGTTTTTCGCTCATAAGTTCGACACTGCAATAGGGGCAACATGTTGTCTATCAAAGCGGCACATGCATATGTGGTGTAATAAAGTTTGTTTAAAAAATAATATCGCATTTAATATTTGTCAAATTTGGAGAAGTGCTTGCGGCATGAATGTTCTGCCGGTATATCCAGAAGGCTTTTGCTGCTCAATAAAAGCGGGCTAGAGGTATCAAGGGGTCTATTTACCAGACATAGTGATCTGAACACATGATGATGACAGGATGAGGTTCCTAAGGGATTATGTGCTGTTTTTAAAAGGAGTATTTTTTTAGGTTGACTAGCTTTATTCGCAGCCTTAATCTAATGTGGTGAACTTTCTGGTTGCTATATGCCTTGACCAACATAACCTAACATAACATCTTAGCAGCCGTAAATCGGTAAAATTATTTCGATTATTATCAGTTTGTCTAAAGTGTTCCACTGTGCACTGTTTGGGAGTGTGTGTATACTCATATAGAAATATGTCCCTGACAAAAATGCATATTTGATTAGAATTATATATAATTATTAATTTTAATTAAATTAAATAACGATACTTATATAGAGTATTTTTTAATTTTTACTATTATTTCGTATTACTATAGAACACAACGTGTTTGCAACACCCAGTTATTTGTATAACAAGAAAATATAAAAAACAAATTCAAAATTAATGTTTTTGTTTTGAAATGAATTGTTAGACAAAACGAAACTAATTCAATGATATTGATATTTAATTAGAGCTGATATTAATCATATATTATTATCTATAATATAACATCGTATTATTAATAATTGAATTTTACATTTCAAGTTTAAACTGCATTTGACACGAAAAATTAAAGGTATTTTTTTATATAAAATTTTTATTTTTTGATGAAACAAATCATTTCATTTGTAAACAACATCCTTTTCCAGATAAGTTTTCTTGATAAGTTTGCAAGGCACTAAAAATCCTTCTAAATGTGCCCTATTGCCTTTAATATGTGAAAAACAAAAGTTATCTTTTTTGTTATTTTATTTTCCAACCTATTAATTCAAAAACTATCAACTTCAACTTCATATATCATAGTATTTTTTTCTTGCCAAGAGACAACGTTTATCTAAATAAGGCATAACTAATATGATTGAGTTATTATTGCAATTAAGATATCCATTATCTAAGTCTGCCTTATATGTTGTCATTGCAAAATAACCGTAACTAATAGTCTGCAAAAAAATAGATATTTACTCATACCTTTGGTGGAATAAAGTTTTCAAGATTTATAACAGTTTAACAAATTTTTAGTTTCGTTTTTTTTTTTTTTTTAACCCATAAATGTTTTTTATTTAAAGGGTCCGCCAAATAATTTTTTTTTTTTTTTGAAAATACTATTAAAAAAAACTACTGAATATTTTGTCAAATTTCTTTTTTTATTTGAAAGTACAATCCTTCCGGTTAATAATGGCAAATAATTTCATTCCAATGGCTGCCTCGGCTGGCCATGCAGTAGCCTAGACGATCGGTCCAATTTTTAAGCACATTATCGATTGTGTGCAGCTGTATTTCACCAATGGCTTCACGAATGTTGTCCTTTAAAGCGTCAATTGTCTCTGGCTTGTTAGCGTAACACTTATCTTTGACGGCACCACACAAATAATAGTCCAACGGTGTCGAATCGCAGCTCCGAGGTGGCCAAACGACATCAGCTCTGCGATCTTCAAAAACAGGGCGCAAAACATCGAGTGTAGCTTCGGCTGTGTGGCACGGAGCGCCGTCCTGTTGAAACCAAATGTTGCAATGTTGCTAATATCCTCCTCTTCAATTTTTGTGAACAAAAATTCGTTCAACATGGCCCGATAACGATCGCCATTGACTATAACGACCACTCCTTGCTCATTTTCGAAGAAAAATGGCCCAATTATGCCTCTGAACCAAAATCCGTACCAAACAGTGACTCGTCTTGGGTGTATCAGCTTTTCAATGTATGCGTACGGTTTTTCTGTGCCCAAAATGCGACAATTTTGCTTGTTTACATACCCGCCAAGAATAAAATGAGCTTCATCTTAAAAGATGATTTTTTTTTTTTGGCAAAATCAGCATCTTCTGTAGGTCGATCGCAGGCTCAGATTCCTAGCGTTGTTCCAGCGTATACACAACCATATTCGTTCGTAATTATATGTCAAATCAGACATGAGCTAAGTGTTACCATTCACGAAACAAGCACTAGTTGAAAAAAGATACGTTAGATGGCGGACCCTTTATTTTTTGGCGGTTTGCAAAAAAAAATGCAATTGAATCAGTTGTTTTTAGTGTTGGTTGGTGACTAATGCCCATAAACAGTTTTACGACCCAACTGCAATTTAATTATTCTAAACCACAAACTATTAACTGTCATCGTCGTCATTTGACCATTTTATGTGTGTGCAGGCAGTCACAACTAACGATTTCATAAATTTAGTTATTCAAACACGTTTCGAATATTTAGTATAGAATAGAAAATTTAATTTTATATTTTAAATAATAATAATAAAAATGTGTTTTTTTCTTGTTTTTTTTTTTTTTTACATTGATTTTGTTTGTTACAAACATGGTGAAGTCAATGTTTGTTATTGACCTAGAAAATGAGATTTAAAACATTTGCTAATGGATTTTTTGCGTTTGTAACATTTTACAATTGAAAATCTATTGAGTAAAAAGAAAATAAAGTTTAATTAATACAAATGTAAATACACTTGTCAAATTTAATTTATTCTGAGTGAAATAGAAGTCTGACGTGTTTATACGTCATATAGAAAAATCACAAATTTCAGATTTCACATATTCATTTTTCAAATTTTTAGTTTCACATATGATATTTATAGTTACTGTATAAAACTAAATTCAGCATTAATCCCAAGGCTTGACGCCTTGTTAAAGAAATTACATTTTTTTTAATTTTCTCTATTCATGAATATGAGATTTAAAGCATTTGCTAAGAGATTTTTCTATTTAATACATTTGACGTTTGAAAATCCGTTGAGAAAAATATGAAATAGAGTTCAGTCTTTTTTGATTTATTTCGAGCGACATACATGTATTTAACGTATATATACGTCTTATAAAAAACCACTCTTTGAGAGAACTTTTGAATTTTTTTTTGCTGATTTTGTTTATATAAATTCAAAATTATTGGTAGTGACAGAATTACTTAGATGTCAAACAAAAATTGCTATATTCGCTTGGCTAGACGTTTTTATACGTCAAGTAAAGAAATATTAGAAGTTCCTCTAATTACCAAAATATTGAATATTATTTTTATTTACCACAGGTCTACGAGTACATTTTTCTTGTTCTTAGTAGGCCCAAAACAGTTTTACAAAATGTGGCCTGTAGTTTCATGCCCCTATAGACAAAAACGACACTCAGTCTCTTCCAGAATATATAGCCTAATGAGATAAAATCTCAAGTAGTAGTCTCCCGATGGAAAACCCTATCAATGTCAGCCAAGTTTTAATAACTGACCTAAACAATATTTTGTGTTCAATTGTAGTCATAAAAGATGACCCTTAAATTCACCCGGCCTCAGATGGTATCCAGATAAGCACAATCGTCGATTGCCAACATCCCTCTCAAATTGTTCAAACAGCAATTTCGCCGCGCTTCGAATGAATTCGAGTAAATTATGGATCTAATATCATATGGGTCCAATTGGTCCTGGTTAGAAATGTAAAATCTGGCGCTACTAAGCTTAACATAGTCACACAGAATGTGCCGTTTGGTTTCATGCCCCCACAGACAAAGCCGGTACTCAACCTCTTTCACGAGATTAAATTTGCTGAGGTTATATCTTAGGTAATAGTGTCCCGGTGGAAAATGCTGTCTATAAATGTTAACACTACTGCTCATAGCAGACTTATTCACAAAGATGTGAAGGGGTATCAGCCTTGTTGGAGCCTCAATGGCCGCAGTCGAACAGCTGCGCATGGTTCCAGTCATAAAACCATATTATGTATGAATTAATTTTTGCCATAAGACTTTTGCCAGGCTCAAACGACGTTTTTTTTCTAAATCGCTTTTTCCTTCATAATTCCATCCAAAACAAAATTTTAAGAGGGAATTACCCCCACTGTAACAATTAAATTTCAATTACTCGGCATATTAATACAAAATCAATGTGATCTCTCAATTTTATTGGGCCAATGCTAAATGTGTTTATTTAACTTTTCCATAAAAAACTAAAAATAAATTTAACAAGGAAAAGAAGAAAAACCGTCAAAACGAATTACAATGGTGTCGTGTGAACAAGGTAATTCGTATAACTAATTCAAACCGCGAACAAAGTAATTCAAATTCTCGTGTGAAGATGCTATAAGCTTGATGGTGCAATGTAGACATTATAACAACCAGTTCTTACCTGCCTATTGTAATACCTTTTTCTCTTATTTGTTTAATTGTAGCAGCTGTCTTATGTAAAACGTATTATATTATAATATTTTTTTTCGGTGTATAATAAAAAATTATATAAAATATTTAAAATAATCATTGACGATAAAAAATTTGATTTATGTTCTAATTTAAACTCATTTTAAAGATACACACGCCTTTTTCATTTGCTGTTATGAAGTGGGTGAAGAAAAATATTTTAAGCCAGTAATAATTGCCTTATAAATCTTATAAATGCAGGCCTACAAATTACTTATTAATTTTTAAGATTAAAACTATAAAAAATAATTTATTTATAATTCGATTTTTGTTTTGCTCTCATTTCAGGTATGTACCCCCGTAGTAATGTATCCATTAACCAAGAAGATAAAGTCAAATTAAAATCGAGCATTTGTTTTGTATGTATGAGGTAATTATTTTATAAAAACAACTAATTTTGCTTAAACTTTTGTACAATTTAATGTAATTATTTATTTTGATTTTTTAGTTTTTATTTGAATAATGGCTAAAGCCCTTGTTTGGCTTATTCTTTATCTTTATGCCGCCTTTGAAGCCATTTTTTTTTTCGTATTTGTTCTCATTACAAATTCATTGTTGGTCTTTGATTTCAAATAATACTTCTTTATTTTGTATTTTTATTTGGTATTTTTCTTTTAAATTTGGAAGTGGGTGTGTTTCAGTTTTACATTTTTCTTATTTCATTTCTTACATTTGTTTCCGCCTTTGGAAAATAGTAAATAATGTCTTGATTTCTTATATTGTATTTTACAATGAACTTTTTACGCCACATAGTAAAGTAAGTCTAGTCTTGACTGCCTTATGGCACATGAATATTATTTATGGCTTTTGACTTCTGCACAAAAAAACAAAAAAAAAAAAAAAAAATGGCAATAGAAATGAAACGTAGTAAAGAAAATATTTTCTTTTATTTTCAAATTCCCACGTTTGAAAATTAAATCTTTTGTTGTTAAAAAAAAAAAAAAAAAACAATTATGATTTAATTTTTTTAAGGTCCTTGAACTCTAAGAATTTCCACTTAAAATTTTCATTTCAAAATTAATTCTTTACTTTTTTTGTTATTTTATTCCTCTATTAAAGTGTTTATTCAACCATTATCCCATACACATTTCTAAACTAATTAAGTTGTCATAGTAAAAATATTTTTTTTAATTAATTTAATTTAAAGTTTCATTTTCATTTCCGTTGATTAATGAAAAAATTTACAGACTCAAAATTTGTATAACATTTGATGTGATGGCTGCAAGCAGTTACTCTTCCCAACAACGAGACATCACCATAAGTATTTATGTTTTTTAAGCAGAAGTATTGCTCTTCTCATTGTTTACGACTCTAGACTAGTCAACGAATTTCAAAATTTCTAAAATATTAATAAAAATTATTGAATTTTGAATTTTATCCTACAACAACTTTGTTTCTCAGAGCAAAAAAAAAAAAAAAAAAATCGCAAGTTTTTATTGTATTGGCAAGCTATAAATGAAAACTGATATGGGAAAGATGGCCACCCCAACCACTGATTCAACAAAATGGCGGGTCTATTTCGTTTTTTCTTTTTATGTTTAGGCGAAGAGGCTCAAATAGCCGTTGCAACTACTTTGTGGTCAAACCACAATCCGCTTTCAATCCTCAATTATAAAGTCATATTCATGAGCGAATGCCTGTTCGCTCGGTCCAGAAACACCACCGGGAACAACCTGGTGTACCGGTATAAAATGAACGTTTTTTTTTTTGTGAAAATAAAACACTAATTTTTAATAGAAAAGTAAAAAACATTTTACTGAGAGTATTGGCCATTGCTGGCTACTCATTTTACCCATCTTTCAGGCAGTTTGTAGATTCCTCGCTAATAAAACTGTCAACCAATTTACGACTTTCTCGTAGGAATCAAAGTGCTGTTCAGCCAATGCATGTCCCATCGATGAAAGCAATTAGTAGTCGGAAGAAGCCAAGTCTGGTGAATACGGCGGGTGGGGTAGCAGCTCCCAACCTAAGGCTTTGATTGTATCCTGAACCGATTTTGCTTTGTGTGCAGATGCATTGTCATGTTGCAAAATGACTTTGTCGTGTCTTGTATCCCATTCATTGTTTTCAATCAATGTACGGTGCAAATTGATCGTTTGTTGTTAGTAGCGATCTGCATTAACGGTTTCACCAGGTTTTGGGAGCACCATTCTTCTTCCACCAGGCACATAGCATTGCCTTTCTGCCGAATCGATCTGCTTTTGCAGCCGAAATCTATGATTGTCACGGATTAGCCTAGGATTTTATCTGTTTGGGATTCTGAAAATAAATCCTCGACAATCATTCGATGCAACTCTGCAGCACTTTTCTTCAATAGAAAACAAAAGATCATTTTCTAGTACAAAAATCGTCAACTTTAACACGATGAAAAAATGTTGTTTGTTCACTGATAATAATGTATGCTGAATATGTTGAAAGATGACATTGCCAACACAAAAAAAAAAAAAAAAAATTAAGGCTCGTTCACAATAAATGTTTCCTATGGAGACATTTGTGTCTTGATTTGTACTCATACACCTGGTATACCTTCGAACTCTCCATGAAGAACAAGATATCTCCAATAGGTAGCCGACGTTCTTCAACAAATGTTTCCCAAAGCATCACATTCACAATGAATATTCTCCGTTGTCCGATTCCTGCACAGACAACAATCCGTATCTATTACCATATTGAGATTGCAGATAGCAGTCTCCTCATAATTCGTCTGCCCATGTAGCGAAGCTCCCTGTCATAAGTAAAAGGTCTCATCAGTCATTTCGTTTACCTCTGGCCCAGGCATTGTGCGCTCAACGAAGAGCGTTAACACCAGACTAGTGAAACCTTTATCAGAGCCCTGCCTTTTCAGCTCATCGGTGATGTCATATGCCAAAACATCTGTGTGTCCATGGTCCACTGTGTTTAGAGTGCAGATATTGGTATAGCATTCGTATACCAATTCCATCTCTACTGTGAAGAAAGAGCCCTAAGTGCCGCTTCAATATCGGAATATATCTACGTATGTATATATATCGCAACGTCCCTAATTCTACGCTCTATATTGATCCGTGCGCAGAAGGAAATATCCTGGTTCTATTTCATTAATCACATCACGGATTTTGGGTTTTAAGGTTGCATTGGATTCGATTGGCTAGTATTATTGTTACATTTTTAATTTAATTCTCACAAACAATATAGGGCCGCAACAAATTTTTTTCCACCCGACTGTGTGTCAAAGGTTTAGCACATTCCACGATTTATTCATTTCGGCTGCTACATTATAAAGTTGCCGACGCCAAGTATGGCTTAGGCGTCCTCTCCTTTTGCTATCTTGAGGATTCCAGTTGATGGCATTTTCTAGTTATGTCGTTTTGTAGTCTCTGCCCAGCGTACGGCAGATCTATCAGTCTTCCATAACTTATTCATGATTTTATGTAGGCATCGATTTGTAAATACTTGTGGAGCGTTTATATCACGGCTTACCGCAGACCACGCTTCGCAACAGTACAACAGCACGAATTTCACGCAGATGTTGAGAGATAATTCGATCTCCATAACCAGCTTAGCAGTCCATAAGCTTGTCTCGCTTTATTGATTCCGCTTAAAGCATCTTCGTGGGAGTTACCTGATCCCTTAAATATGCTGCTCAATTAGCATATATTGTTGGCATATGGTTAGTGTTTGGTAATTTTTCTTGTTGGTTCTCATGACTCTAGTTTTCGAAATCTTCCGTCTAAGACTATTATCGCTACGTTTCTCTTCTCGTCTAATTTTCCCTGCATATTGGTCCCCTTACTCAGCTCACAAGTAATGCCTAAGCTTGCCGAAGTTGTGTGTTACAGTAGAGACGGTAGCAAATACCTCTGTTTCACTCCTTTTCTTGTTTTTATTTGTTCGCTTACCAGGTATTCATAAGCTATGTGGCAGCTGACTTTCACAGCATCCTCTAAACCAATACTAATAAGACAGGATCGTATCTTGACATATCGAAACCCTGTCTACAGCTGTCACAGCAAACAAGTTTGGGCTCGGATGAGATTGCACGTAGTGTTCATGTGGCCGGTGATAATGTTGAACAAGGTCATGGACCAGCTGCTACAGTGCTTGACATTGAAGTACATCATACAAAAACAACAACACAATAGCGACTAGAGTATTAGTACTCGCTTATAAGGTGTGCTTTTGCATTCCAGTGTTTTCCATGTTATTGCCTGGTTGAAAGTGTTGAAGACCTTCTCGAAATCGACGAAAGTTAGGCATAGTAGTGATCGCCATTCGCACGACTGTTCCGTTATTAAGCGAAAACTATTTATTTGGTCGAAGCAGGACTTGCTGGGACAAAAACCTGCTTGATCGTTGCGGTCATCTGTTTGCAGTGCGCCTGAAAGTCTTCTATTTAGAACATTTGCTATGACCTTACTTACCATAGAGCAGTGTTATATCCCCAAGTTTCCGAACTCTGTTAGTTATTGCTGATCATTTCTTCCTTGAGTTCTGTGTTCAGTGTGTTATCTGTAAAATTTTCTATTGAAGTTAAAACAAATGCTCGGGGCACGATTAAGGTTTAAATTTTATGAAATTATGCGAACCGAAAATTCGGTTTGTGACATGTACCTTACAGTGATATCCTTAGCATATAAAGATAATAGTTGATCATGAATTTTTATTGTGTTAACCGATCACTCCAGACAAGTGAACATGGGCTTTATCTAAAAACATTAGTTTTTACAGGCGTATAAAGATACGGCCTAGACGGTTTCTGAAAATGTAGGCTGTGTATATCGAAATGCCGTAAAACAAGTTGCTTCTGGTTGCCTTACATCTGTTCTTAAAAAAACAGTGAACGTCGATTTTTTAGCTGTACATCGAGGTAGTTTTTGCCGTAAAGCGAAAGCATTCCATATTTCAGACAAGCCGTTATAGCGAATTGACGTTTAAAGAGGTATGAGTGTATTTATAAATGAATTCTGGGACTGTAATTGATGAACTCGTGAAGCTTAAAAACGAAATCCTTACACAAATCTTACCATGTGATAGTTGTGAAATCTCTCAATCTGAAATTCCATCAAAAATTCAAAAGATTTGAATTCGAAATGTCTTCTTCTATAGCGTTTATTTCTAAATAACTTGTTGTATGTGAATCTTAAAAGTATTGCGTTTAATAAAATTTTTAAATATTTCTTCTATTCGATTGCATTTACATTTAAAGCGGATGTACGCTATTCCTCTAAAAATATACAAATTCACCAATTATGTGAGAAAACAAAAACTGACATTTTCAAAAACAAAAATAAAAGCGAATCGAAAAAAATAAGCAAAAAAGAAAACGAAAAACTGATTAATCATTAATAAAATTTTGACCTACAAAATCATTAATAATTTTTCAACTTGTTGCACACATGATTGCATATTTTGTATTGCTGTTTGTTGTCGTTGCATGTTGTTGAATCTTTTTTAAATGCTTTTAACCAATACTTTACGTAGAAAAATTGCAACAAAAATTTGAAGAAAAAAAAAAAACGCCGCAAAAATAAACACCAAAGAAAAACTATCAATCGTTAAGATGTCTAAACAACTGCAGCAGTTTGTGGCCAGTTTAAGCAACAAATTTTAAACCAAAAATATGGGCGTGTAGCCCCTACAACAAACAAACAACCAACCATCCATCCGACCCCAACAGTAGTAGACAAAAACTAACACTTTAAACAAGACAAAAATTAAAAATTACAATTCGGTTTTATCTTTTTTATCTTAATAATTGTTTTTTTTTTTTCTATTTTCCCTTTATTAAAAAGATTGAAGAGACATGAATAGGAAAAAAAATTGTGTGCGAATATGCCAAAGGCTTTTAAAATCACAAATCAAATGATTTGTTAAGAAACAAAAAAATTAAAGTAAAAAAGAATAAAGAAAATGAATAATTTTTATGACCACAACTGAATAAATCTTAAAATTTATCATTTTGATTTGCCGTTTAATACAAAACACTTGCAATTTTCAAATTAATAATCATTTTTTTGTTTCGAATTTTATTTTTAACCAACTGACGCGGCATTATGACTCCAAACTGTATGGCTATATTTGGTTGAGTTTAAGAAAATCTCCTCCTTAGTCTTTTTTTTTTGTTTCGTTTACCAAAAAGATTTTTATTTTCGGCATTTGTTTGTTAACCTGTCATTCATAACTAAACAAGCCTTGAGGTTACTTTGTTTGTTTCATTTTTTTTCCTCAAAATATCTTTTGAAATCTTTAGAGTACTTTTTTGGCAGTTTTTTTTTTGCGTTCATAAGATAATTTTGTTTAATTTTTTTTTAATCTCAAGTCATATTTTATTATTTTTTTTTACAAGTTATTTATAATCACACAATATGAAACAAATTGTAGTCGGTCACTCAGGCATTAAGTATATTTACACCATTTCCAAATAGTATTTTTTTGACGGCAGCTATGAATTTTTCTCATCTTTCAGAAAATTTACTGATTTCTACTGAGTAGCAGTCAGTTCAGACAATTTCTAGCTTTACAGTTAATTTTAAAAAATAATTTAAACGAACGCGCAAAATAAGGTCTCCTTTTAATTCTCACTTCAATAAACCAATTCTGTTTGTTTCCCTAATTTTACCTGTTCTTAGAAGGTGACAATTTTCTGTTCCTTGAAATACAGAGCATTATTTTGATATCATGGCTATTTGGTTTTAATATTGATTAGCCACTCTACGAACATTATATATGATTTTATAATGAATTTAAAGATTCGTTGCAAAAACGTTTTTGGTTTTGTGACCTTGTTGTGGGATCTCGGAATATGCAAAATGCTTTTCAATTGTCTGTTAGCTAGAGTTCGTATATCGCCAAATTTTTTGCTTCTGGAGAAATCCAAGTGCTTTCAAATGTCATAGGGCAAACCTTTCAAGCCCCTAGTCTCAAAACTTTTTGTTGGCCAGAACGTTTTGATTTTAAATATAATTTAATATTTAATTTCAACAAATATTAGGTGCTTGGTTAAGTTCGGTTAAAATTTTAATAAAAATGAAACACCTTTACTTATATTTAAAACGAGATTTATCAAATCAAATATGTGCCATTTTGATTGATAATCTTCTGTCATTTTTTGGAGTGTAAAACTTCTGGGTATTCTGAGCGCAAAACTACTCCAATTGCGTTTTCAGTTTACACCTTCAAAAGAGCTCTGCAGAGATCGAAACCAATGATAACCTAAATACGCCAGGTCCGGGTTATAGGGTGGATGCATAAAACTTCCCAATCAAATTCTCTAAATTTCTGCCGGGTTATCTAAGACGTTATGGTCTGCCGATACATGATGGAACACAACACTTTTTCTGTTGGTTAATTCTGGTCATTTTAATTGAATTTCTTGCTTCAAAATCATCACTTGTTGACAGTAGAGATCACAATCAATCGTTTGACCAAATTGTAAGGGCTCATAAAACACAATTCTTTTCTAATCCCACCAGGCACAGTATTACCTTTCTTAGTGTCAATCATGGCTTTGTCATGGTCTGCATAGCTTCGCCGTGATCTTTTTCTCCTACTATTGTCGTACGTGATTCACTTTTGATGGCTCGTAATCTGTCGCTTCAGAAACGGTTCGATTTCGTTACGTTTTATCAATGAATCACAAATGGAATTTCGGTCCATTGAATTTAAACGGGTAATTCAGATGGCACCCAAACAACAAGCTTGTTTTTGCATCCAGCTTTCTTGAAATGGATGATAACTGTTTACTTATGCTTATGTGTTGGTCTTTCTCAATTTTTTCCATGATTTCGTCGATCTACTTAGTGATATTAGTAATTGGTTAACCAAAGCCAGGAACATTTTGGATATCAAAATTATCAGATCAAAAACGAGAAAACCATATTTACAAATGTTGCTACATAACTTATTACATTCAAACCTTTTTCCAAAGCTCAAAGTACATCTCTTAAGCACTATTTGGTATAGCTCTGAAAGCGTTCACCAACGAAATTTTTACTTTCTCAGTCATTGCAAATCGGTGTTCTTGTGGAAATTTTTTGAGTTTTGGAAGAAGAAAACATTCACAGAGTATCATACATATGCAATAAATATAGTGGCTAAGGCTGAATTGTGGTCTATTTTTCGGTAACAAAAGTTGACCACATTCAACGATATGCTGCATTAACGCGGTGCAAATATCATGCTGTCACTAGTAACGAACAAAATACTTTAAACTAAAACTTCTTGACATTATGGCCTGGGGTCAGCTATGTCTAATGCGCTATATTTTGTTTGTTAAAACTTACAGCGCATTTTCCGGTCTTAGCTCTTTTCAGCTGATCCATTGGAAATATTATTTCGCTTAGACTTGTAATAACAAGCAAGCAACAACTGCTAAACTCGGTATAATTGTGAACATATTTTCGAGACGCCTGTACTCCCGTATTTTATTGAAAAACCTCACATAGGACATAAAGCTCTTGCCTAAAATATAGTACTTAAACGTCTTATGTATATCGAGCCCACAAAAGGGCTCTCAGCCAATAAGCCTTCACCATTCCATCGACTCTAAACTGACCCGTGACCTAGTAAAGCACTACCAGTTTGCCGCATCAAGTTTTTGCCGATAATCTAAGCACCTCATAACTAACTTCGAACACAAACCTACTTATCTTAAGAACTTAAAGTTATGATGATATTGGCTTTAATTCGGTAACGCCCAGAAATTTTAGGGTCTTAGATTTTGTTGAAAAGATGTATGTTTCATCCTACTGAGCATGAAAGTTAAGTCCATTTTTAAATATATTGTTCAACTTTTGTAAAAAAACGCGAAAACTAGCGATCCGGTATGATAACTATGTGTCGCCTAAAGTACATATTTTTTAAGTAAATCAAAGTATATTTGGACATATTTTTCTGAAAAGTTAAAAGCATTTCAAAATTAAAATTATTAACTAACAAGTGGTGTTATTTTTTATAAAAATAGATTGAAAATTAATGTGATATGCGTACGCTTACTAATGTGCTAATCGAAAACCTGGAATTTTTAGTTTTTTTTCATCACCTAAATTTGACATGCGATAACTGCGCTAATTGAATTAAGAATAGCAAAAACCTTATATTTTTGTAAAGCCACAAATGTTTTGCATCAAATAACGTTCACTTAACATAATGTTCACTTTTAGCTTAAAAACAATTTATCTGTCAGATAACATCCTGCATTTAGCTAACGGCAGGTTGTAACAATAGCCATTATTGTTTTTAATATTTTTTATTTTTATTTTTAATACTTTTTTTATTATTTATTTTTTTATCTATTTTTATGTGTATTTGTTAATTTTAATTTTGTTGATTTATTTATATGTTTGTTAGGAAATGGTGTCTTAAAAACCTACACTACTTGCATTTCATTATGCATAGAATTCAAGAAAAACAAAAAAATATATAATAATAAAATATAAAAGTACAAATATTACTAAAGAATAATAATAATATGGTAATATTAATGCAATGACAACAACAAAAATACATACATACATACATGCATTATATGCATTTTAAATATACATCATATAAGTTGTAGTTATTATTGTAAAATAAATATATATTTTTTTTATAGTTTAAAGAAAATAAAATAAAAAAATAAATATTTAAAAAAATGCTGTTGACTGCATTGCAATGGCAATTTTTTGTTGTTTTTTTTTTTTGTGTGTGTGTTGCATGGCGTTACAAAATGTGCTGCAAACTATAACGACTGTTGCCAATGTTTAACTATAACGTTTACGTCTCGTCATGCACAGCGTTGTTCAATCCATGTTTGTCGCCAATGCTTTTCTACACTGCTGCTGCAGCCACCACCAACACCACTATATGAACGACGTTGTCAGCCTTAGTCGTTCGTTAGATTGCAAGTATTTAGATGCAATTACGTTCAGTTAGTCTGTTTGTTGCTATTGTTTGACGTTTTTACTCAGACTGTCTTAGTTGCAGCAGTGCAGTTGCATCGTTTGTTGTCGTTTGGCCGCCATCGAAATCTAATGTCAGATAGTTTTGCGGTCGCTAACCCTAAGTGAAATAAAAAATATAAAAAATAAGTAAAAATGTAATAAAAAAATATATAATATATACATACATGCATATGTACATACATGCATATGTATATATTATCTATCATACTCGTTATTGTATGTACTACTTTACTTATATGCATATTGTACCTCTACAAGTACTTACTTGTGTGCACATGAATATAAATTTTTTTTTATAATTCTCAACACAAAAATGATAATCAGCCAACTTTTTCAGAGTGTAGAAATAGTGTATTGTTGCTGATTGTAAGTATAGTCGTACGTCTTTTTTCTGTATTTGGCTTAGAAAATATATTTTTTAAACAAATTTCTTTAAGCGTAAGACAAAAATAATAAAAATATATTCATAAATAGTTTTATGAGTGTATTGTTATTTATTCATCTTATAGTTTTATTTGTTTTTGGAATATTTTAAATATATATTTTAAATTATATATGTATGTACTTGTAGAGATATTTAAAACCGGCAATTGTTTCATTAACAAAAATAGAATTTCGAGATTAAAAAAAAGAACAAATAAAATATACTCGTATAACGTGTTTTTTATAGAGGTATAGAACTTTAAGTTGGCATTACTTTTCAAGATGGCGACCGATTTAACAGCTGTCAAGTGATTTATTCTCAGTTTGGTTTGTCAATTCATCATGAATAGACTCACGGCCGGCGTAGATTCGTCAAATTAACCCAAAACGGGATTACCGTTGTTCACGATTTTCATAAGCGAATTTTGTTTAGCGATAAAACGCATTTCTGGTTGAATGGCCACGTCAACAAACAAAAGTGCCGCATTTGGAGTGAAGTTAAACCTCAAGTGTATGTGGAAACACCGTTATATCCAGAAAACTGACTGTTTGGTGTGCTTTATGGGCTGGTGGAATCATTGGTCCGTACTTTTTCAAAAACGATGGTGGCCAGAACGTTACGGTCAATGGTGATCGGTATAGAGCCATGATTACTAACTTTTTCATTCCTGAATTGAATAACCATGATGTCCAGGATATGTGGTTTCAACAAGACGGCGCTACATGTCACACAACTCGTGCCACAATAGATTTATTGAAAGACACGTTTGGTGACCGCCTAATTTCACGTTTTAGACCTGTGAATTAGCCTCCAAGATCTTGTGATTTAACACCGCTAGACTACTTTCTGTGGGACTATGTAAAGTCATTGATCTATGCGGTAAAGCCACAAACGCTTGACTATTTAGAAGACAAATGTTGGAAAAAGTCATCGAAAATTGGACGTCCAGATTGGACTACGTCCGCTCCAGCCGTGGCGGTCGTATGCCAGAAATCATATTTAAAATGTAATGCCACAAGATTATCTTTCGAATAAATAAAATTCATGTCAATCGAATAATCCATCGTTGTTTTATTGCAACTTAAAGTTCTATACCTCTATAAAAAACACCCCTTATATTTTAAATTAAATTTTCCATTCGTATGATGTGCTTTCATCGACTCTAATGCTTTTGGTGTTAATTGCCATTTTTCTTGGCTTAAATGTCAGGTTTTCTTCAATAATTCTCTGGACGCTTTGATACATTTTTCAATATTATTTTTATATCTGTTGTCTGCATAGAAAGGATGGAAATTTAAGCTTTGAACAGGAACTTAATGTTGGTACTAAAGGGTTATCTATTTTTAAGTTTCAAAAGCGAAGTTAATTAAAACACACCTAAAGCTATGATATCGATGAATATTTTATTGCATTATAATGCTTGGATCTTGCCATTATGTACGAAATATTGTACAATATTATTTCAATGAGACGATCCTTTTGACGTAGTTCTTGATCACTTTTGCGCACATATCGTGCGGTATCTTGGCAACAGCTGCAACATTTAGTGATTGTCCGCGTTGACATGGTGCTTAACGTATTACCATCAAAAATGTTTAACGGCGTCAAACTATTAAATCTTGGTAGCCAATTGACATCACCAGTTCGAGATATTTATTATTATCATATACCGACCCGGCACTATAGCAGGGTACTGCAACCCATGGGATCTACTCTGCTCCTTCCGGTAGATAGTTTGTTTAGCAGATCTTCTGCCTTTGTAATGAACACCAACAGATCTGAAACCATAGTGGTGGCTTTGTCACCCACTGAGACTAAAATCAAGAAATTACGCGGCCTGGAAAAATATCATGCAATCAGGCCAGAGTTGGGCGTATTGTGTTGCTCTTGACCCCATTTTATTGAAACCACACATTGTCCAGTGCTTAATCGCTCTAAATTGTTGGCTTCTTCCAGGTTCTCTTCTTTCAGCTTCAAATTTAAAGAAAAGTACGGCGTATTAAACAGACACTTTTTTTCAATAATTAATAAATAATTTTTTCACAATAATTTCGGGGTTCCCCGAACACCATATGCAACAATTTTGCTTGTTGAGGTAACCACCAAGTGGGAAAGAATCTTCATCGCTGAAGAAAATATAGTTTGAAAAATCAAAACTCAGTGGCCACATTTGAATCACTTTTGCTAGAAGTCTCATATATTTTTATGAGTCCTTCGGCATTTAAACGATCTATATTCGTAAATTGCGAACCTTTCACTAAATAAATGGCACTTCAGATGACAATATTAAACAACTGACAGCCTTGCCAGACTGGTGGTTTTGCAATCACTAAATGACAACTCGATAAAAAAAGAAACGCTAAAACATTGTGTTTCTAATGGATTCTATCGTATTACAAGGATACAAATCTGTTCTGCATAGCCCCATAAGAGTCTATTCTACAGAGCTTAAACTCAGGTTTTCATTTGGATATCGAATAACCCATTTAAAAAAAATTTTTTTTACAACGGGTCCGCCATCTAACGTTTTTTTTTTTTTCAACTAGTGCTTATTTCGTGAATAGTAACACTTAGGTCATGCCTGATTTGACAGATAACTAGTTTTATCCTTCCGCTGAACGAATATGGTTGTGTATACGCTTTTTTCGCTTCGCTAAGTGGACCTGCGATCGACTTACAGAAGATGCCGATTTTGCCAAAAGAAAATCATCTTTTCAGATGAAGCTCATTTTGACCTTGGCGGGTATGTAAACAAGCAAAATAGTCGCATTTGGGGCACAGAAAACCTGCACGCATACATTGAAATGCCGATACACCCAAGACGAGTCACAGTTTAGTGCGGATTTTGGTCCAGAGGCATAATGCGAAACTGAGCAAGGAGTGGCCGTTACAGTCAATGGTGATCGTTATCGGGCCATGTTGAATGAATTTTTGCTCACAAAAATTGAAGAGGAGGATATTGGCAACATTTGGTTTCAACAGGACGGCGCTACGTACCACACAGCCGAAGATACACTCGATGTTTTGCGCACTGTTTTTGAAGATCGCATTATCAGCCGCAGAGCTGATGTCGTTTGGCCACCTCGGAGCTGCGATATGATACCGTTGGACTATTATTTGTGGGATGCCGTCAAAGATAAGTGTTACGCCAACAAGCCAGAGGCAATTGACGCTTTAAAGGACGTGAAATACAGCTGCACACAAGTATGAAAATATCATACTTGATTTAATTTATACATTAATTTTTCTTTTAATTTTTTTAAGAAGCTAACGACGGTTTAGTAGGCACATACTCAGGGTTTTCATGAAATTGAAAAGCAGCGAGTTCGCATAGGCGTCTATTGAAGATTTATTTTAAAGTATGCCACAACTTTACTGTGGCATAGAAATCTGTATGGAACAGTAACTAAATACAAACCAAACCTAAATAACTTCTTTGCGATTCTAACACATCGCAGTAAAATCCTTACTCATTCGTTTTTTTCGTGATTGGGTCCAAAAATTGATCGATTGTTTTTTTTTTTTTTTTTTTTTTTCTAAAAATATCTGAAAATTTATGCTTTATTCCATTTCATTTGCATATTTCTCTTGTATTTAGAACCCACTGTATTAAAATAGATACCGCGCTAAAATAATTATAATTCTTTTATATCGCTTTTCAGTTGATTAGATGACATTATTTGTTATTTATTTTTTAACTCTTTTTTTACTTTTATTTTATTTGTAAATATTTTGTTGATGTTTTGTTGTTATTGCTGTTGTTCTTTTTATTTCTTTATTCACTAATTATTGTCATAGGTTAGTGAACTACAATGAGCACGAGTTGTACGTATAAGTTGTTGGGGTGTTTGACTGCCACCAATACACCAACCACATTTGAAACAGCAGGCAACAGAGCAAACAGCCACAACTATCGCCACCAACACCACAGACAGCTACCAACTAATAATATCGCATCAACCAAATAACCAGCGCCAAAAAGCACTTCGTCTGTCTGTCTCTATTGACTATTTAAAACAACAACAACATCACCGCAAAATATTTTTATTTTATTTATTTTTTAACGGCTAATGAAAGCAAAAGTATAAAATAATTTTTTGTTGTTGTTGCTATTATTGTTATAAGTTAAATTAAATTTGTCAGAACTATTAACAGTCAACTGTTATACCACAGCAATAATCTAACAAAAACAAATATAAAACAAATACAATATTATGGTTACGCAGGGAAGTAAAAGAGTGAAGACATTATGGTTAAAAAAAATGCTTTTGAATTAATTGAAAAGACTGACAGTTTTAGCACTAAAAACTGATAATTCTAAAATTTTTGAATAAAAGTAACCATTCTTTTAAATACGCGTACTCTTTTTGTCATTTCCAATTTATTTGATTTAATGTTGTTTCCTATCGATTGTCAACAACACTCTCTTGACATGGGCCACTTGAGGTAATAGTATTTAATTTTATTAGTTTTTATTTAGCCTGTTTCTCTGTGTACAAATGCAATTGGCACCAGCATGATTATAATGCCGCCATCACCGCCACTATACAATGTATGTGACAACCATGTAACAACAACAGTCAGTCATTCAAGTAATTCGTCATTTATTCCAACAGTCATTTGAACAAACAAAACTTTATTACTTTTTTGCAGTTTGTTTGCCTTTAAATTGTGTAGGCAACTGTTAAACACCAGCGATAGCAACAGACAGAGTATTTGTAATTGCAATTGAGTTGAACAAACAATTAGCAATTTATCGTTTCTTATTTCTTTAGAGAGATACGAAACTAAGTATTTAATTTATTGAAAATTTTATAGGTAAAGAAGCAGCTTAGTGGTAGTACTCGTAGGTTGTTGATGTTTTTTGTGAAACTATTGCAGTTATTAGTTGTCTTTTTCGTTTTTTGAAATTTTTAATTGCGGTGGATTATTGCTGCAACAAAATTCTTAAATAAGATTTAATTAAATAACGTAAAAAAGATCTCATAAGTAATTTTCTTCAAATAATAATAGTCAAAGCAGTAAAATAACATTTCAGTTGTTCATTTGTAGCCACCATCTCATGTTGCCATATTACCTTTTTTTAATTGAATTATCAAATTGATTTCGTTTAATTTTATCGCTCATTTCTTGGCCTTTTTTTTAGTTTCGTTAAATTAAATAAGCAAAATAAAGAAGGGCACCTTTTGTGAACTGGTTAATTTAAGTAAACCTTTTTATCACGTAAGATTTGAATTTTATAATTCTTCGATTACACTGGTCTACAGCAAAAAACGCCTTTAAATAAAACTATATGGCATATAACGATCTTGATGCGCTGAACTCAAATCCGTTTTCAGTTTTTTTCCATCGGGCTCAATTTTCTTTTATGGGCGTGGCAAATTTTTCGCCCAAAATAAGGTAGTTGTGTCAATAATTTGCATCATATCTAGAAAATGGCGGTCGTTTCCATCTCAATCTCCAAAATTCTCTGACGGTTCCACTTGTCTGCCTCTTCGACCCATTCGCCTAGAGCATTCAGTCGCCTAACAGCCAAGGCCGCCTAATACTGTATTCATATGTCTATTGGTTGGATACAAGGAATTGTCTCCAGAGCCCTATTTGATGTCTTAGCGTAGTGGGCTAATATATGCAAGGTGTCTTCAAAACATAAACTGGCTTTTTAAGGTCAATGACATTTGAATTTTAATTCCAAATTTAACGAATCGGATGGAGGTGTTTGTCTATTATTAAAGTTTTATTAATTTTTTTGTTTCCTTTTTTATGTTTTAGTTATGAAATATGCGTCATCAAACTATGATTAATTTTGAATCATATGACGTCAAAAGCAAAGCCAAATCCGACAATGAATCAATAGTTTAGATTTTAATCACACTAATCTCAGAAGATAAAGTGCGGCAGGGTTGCGTTCCCTCCCCTATTTTCTTTCTCCTGATATTGGACTCTGTTATGTCGAAAACTGCTACCTAGGTAGCATAACAGCGCTAAAGAAAGTATTCAATGGAACCTACAAGGCACTAGAAACAGAAGATGCTCCGAAATGTAGTCTAAAGGACTATCTTGATACATATGTTTGACACGAGATGTTAACAATTCAGCAACTAAAATAAAAAAAATTCATAGGCTTACTGTAGCATGGTGCTCCAGGATTTCGTGTTTCTGGGAAAGTAAATTTAAGAAATTGTTTTGATATAATATTCTTGAATGGAAAAAAGTATTGACCGTAATTGTGGTGAAAAGATTTCAGAATATGTCATCGTAACATATGATTTATATTTTGATCAAAAATAATAATTGTGCCTCAGCCATTATATTCTATAGAATTATTCTACCGAATATAATGGCTGCTCCTGAATCGCATGAAACATAATAATTTCCAATAATTACTAAGATGTGCTTCAAAATGATAAGGTCACCTTAATATTTGCTCAATTCATCCAAACTATAAAATGTTATGTATGGTCACCTTATTCAAAAAAATTCTACGTTCAAATGGGTGAATAATAAGCCGATTTTGCTCTTAGAGATGTACCGTTATATTATGTTTATTTAAATTTATGTAAATAAGTGCTAAGTTCAATGCGTCAAAATGATAAGGTCAGTGATTAATTAGCAATTAATTTAATCAGAAGGTATCACAATTGTTATTTTTTTTTTAATAATATCTGCGCGGTATGGGTCGCCGGAAACCTTTGTCACCTTATTAACAAGGATAAATTGTGGCACTTCATGAGCAGGGATTGACTATGCGTGGAAATGGCGAAAAAACTGGGATGATCCTTGGGTGTTGTTGTGCATAATTTTCTCAAAAACACAGAAAATTATGAAAATTATGGATCGTCCAAAGGTCCTGACTGCCCATGAAACTCGGCTAATTTCACGAAAGGCCTCGAATTCCATTAAAATTACGGTAACAATAAGCACAATTCTAAGAGCTATCAACGCCCAGACAAACCTTATGCGAGCAAAATTAAAAATAATTCCCTGTCTGACTAAGCAGCATAAGATTAAGCGTAAGGAGTTTGTGAAAAACAACATGGTGACTAATTGGCATCAGGTAAACATTGTATTAAAAAGGTTATAAGACATTCCATACATTTTTGGGTTTGTAGGTAAATTTTTCTGATGAGAAAAAAATTTAACCTGGATGGACCAGATAGTTTCACTTGTTATTGGCGAGATTTAAGGAAGAAGCCCTTGTCTTTTTCCAAACGGAATTTCGGCGGTGGCAATTTCATGGTACCCTAGAACTCTACTTTCCTTCCACTCGAATGGATAGTTTAGAGTACCAGGGCATTCTGTCTGAACGTTTGCTGCCTTATTTGGCCCAAAATGCTAACAAAACTTTCACTTTTCAGCAAGATAACGCAGCAATTCATGTCAGCAAGTCGACCAGACAATGGTTTCAGGAGCACAATATTAAAGTACTTGATTGGCCAGCCGGACTTAAACCCCATGGAAAATTTGTGGGGACTGCTTGTGCGTAAAGTTTATGCAGACAATAAACAGTACCGGATAAAAGATGTCTTAAAAATACGGGATGGCATCGCACTTTCTAAATTGTCCAGAACGTTGGAGCGGGTATCGCGCCAGCTGCTGCAGATTGCCACCATCCAACAGCCACCGAATTCACCTGATTTGGCCCCCTGTGACTTTTTTATGTTCAATCGGAACGATGGGACCGCCACACGGAGGTTATTCCGAAAACTTTTTGATCAAGGTAGTATACATATGACTTATGTGTTGCTTACCATCTTAAAACGAAACTCATCCTTTCAAAATGTGTATTGTGGTTTAGTCGAGTTTTAACGACAATAATTTTCTTTATTGCTATTATGGTCCTTGCAGTTCATTTAAGAAAATTCTTTAGCTTACTTCTCAGCCTATTTGTTTTTTAAATTCTTTTATTTTTTTAAATAATTTCTTAACGATATTCTGTTGTAAAAAATGCTTTATTATTAACTGTTGGTGGCATATTTTTTTATCTTTTAAAAGGTGGCATTGCACTGCTATTGTTGGATGGCTGCTGCCACTGCTTCAGCTGCATTTTTTTTTTTCTAACTTTTGTTTTAAACGCTCACGGCGTTTATTGACTTTTTGGCATAGTTATTGAGGTGGCAATAGTAAGAAAAAGCAAAAAAAAAAAGTTATAAAATTGTCTATAAAGGTTTTATTTATTGGCAACATATTGCACATTTTTTTCAATTTTGGTGTTGATTTCTATTATTGTTAAATTGGCTGTGGCTGGCTGGTTGGTTGGCTGTTTAGCTTAATATTTAGTTGGTTAGTCGATCAGTCGTTGGCGTTTAAATAGCATAAGAAATAGAGAAAAAAAAATTTGTGGTATGTGACGGCAGTAGGTTATCTAGGAGGTCCTATTTTAGACACACAATAATAACGTAATAAGCAGTAGGTTTTGTTAACAATTTTTTTTTTTTTTTTTTTTTTTTTTAACGATAATTTGCTTTAACTCATGGCTGCTTTTAAAATTTATGACAAATTTCTATAGACAAATTTGTATGTATTTAAGCATTAAAGCAGTGAATATCCATAGTATGGGTATGGATTAAAGAAAGAAATAAATCTATTGTCTATGGTTATGCATAAAACAAAACAAAACAACAAATTATTTTTTGCTGATAATAGTTTTTACTTTTTTAACTAGAAATTCATAGACGTTTTAAGAATTTTTTTTCTTTTTTGCTGTTTTTAAACAATAGGTGTCATATACTGCTAAGAAAACGTTATTTTTTTTTTTTTTTTTTTTGCTATGGAGGCAAATAAGCAAGGAAGTAGGCGTTTGATATACGATCGCAGCATAAAAGTTTGTGGCAAAAATGCAAATATGCCTTATGTTGTTTGTTCATTTTCTTTATAAAGTTTAAGTTTATGGCAGTTTTTTTATTTATTTTTTTATTTTATTGCACATTATTATGTGCTGCCTTGCTGCTCTTTAGCTTGATTACATATGAACTGATAAAGAAAAGTAGCTTTTGGTTATGAAAAAATTAAAATATTTCTGTTAAACTTCAATTGCCATGGCGTTATACAAGTACTTTAATTGAGTTATTTTTCTTGTGGTTTTCAACTTATCGATTACAATTTTTACACTCAGTTTTTCTTCTTCTTTTGTTTTTAGTTCATCCACATGCATTTCGTATGGGGGTTATAATATAAAGCCAATTCTGTCCCCTTTTTTTCTGCATAAAAGCAGCTTGAAAATATTTGCATTTGTTTTATATGCAACAAACCGCAAATAATTGTATTTTCTATGCTGATAATAATAAGCAAAATAAAATAAAAAAAATATTTATATTTTTATTTGAAAGAGATAAGAAATATAACTCTTTATCGCCATTTTTTTGCTGCTGCTTTTATTGTAAAGAATTTTTTTTTCTTCATATAAATCATACAATCAATCATCATCGGAGTAGTTTTTCTTCCAAAGGATTTTTACGTGGGGGTGTTGATTTTTTTTTTATATTAATTTTTATCCAAACTCTTATATTTAGCCTTTAACTACAACGGTATTTGATTTTGACTTTAAAAGCTGAAAATTTATGGATTGATTTCTTTTCTACTTGGCTTTTAAAGTTATTCGCCTTAAATTGTTTATTTATGTTGCTGTTAACATTTGCAACATGTTACATCTATCAAATATTGAAAGTTTGCAACATTTTCTTTAAGACCCAAATTTTTTGTTATTGTTAAGATTGCTTGTTAGTCTGTCTGTCTTATTTAAAATGCAACATTGTTTGCTTAAGATTTTTTTTTTTTTTTATGTTAATGTTATATGAACTACATATTTTGGCTTAATGCAATGCCTTGTGGCACGTAAATTTGTAACACTTAAAAATTTTATTAAAGAAAAAAAAAACAAGTCAATTTAACAAACATTTTTCGCTGCTTTTGTAAGGTACAAAAGGTAAAAAAAAAAACTATCAGCCTTATAGACATTGTATTACTTTTAACCTTTTTGCTAATAAGTATTACTATTCCTACTTATCAGAATATCTTGTTTTAAATGTAGAAAAATATTATAGTATAGTTGCACGATTTGTTAAGAAAGCTTTAATTCGTAGTATACTTCCATAATTTTTTCTATAAATAACTAGAGTAACCCTTCCCTAAAATGTATTCTTCATAAAAAATCTTTATTTTTCATAAGAAAATTTTATTCTTCTTTCATTGACTACCAAGTCACTTAGAGCAAGTTCAGAAACAGTCTAGATATACAAAATCAATATTTACTTTGTATTGGACCCTACCCTACCCACTTATTCAATTTTGCTCATACTTCGACTGATGATGTGGATTTACTACGAAGTAATTTAGACCAAATTCAGAACCTTACCTACTTACCGTTCCAAAGATCCACAAAAATCAGTATTAACTGTGTGTAGAAGATGCCACTACAATTTAATCAATTCTGTTCACTTTTTGAATAATTTGTGTTGACCACAAAGTTATTTGGGCCAAATTTAGAAACTCTTACTATTACCGTTTTAAAGCTATAGACATATAAACAAAATTTGTATTTGTATTGTGGTCGTGGCACCGCTCAGTTAAACAATAACCATCAATGAAAGTATATCTTTCTATCGCATGTATTGGTTTGTAAATCGGTCTAGTGGTTCTTGCGTTATAAAATGTCCAACTTATGACCACTTTTTTTCATATATATAGATAGGCGTTTGAAGAATTTCATCAAATGATATCTGAACGCGTTAGATTCGGGCATAAAAACTTTCCAGTTAAGCTCTCTGAGTTTTTGCCGGATCACCAAACATGTGAGTGGTCTAGCGATGTCATAATGGAACACAACATCTTTTCTGTTTAACAGTTCTGGCTGTTGTAATTGAAGTGCTTCCTTCAATCTCCTAAATTGATCAGAAACAACTGTTTGATCTGATTGCAGAATTTCATAATAAAATATTTCTTTCCAATCCCACCAGACACACTAAATAGCCTTTCATGATGTCTGCGAAGCTTCACCTTGCTTCGTGTTTATTATCGTACGCCATCCACTTTACATCTTTATATTTAAGCAGTGAATCACTAATTAAAATTCGACCCATTAAATTTTTCACTGTAGCACGCTATTACTATTATTCAGTTTAACCGGAGTCTAGAAAGATCTATTGTGCCAAACATTCCGGGGTCAGACCTGTCAGCACAATATTCGACGGCGGTAGAAATACCATCGAGTCAATACCTCTTGGCGGTTGACCGTTTGATCAGTCTAGAAGCGCCAATCGGAACAGTTTCCTTGTTTATGAAGCCAGCAAAATCTGCAATGGGTAGCCAATGAATCTATTCAGACACAATAAAGGGCTCCATACAACTTCATCTCCGAATGTTTGCCAAAGCAACACATTCACGGAGAATATGCTCTGTTGTCTTCTCTTCCTCCCTACACAGACGACACTCCGAATCATATACCGCATTGGGGCCCATCAGGAAGCCGATAAGTCTCATAATAGTTGTCTTGCCCATGTGGCACAACTCCCTATTGTAGATACAGGGTCTTATTAACTGCTTCGCATTGTAGCACACTAACATCGAGATTCCCTTTGTAACCAGCTTTCTTCAAATGGTTGGTAACTCTGGAGATGAATGCCTAGTTCCCTAACATTTTCCACGCTACTTATGTGTTTGTGTTTCTAAATTTTTTCCTTGAGTTCATTGATGCTTTTCCTCTCCGTAAACAATTTTTCAATAGCCTGCGATGCATTCTTACTCTTTTTTTATAATAGAAAAGCAAAATATGACGGTAAAGTTGCAAATTTTTAGTCATTTTTAAACGTAGATAACTTTTTGCAGAATAATTCGACTTTAATGATGTCGTCTATCAAGACGAAGCTTAAAATGTTACCTTTCAAATAAGCTATAGTACTGCCTGATACAATTTATATTACTAGAAATGTTATATTCTAGAATCATCTGCCGAACACCGTTTATCTGTAAGGCGTAATACAATACATCTACCAACTTCCCTGAGACAAAAAGTACAATCAGCGGGAAATCTTAGAAACTTCAGTTAATGATGCTTATGATATACAGTCAGCGCTAAAAAATTGTACACTACACCCATTTTTCTGATAGGTGATAACGAAATAGCTTATCTAAATGTTGACCGATTTTAATATTTCTAGCAGATATAGAAAGTAGAAGAACAGACTTTTTAAAGGTATATACTTTACTTAAGTAAACTTGTAGAATCTGTGTGCATTACTCAAACAAACGTATTTTTCATTTAATTTATTCCAAATTGTTCAAGTTTGTAAATGTTTTTACCCTCTATTATATACAGTGATTTCAACGCATAATCGGGCACGTTTTTTTTTGACAGATAAGTCCTCTAAACGTAAAAACTATAACAAATATTATATACTAGAGTAACCCATATCGCGTTGCTGGGAGCATGCCCATACTTGCTTTTTGACTGAGGTGTATAGATAACGAAGTTATAACAGTTACCGTTTTCCACACATGCAAAATTTTTGTTTGAAGGTACCATGTACACTTATCCAATTCCGCCAACTTTTTTTACTGATGGTTTTTATTATCTAAGAAATCATTTAGAACAAATTCAGAACCTTCCATTCTAACCGTTCTCAAGATTGTACACATAAGATATTACGAGACATGGTTTGCTAACTTTTCAAGTGACGATAAAAAATCATAAAATAGAAAATGGAGGGCGAATTGTTGATATTTGTATGGGAATATATAGGAAAATCTAAATGCCATACTTCCGGTACCACTGGGCCGATTTCGTGCAAACTTTACCTAAACCGTTTCCGCAGTTAGTGGTGACATCAAAATGTACACTTCTTTTTATATATATACATAGATTATAGGTGTTTTGGGGTCTTGTTTATACTTCAGATATTTATCTTTATGAATAATAGGAAAACCAGCATTTAATCCAATAATAACTGTTTTCAGTACAATAACAAAAATAACTCAATGTTTTTATACTCATCACATAATCGGACAAGACAAAGTTTGAATCACTAAAATGCAATAATCGACTAATCGGTAATAATTTGCATAGCATAGTCTGTAAGCGTCTTAGAATTGATTTTGATATACTTCCGGCTCTATGAAATTGAATATTGCTAATAATGTCACATTAAGCTGTACAAAGGTGTTGACCGTTTTTTTGAGAAACTCCCCCAGCCAATTCCTTGCAAAAATATCCAATTCTATAGGGTTCTAGACTCCATGCATGTGTTTCTAAAACAATTACGGATAAACTAAGGCTTTGTAACACTTGATGTGTGCTTCAGATCGCTATCTTCATAAAAATCGCGATTGTTTGCGATACCCAGTTTCCAGCATTTTCTTTTAAAATATTGGGATAAGCAAATGTGGCTATTTTAGTAAAAATTTAATGCATTGTGCCAACTTGCCTACACCAGCACTCGAGATATAAGCTAAAGTCCTGTGTAGTGAAGATTTCGTAGTTAACAAGGAATGTATCTGAGCCGACAGCTTGTTTATATTTCCCAAGTCAGTAATTCCTTGAGTTACGCTTTCAGTCGTTGAAGTCTTTCAGTCTATTGAAGTTTAGCTTTAATTAGCCTAAAGATATGCAACAATTTTAGTCGTTAGGTGTTATAAACAGCCACAAAATAGGTAAACAAAATGGAATACTCTATTGGTTGAGTAGTTTTTTATTTTTCTAATTGAGGCAATTATAATTTACATAAGAATCATACATATTTATTTTTAATTATATTTGTTAAGCCTGAGGAAATCAGTGTTGCATAGATTTTCTATTTTTATATAAATTATAAACATTTTTAATTTTTTATATAAATTATTATTAATAAATACAAGCATTAAAATAAAAATTAAAAAATCATAGAAATAACACATTTATAGACAACATTTATAGAGAGAGGAAGAGAGAGATAATAGATATGGTTGTTGCAATACTGGCATTAGCAATAATAATAATAATAATAATGTTCTTTTTTTTATCAGCAACAGCAATTATTACAACTAGAGGCAGTAGCAACAACTATAACAACAACAACAACAGCAACAAAATAATCAAACAATTTGTTATTGTAATTACAAATAATGTTGTTGCTATTGTTGTGCTGATAATTCATTAAAAACCATCATTTATTCATATGGTTGGTACTACAGAAACAAAAAAAAAAAAAAAAACACTCGTACACGTTTATTTATAGCTGTAACATGAACAGCAACAGAAAATGTTTGTGGCAAGTTCATTGAACTTTTGGTTTGCTGTGTTGCTATTTTTTAGTTTTTTTTTCTATTTCTTTACTGATTTTTTTGTTTTTCATTTTGACGTATGACAACAATATGTTGTAAATTGTAAGAGAGATTGTGTATGTTATAAGCACAGGCAGGCAGGCAGACTGTATGTATGTATGTATCTATATAGAGTGTGTGTTTAAGTGGCAAGTAGCACGTTTTTTTCTATTTTTTTCTTCTTGTTTTTGCTTAGAATTCACACAATATTTATTTTATTGCTCTTTTTATGTTCCTTACAACTGATGGTTTTTTTGTTTTTTGTTTTGTTGTTGTTTTTGTTTGTGTGGTAAATATCTTAACGTTGGTTTTCTTTTACATGCTAAAAACATTATTGGCTGCTAATATTTCTACTTTAATATTGTTTTTGTTGTTATTGTTGTTTTGTAATCAATTGTTTGGAAATTAAATTCAATTAAGCTTTAAGGCATAATAGCTTTTATAATACGAGTACTCGTAGTTGTGTCTTGAATTCATTTTTATGTTTTTTTTTTTTGGGTTTTTTTTTAAACAAATTTTGTTGAACTTTTGCATTGCTGTGTGTCTACTAAATAACTAAATAACTAAATTGCTTTAATTAAAAAAAAAATTAAAAAAATACAACAGAAAAAACTCATTAAATTATTAAATTTATGACCAATTGATAATTAAAATTGTTGTAAATTCGTTATGCAGAAAAATAAAAAAATAAATAAAAATGTAAAATCTACCTGATGTGCAAAGAATCTTAATGAAAATAACATGTTGCACGATAGCTATTGACATTTGTATAACGAAAGTTCTTTTTTTGTTTTTGTATTTTGAAAAAGTTTTTAAGTCCTTTAACCAAAAATTGTCTTATTTGCTTCACCATCATCCACCATCTCTTTGGGTTATTGACCTTATTTATTATTTTTCGGCTTTTGTTTTTTTTGTTACCAAAAAACACCAAACCAAACCGTGCAGAAGGTACAAAAAAATTTGGTTCTTTCTCACAACCATTTTTCATGAGGTTTTTGCTTAAGTACACTTATGTTTTTTAAGCCTTTTGTCTGGCAGTTTGTGGTTTATTTTTCGTATTCAAGTTTACATGTTTTTTTGCTTTTTTGTTTTTTGAAAGACAGACCTTAAAACACTCTATCAAACATTTTGTATAAAGATGAACAAAAAACAAACAAACTCAACAACATTATCTACAGATTTCTAAAAATAAATGTTAATATTTAACGAAAAACAAACAAAAATATGTATATATTTCAGGCAAATACTAAAACAGAAACAAAGCATATTTTTTCTGGGAAAAAATGGAAATAAAAATCATATTGATTCTCATCTTTGTCAGATTTTTAAAAGCAAAAACTTATTGAAAATACATTTAAAAAGACATTTCTTCTTAAAACATAATTTCCTTTTTTGTTTTTTAAATAAGCATTTATGTAAATATGAAAATACAGATATTTTAAATGAAATATTTAGCTTTAGGAGTAAACCGTTCCATTTTGGGTAACATATAAAAAATAAAAATAAAATTTTGGTTTTTTCAAAAGCCAAAAAAAAAATTAAAATATTTTTAAAATTTAAGAGCTTGAGCATTCGAAATTTTTAAATAGTTATTTAAAATAAATTAATTTATTTGCTTATATTACTTGCGGCTATTAAGCTTAAATTTCGGCAAAGGAGGCAAAACTAAGCCTCATGGCCTATCATCATATAACCATATAAACTAACGACGACTGTATTCATTACTGTATTTTTTTGAAAATGCTATAGAAAAAAACTACTGAATATTTTCTCAAATTTCTTTTTTTATTTGAAAGTACAATCCTTCCGGTTAATAATGGAAAATAATTTCATTCAAATGGCTGCCTCAGCTGGCCATGCAGTAGCCTACACGATCGCTTCACGAATATTGTCCTTTAAAGCGTCAATTGTCTCTGGCTTGTTGGCGTAACACTTATCTTTGACAACACCGAACAAATAAAAGTCCAACGGTGTCAAATCGCAGCTCTGAGGTGGCCAAACGACATCAGCTCTGCGGTTGATAATGCGATCTTCAAAAACAGGGCGCAAAACATCGAGTGTAGCTTCGGCTGTGTGGCACGTAGCGCCGTCCTGTTGAAACCAAATGTTGCTAATATCCTCCTCTTCAATTTTTGTGAACAAAAATTCGTTCAACATGGCCCGATAACGATCGCTATTGACTGTAACGGCCACTCCTTGCTCATTTTCGAAGAATTATGCCTCTGAACCAAAATCCGCACCAAACAGTGACTCGTCTTGGGTGTATCGGCTTTTCAATGTATGCGTGCGGGTTTTCTGTGCCCCAAATGCGACAATTTTGTTTGTTTACATACCCGCCAAGATCAAAATGAGCTTCATCTAAAAAGATGATTTTTTTCTTTTTCATTCTGCAACATTACCATGATTTTCAAAGTAATATAATATTGTTCAAGCGTATACACAACCATATTCGTTCAGCGGAAGGATAAAACTAATTATCTGTCAAATCAGACATGAGCTAAATGTTACCTACCATTCACGAAATAAGCACTAGTTGGAAAAACAACGTTAGATGGCGGACCCTTTATTTAAAGAAAAAAAAAACATTTTATACCTACTTTAAGCAAAACTCTCCAAAGTATTATTCGTAAACTTTCTATTTCAAATCAATTGAAGATTTTTATAAAATACGGGGCACATGTTATATTGGGCACAATTTCAATCGTTTTCAACATATTTTTTATTTTTAATACATAAGTTTTTTTTATTTTTTAAAGCAACATAGAACGAAAGTATAAAAAAAGAGACAAACGGTCATTTCCCTATACCAGGCAAACAATTATCAAAAATATCGCAAAATTATACGCGTAGCTTCAGTCTTTCAAGTTTGTGCAAACCATCGGCAAGGAGGAGTTGTGCAGAAGTTTCAATCGCCTTGACTTAACCGTAGATGGATCAAAAAAAAATCCATCCTTTAATAATTTTTATTCCATATGTAAATTTTAGATTAAAATATTTCTTTTTCTTTATAGAGTCTTTCAGTGCAATAAAAAGGACATTTTAATCTTGCTCTGATGATACTGCAATTCTAGCATCTAGACCGTGTCCAATTAATGCTTCCAATCTTGTTCAAAACGAATTCAACCAGTTAGATATTTGGTTATCTAAATGGAATGTTAAAGTAAATACAACAAAATCTGTCCATGTTGTTTTTACCCTACGAAGAGGAGATTGCTCGCAATTGTTTATTGGAGGTAATGAAATTCCCAAAAAGGACAGCGTAAAATATCTCGGCCTTCATATTGACAAAAGACTTACATGGACGACTCATATAAAGACAAAAAAAGAACATCTTAAAATCAAAACTAAACGTCTTTATTGGCTATTACACCCCAAGTCTAAAGTAAGCACCGAAACAAAATTAATAATATGTAAAACAATACTTAAACCGGTGTGGACTTATGGTATTCAATTGTGGGGAACTGCCAGTAACTCCAATGTTGAAATTCCACAGCGCTACCAAAATAACACTTTAAGACTAATTGTTAATGCTCCAAAGTTCGTTTCAAATCAAACTATTCACAATGATCTGAACGTTCCCAAAGTTAAAGATGACATAAGAGAATATAGTGAAAACTATCTGAATATCCACTAGCGATATCTCTACTTGATGATAGAGAAGAAGTCAGAAGACTGAAGAGATATCACATACTTGACTTACCATTTCGATAATTATGTTATTTATTTTTCAACATTTGTTTAACATGTAAATATACTTGATCATATAGTTTATTTTTGTATAGTATCTAACTTGTAAATAACTGAGAATTAGAAAATATGTTGTTTAAATGTTGTTGTTCTCACTGGAGAGCACCAACTACTTGAAATATTATTGTATCAAATTTCCTTATTATCCTCAACAATAGGATAGATTGTAAATAAAGTTTGTTAATAAAAAAACTTTAGTATATTAAATCACAAATGCAAGAAAATAGAGTAGTTTTTTCATTTTTTTTTTTTTTAACCGATTTTTTGATTGTCATTGATGGCGGCCCAGAAATATTATCTATTCTATTATATCGTCATCGTTTCTTCTGATTGATTGCAGAAGCGATACTGAAGAACTACTCCATGGTGCATGAGTTCGCTTGTTCATATAAGCATGGGATAATTTAATACATAACTACAAGCATTCAAGGGGGACATATCTATAATTTATGATTTAACCGCCATAGTCCACCTATTCGTTTTGCGCTTACAGCTGTACGAGTAACAGCCGAGCATTTTATCAACCGTGTCTACGCCACCCTTTTTTGAGTTGTAGAATGAAGTTAAATTATCTCCGATAACTTTATTTTATCACTACCGATAAGAGGTTAGCTGTGCACATCATTACAATCGTACATTTATTCTTATGACTAACGTAGGACACAAGTATTACATGTTTCGTAAAAGCGAATTTGAATTGCGTTTATTTTTGCGCAAAGTTCCAGAGTATCATGGTTACGTTACTTTCTAAAAGTCTCTGTCCAAATCATGAGATGGCAAAAATTTTCCATTGTGACATTAAGACCTTTTAGACCTCCTATCAGGTCGAGTACCACTCGCTCTTCTTGAATTATTTCCGGGATTAAACTATTTCCTTTTCTCAAATACGCCTGAATACACCATATATAACATGTTTCAGCTGAAACCATACGTCAAAATTTGATAGCATATCTCTTGATTTAAGAATCCGTAAAAAAATACTTAATTCCTACCATGACACATTTCAATTACATTGAATGCACGTAAACGATATCTCGGGAAAGGCATTGAAGTGCAAGAAGTGTTATCTCTGACACATAGTGTGTATCCTTAATTTCTTCATTTGAAATACTTTCAATTTCACTCTCACTATAAAGGGAAGAGTTTGGTCTTTCATCAGGTTCGAAACGCTACCTGTTAATTTCTCATTTTTTACTTTCTTCTAGAATACTTTCTTGTTCTTCTCCCGTCAAATGGTGGAAATGACATAACTACCATATTTTGGGCGAAACATTTGCTACGCCCATAAAAAAAATTTTAAAAACTGATTTAAATTCAATGCATCAAAATCATATAGTTTTGTTTAAAGGCTTTTTTTTTGCTGTAAACCAGTGTTATTGGTACCACAATCATGTAACAGCTCGATAGGCACTCATGTTGCAAACAAAATTTAAAAAATGCGCCAATATTTATTGTGTTCTTGTGTGACAATCGAAGTGGATGATAATACGTACCAATATTTAAATTGTTGCATTTGCGGCAACCGTGTGATTTCAGCTTTAGACACCATCAGTGTAATTATGCGACTCCAAAAGTGTATTTCTTCTCTTACCAAATAGTATTACTAACTGTATTCACAGCCTTAATTTGATGTATTGAACTTGTGGGACTGCACAAAACATTCTTTCGGTCGACATTTGTTACCAACATAACACGTCCGTCCTAATATGGTCCGTTACATTCTACTAAACATAGTAATAACTTCTCAAATTTGGTTCGCTCTTCTCGATAGTATATCGGAGCTACAGTTCCAGGTAACCAGGTTCCTCGGTTAATCTGACTAGTGTCAGACTTAATTTAGGGATATTGTGTTTTTGCTCAATGCCGCTGTACTGATTCTGGACTAGGTGATAAGTTAAGGGGCATCGTTGCATGTGGTTTACAACGGGCCACTATGAGTATGTGTGGTCAAGTCAAATGTACCTTGATTTACTGAGGCTGCCACTTCCTTCTGCATATGCTACCAAATTTCAAATATTGCTTGTTTTTGTGTATTAAAGCATCCACTTTTGTCTATAAAAACTAAAATTTATTTGTTGACAGTGTAATATCAAAAAAGATAGATGATCGAACATTTTTATTTGTATCAAAAAAGCATACAGATAAAAACTTTCAAATACTGTACAGTGCACTGTAGTTATAAAATCCTTTATGGTCTTAATATCTTCAATGCTGGCTTAATATATGAAACAATTACGTGAAACGGAAGAACTTTTCGCGAATGCATTAATTGTAGAATATCTTTTTTATATGTACATGTGTCAAATACTGTACTGTGCACTAAAACTCTGTAGTTATAATCAAGTACACTTATAACTTTAAGTTTTGTCCCTACAACATAAATAATTTTGTTCTTCTGTTGTTTAAATCCAACAGTTTTATATGATTCAACTATTTAAGAAAACTTGTAAAAGTTTTCTTGATCTTATCATAGATGTTTTAAACATTAACAAAAATGTTTATTTTTGAAATATTTTCTCAAGAAGTCTAGCATAATTTTAGGGATTTAAACTTAATATTCCTAGACAAAGTGGTAAAAAAGAAAAAGAAAGAAATTGTTACCAAAGAAATAAACATGGAATTTTAAAACCTTTAAAACCTCCGCCATACAAAACAACATTAAACTTTAAGTATCTTAAGAAACTTTAGTTGTTAAGAATTAAATACCCAGAGAAAAATAATATTTAATGAATAACTAAAGAAAAAAAAAGTAATTTTTTTGCAACAAATTCGTTGAAGAAAAATAGCGTTAAAAAACCACAGACTACGACAAAATCGCAAAGGAGGGGCCAACTCATTTGAAAAAACTTTTACTTTCTTTTTGAATAATTTCCACAAAAAAAAAGAGAAGAAGAAAAGGAACAAAAACAGACATTCTATTTAAGCAGCCACATGGCAGATACTGTGTCTTTCTATTCGTATTATATTAAATGCAAACAACAACAACGACAATACGTTTTTATGCTCCTTAATGTTTGGGTACATTTTACAAGAATAACAACAACAATAATTACAATAACTTTATGGTCATTGCCATTAAAAATAGACGTTTAAGAATCCTAGTGGTGTTGCTAGAGAGGTACTGAAGTTGAAGCAGTCTAACCAACTACAACCACTTCACCAACAATAACTGGTACTGCTGGTATAGAAATGTGTTAGAAAATATAAGCACGTTTTTCGAAGTGTGTGTGTGTGTGTTTAAAATGCAATGTCCTTTCACAGATTTAATTCAACAGCTCTAAACATTTACACATTATTACTACTCGTATTATGCCAGCCAGCCAGCCAGTTCCTCCTGACGTAGAATCTTCATGTCCTTTTTTCTCTCTCTATGTTTGTAGAAGTCTGTGCGTGTTACACTTAAACACTATAAAGCTTAACACTCACACCGATTGGCACACACACACACACACACTCACACAAATACACACATTCACTGACTCACTTAAACTTATCACACCTCATTTTAAAGACAAGAATTTTGTGAGAGCGTACAAAAAAGTAACAGTCATCACCACCAGAGTGGAAGACAACTTGGCTCAATGCCTTGCTGGTTGGTAATACCTACGTTGAGTATGTGTTGACTAGTGTCTTTTTTTTGTACCGTATTTAAGATCAAAACATTTCGTCTGCCCTGCCATAGTAAATCGTTTAAGTGTGTGGTCGGTGAGTGTGTGTATGCTCTTGGAAATTCTAAATTTTCTCTGGTTTAAATGTTAATGCCTTTTGTGTTGGCTCCTGTTAATGATTTATTTTTAAAGGTTGTTGCTTTAGCCTGGCCAAAATCTAAATGGCTTTGTAGAGGTGTGATGGATATTTACATTTAAGTATGGTGTAGATAATTTTCACAAGAGAAAGTACACTAATTATTATATATGTACTATGTTGTTGTTGTTGTTTTAGTTAAATGGCTATTATATAAAAGAGAGCTAAAGGATAAAAGCAAATAAATTATAAAAACAAGACAATTAAGTGATGAAATTTGTTGAAAACAATTTAAATAAACACTTTTGGAATTGCTATAACAAAACAGCGAGAAAAACAACAGACTTAAAGCAAACGCCTTAAAGTAGACAACAAAAAAATATTTAAAATCTTTAATGATCAATTATATACAAAAATGAACTCGTCTGGTATTTTTCATCATTTTTGTATGAAAGAATGAATTTATTTATTGACTACATGGAAATTATAAAAAATTATCTTGGTTCTTATGCCTGAATTTATGCAACCAAAACGCACTTTTTATGGCCTTTTAATTGTAACAAAATTGTGTCTTAAAATTTTATATTTTCTATGAGAATTTTATCATTCGACTAGCAAATATTCATAATTCATTGATACTTTCGCTTTTTTTTGACACACGGTTGCACAGAAAATGTGTTTTTTATTTTTAAAGGAATACCTAAAAGTATACCATAATAAAGGTCATATTGCAAATAACTGTTAGCTTTAGATTACAAAACCTCATGTGGTATAGTCGTATGTAGGTATATCATATCGAAATTCGTGTCATGTTCCCGATATACTAACGTATCTGAAATAAAATTTAAGATTCTTAAATACTTGTCAGCATGAGATTGTTTTAGTGAGCAATAGTTTCAATCAAAATCCTACCCAAAGTACAATACAGCAACCAGGCCTTATACAGACTTTTCACTAACAATTTTGTACATACAGTGTTGGAACAAATAATCTGGTCACTTTTCTTGTTTTCCAATAATATAATATATTATGATGTATATACGAGTAATATATCATAAAATTTGATTTATTGGGGTTTCATTGATGCAGAATTGTTCATAAAAAGCTCCAAAACTAAAGTATTTAATGCAATCCAATGAAAGAAAACTGCATAGACTAAGGGAAGAAAACGTTAAACAACTGTCGGTTTAGATAAACTTTCAAAGATTAATGCTTTCAAGTCATCAAATAGCCCGAAAAATGAACTTATTGCTCTTGTTTCAAGTCGCCTATAAGAAAAAAAACTTGTGCAGGCTTTTCTCAGCAAACGAAAACAACACCTGCATCGTAATAATTAGAACAACGTGCTATGATCTGACTGAACGAAGATTAGTTTGTTTGGGTCAGCTGCAAAATCGTATTTACGAACATATTTTGGTTACAATTCATACCTTATTTCAGTTTGAACTGGTAAACTGCATCCCTATTATTTGTTCGACCACAGTATGTATATAAAAACATGCATATTTTTTTTTATTCTGAGAAATAACGATTGAACATCTATTGTGTTACTGCTCAAGGCTTTTTAGCAGAAGGCATTGATTTCGGTTAGGCACGCGATTTAAAGTGTTATCTCTTTTCAGGTTTGACATCTACCTCTATTCTTCAGTTTGCTAAAGGCTTTAACTGGCTTTGCCGTGGGAATTGAACCCGAAGCGAGGCGCCTCTGATCTTTCTCTTATGTGTACTGGCCACATCTTGTCGGCTGATCTTTTTGTTGCTACTCTTTCCATTGCTTATCTCCCTTTTTTTCTAAGACGACTACAATGCAGCACAAGGTCTTCAATTGATGCAACCATCGGCTCTCCTTTTAATTGCCCATCCTACCTACCTACTTATACTACTTGTGCATATTGAAAAAATAATAACAACTAAAATGTGGCGAATTTTTAACAAAATTGTGTTGCCTACTTTTAGGCATTTTTATTTTTAAATAAAGGTTAAGGTTTTAAGCATTTCATTAGTCAAAAGTTTTCCTTAAACGCTTCGAAAAATTTTTTAAATTTTTATTTAATAAAAAAACCTAAAAGTATACTTTTATTTGATGATTTTTAAGCCAAATAAGGAGTTTTCCTTTTTTTTTGAAATATAACTTTTTATAAAAAATATAAACTTGTTTTGACAGCATTGTTTATAAAATTCAATTATTTTATTTTCTGACACCCAAAAGTATACTTTAGTAATAAAATTTCACGCAAATAAAAAATCCAAAGGTCTATAATCCTTGTATTAATAATATTACAAAAGCTTTGCAAGCAGTGTCTTGTCATTAAGAGAGAGGTAGACATTTTAACATGCATTATGTTGTACACCTAAAGGTAGACAACATATTTTCATTAATGTTTTCGGTACATTCACCTGCTTTATTCAATTAATTATAATTATATACTAGTCAATTGAAATTTTTGTTATTATTTTATTGTTGCATTGTAAACCTTTTTTTTCAACTACAGCATTTATATAAAATGTTGCATATTGTTTTACTAACCAGAGATATTTTTATAATATTACTCTGACATTAAACGTAAAATCATCATATGATGTGGTTTTAATGTCCTTAAAAATTCCTATTGTCTGGTTGCTCCATTAAACTCTCAGTAAAAACTCCTATCGAGTTGTATGTTGCCTTAAATACTGGCATTGTAAAGTGAAATTAGCTACCAGGTGGTCTTTGGGGTATGTTTTAGTTTTAATAATAACGAATATAGCCAGCAAATAACATCCAAAATATGTAAGAAATACATATTTGCAAAATTATAATAAAATTAATGACAATGCTGATGATGACAATGACGATGATGTTGATGATGATAATGACTGCTGTCACTTATATTGCATGCAGTAAAAATTAGTAGCAAAAAATAACGCGTGAAACGTGATATAAATTTACATAAAACTCTCTGACAAGTATCAACCAGGCTTACTATGTAGACTGTTGGTTGTTTGGTCTGTTAGACAGACAAAAAGAGCGAGAGAGAGGGACAAAGAGTGTGTCAGACAAATTTAATATGAAAATTTACTTTTTGACAATAACAAATGCCATTAGTGGGGTCGTTTGGTCTCATGTGAGATTTTTACGTTTTTTTTTTTCTTGCAAATTCATAATTAAAATTGCCAGGGGTTTTTAAAAACAAGAAACAAAGGAAAGTTTTTTTTTACAATGTAAAGGTTAATGTTTTGTATTTAAAGTATAAAATCAACGATTTTAAACACTTGAAAATTAATAATAAATAAAAGACTAAAATAAGTTAGGAAACATTGCTCAATAGTGTTTACTTTGGTTTTGTTTTTAGTGATTAATTTGAATTGACGTTAAAAATTTTAAAAGTATTGTTTTTATTCTCATTGTTGTTCAATTGTAAGCTGAAAAAGAAGGCCGATTTTTATTTTCTACAATTTCCCAGTTTATAAAAGCATTTCTTGAGAAAGAGACCTCTAGGGCCTAAGCTATGGTTAGGTTCGATAGCCTAATGGCCACAATTAGCCTGTATGCTCTCGTCTCTCAGTCCCTATAACCTTATTCCTTAGGATCTTCCATCTAGTATCACTAAAGCCATGCAAAATGTTCAAAACACAAATTCCTCTCCGCAGGATCTACAATCATCATACTCAACACAGACAATCCTCTATAGATATGCTCTAAATCAAGACTGACCCGTCAAAATGTGCGACATAAGACTTAAATCTACTCTTAAAGACTTTATAGTTGTAGCTAAACATAGAAAATTAGTTAAAAAATGCTTTTTTTATATATGAAACGAACTTTTTTAGACCGTTCCGAGTTGATTTTTTTTTGACATTTGCAAAAGCTACGTATCCAAGAGTACATCTATCTCCATGTGTGTTGGCGATTTTGAACAATTTTAGAAATAGTTTTAAATTTGCAACAACGAACTTGTGTTAAATTTTGCGTAAAAAACGGATTTAATGGTGCGCGAACGTTGGAAATGTTGGAAAAGTGTTTCGGGAACTATGCTTTAAAGAATATGGTTTTTTGCCAGTGGCATGAGCGGTTCAAAAATGATCGTGAGTCAACTGAAGATGGTGAACGCAGTGGCAGACCATCGACATCGAAAACCGACGAAAACATTGCTAAAGTAAAAGAGATGTTGGTCAAGTCAATAACCGCAAATTAACCATCAGAGAAATAGCGGAGGACTTGAACACTGCCTATGGATCCGTCCAAGACATATTGGTTAATCATTTGGGTTTCCGTCGTATAGCAGCAAAGTTTATACCAAAAGAGACTGTGTTAAGGTCGCAAAAGACATGATTTGTGAGGATGAAAAGGCTCATTACTGGAGACGAGACGTGGATTTATTAGTACGACACGCAATCCAGACATCAGATAAATGAATGGCGTTCACCAAATGAGCCGAGACCAAAATACCGTTTTCAATCAAAAAAGAAGGCAATGCTCACGGTTTTCAACAGTGTAGTGCATCATGAATTTTTGCCAGAAGGCCAAATAGTAAACAAAGAGTATTATTTGAGCGTTATGAGACGTTTGCGTGGAGCAATTCATCGAAAGAGACCAGAAATGTGGGCAGATAACTCGTAGATATTGCACTATGATAACGCGCCGTCGCACAGTGGCATCATTATTCGAAATTTTTTAACGAAAAATGCCACAAGTACCATCCAACAGCCACCAATTTCACCTGAATTGGCTCCTTGTGACTTCTTTCTGTTCAATCGAGTTAAAAAACCATTACGGATAACGCTTTCAGCAGCCGAGAGTAAATAATGGAAAAATCTCAGTAAGCACTGATGGGCATACAGAAAACCAAATGTAAAAAAATGCTTTGATGATTGGATTAAGCGCTGTCATAAGTGTGTTGCAGTCGATTGGGATTACTTTGAAGGGGACAATACAGATTTAGATGAATAAACTTGTATATTTAATTTTCTGAATAAATTCTGGGAACTTTTTTTTATCAAGGTGGTACTGCTTTAACTTTTTTTCGCCTTTCTTCGTCCATGATCTTTTTCGTACATTGTTGTCGTACGTGATTATTTTTCATCGCCCGTAATCATTCGCTTTAAAAATGGTCAGATTTTGTTCCGTCTTAGCAGTGAATCAGAAATAAAAATAAAAAGAAATACAATTTTTTTTAGTATTAATTCATGTGGCACTAAAACATCAAGCTTCTTTGTATATCAAATGATTGATAACTCTTTGGTGATGAATGCCTAGTTCCTTAGCAACGTCTGCGCTGCTTATGGTCTGCTGGTCTTTTACTTTTTTTTTTTTTTTTTTTTTTTTTTTTTGATAATTTTATCGACGTTTTTAGTGATTGCTCGACCAGAACGAGGTGCATCTTTAACATTAAACCTATTAGATCAAAAATGAGTAAATCATTTCGCTGATGTTTCTCCAGTTGAATCAGCAACTCCGTAAACTATACAAATTTTTTCGGCAGCCTACTACGCATTCTCAACTTTTCTATAAGACTTTCAATCCAAATAACTCTTCACGCAATAATATGATTTTAATAATATCTTCTAACAAGGTGAACCCTCAAATGAATGACACCTTTCAAACAAGCTATAGCTATATTGCCTGATGCAATTAATATTACCAGACATATTATTACAATAGTGTTATAACTCAAACACAAAATTTTTTAGGAGACTTGTTTTAATTTTGAATTTTCTATTATTTAGTAATGATATAGGAATAAACGCCTTGTTACTAATTTTGCACACAATATTGATCACAATGTTCCTCATATTTTGGATTACTTAACTAAAAAATCATGTTTTTTATTTTATGACACTATTGCAATAAATGAGCGATATTACATTTTAGGCCAACTACTGACTATTTATAAAAGAAGTCTTTGCACACAATATTGATCACAATGTTCCTCATATTTTGGATTACTTAACTAAAAAATCACGTTTTTTTATTTTATGACACTATTGCAATAAATGAGCGATATTACATTTTAGGCCAACTACTGACTATTTATAAACGAAGTCTTTGCACACAATATTGATCACAATGTTCCTCATATTTTGGATTACTTAACTAAAAAATCACGTTTTTCAAGTTATGACACTATTGCAGTAAATGAGCGATATTACATTTTAGGCCATCTACTGACTATTTATAAGCGAACTCTTGTGAACACCTATTATTTAGTCCATTTTTTAGTCGTTTAGTTTTGACATTATTGTTTTAAATATTTTAAAGCATATATTCAGGCGTGGAGATGAATACAAACTATTGCCTATCTCTTCTATTCTATATTATTATTATTTGCCATATTATTCATTTTAATTTTTTATAAATTTATTACAAAATAATTCAATAAATATTGAATATTGTTACTTTCTCAAAGCTCTTACAATGAGATGTAATTAAATGTGTATGCAGTCAATTTAGAAAATAAATAAACTGAATTATCGTGAAAAACATTATTTCATTTTATCAAATAATAATCAAAAACCCATAAGAAATAATAAAAAAATGCTATGCATTTCAATATTGCAATTGAAATACGATGCCAATGACCCATGTTATTGGAAAAGAAAAAAATGGAAATAAAAATATATTATTTCTTTTCCTTTACCATTAATGAGCATTTATAACCAATGATAAAGGCAAAATAAAAAGCTTAGGAGAAAACATGGGTAAGAAAGGAAAAGTTTTATTTATATGGCAGACATTAAAAAAAATCGACATTTTGACTTCTACTACCAAACAACAACAAAATTTAATTCCTTTAATTTTAAAAGAAAGATGAACAGAAAAGATCGATTGCAATATTATAAATTTCATTGAAAGAAAAGAAAAAGTATATGAAAATACTACTATAGTACTTGTAAGTAATAAGAAAAAAGGCAAGAACACTGTTAGAGAGATAAAGAAAGCAAAAACGAGCAGCAAAAAAGCAAATTTTGCCATAGACGGCAAAAAATGAAAATAAAAATCTTTAATAATACAATATAATCAAAGGAAAAGCTTGCCAAAAGAAAAAAAAAGAATTTTTTTTTAAATCTATAATGTGCATAGAAAACAATATTTGATTCTTGCCAAACGATAGCAAAAACAACAATAACGAAAATAATAGAATTAAAAAGATATGAAACAAACATAGGGAGTTACACAAGAACACTTTTACTTGTGCAAGGCACGTATAAAAAACTGCATCCTGAAAATATGCTTCGCTTTTACCGTTGTTGATAATAATGTATGATACACATAGTAAATAAGTATGTGTAGTAGTGCACAGCCTTAATAATGTCAATGTCATTAAATCAATGTTTAAAAAGGTACTCTTCTACTCATTCATTCATTCAGTCGTTTATATTCATACTTCACAAATCCGTATAAACACTTGAGTTTTGAGTTTAATAAGTACCAGGAGAAGATCCTACAACCTCAGCCTTTTCATTTATTTGTATAATATTATTATATGGGAGAGTTCTGTTTAAATATGAAAACGCGGCTGTCTCTCTATCTTCCTTAGTTTGAGTATACCAGCATTGTCATGCAAAAAAAGTAAAAACAAATCCAGCGAAAGTTTATCATTTCTCTTCTCTTGCTCCTGCAACCATTGTATGTAACATTGCCATAGTACAAGACTTATGGTAAATCAAATCAGACCCACAGACAGTTAAAACTCTTAAATAGAAACTCTCGATACAAGCATAATTCTTTGTTTTTGTCAAAGTCCTTTTTATAAAGTTTTTACTGTACTGTGTGTGAATAAGTGTGTTTGTATAGACGGTTCATTTTAAAATGATTTTTACTTTTATTAAGTTTATTTTTCTGCTTTGTCAGATGATTTTTTTTTTTTTTTTTTGTATTTTAGTCTGTCTGTTGCTTGTGTTGTATGCTGCACTGCAGTCAGTCAGTCAACAATGAAAGAGTGTTAGAGAAGCGAGATAAATGAATGAATGTTTGGCTGACATTTACAAGTACGAGTACATAGACAGCAGCGCACAACTGTAACAACAATGACATGATATAGATAAAAGATTAAAATCTGTTTTACAATAGACAGAGAGAGAACTAAAAAGAATATTTAATGAATTTATAAATTCAATAAAAATCGCTTTAAAAGGATTTTGGCTAAAAAAAAACAAAAAAAAAAAAACACGAAGAATCAAATCGTTAATGATAAGCACACGCAAGAGTCGGTAAAAAAGGGGAAAGTGTGTTTGTAAATTTAATATGTACACTAGTGCATAGTTTTAGGCGTCTACATAAAATTCAATTAATTTTGCACTATAAATATAAAATTTCAAATAAAATGAATCAAGTGCTCTATAAAAGAAAAAATAAAACAAGTTATTATTTTAAATGTTACAATCTCACTCTCTCTCTCCTTCATAATGCAGCCTCCAATTATAAATCGACTTGCATAATTCACCATACAAAATTATGAGAACAAATCACCCAAATTGTAAGTAATTTAGCTTTATTTACCTTGTGAATTATTATTGGGTATACAAGTTAATAAAGTCGATTTGGACAACATATGACACAACTATCACATATAGCTTGTGTCAATAATAACATAAATGGTATTTTGGAGGGTAAACAACTGTCATTATAATTCAATATGCGATAGATGCCAAAGTTTAATTTCTTTCAATCGCTAAAAAAAAGATGTTTTGCGGGGAAGTCTGATAACCTTCTTTCATTTGAGGAAAGCGGCTGCTGAAAGTTATGGATTGTTGTTAGAAGCTTACGGTCAACATGCACCAGCCCAAAAAGCTTGTGAACGATAGTTTGCGCTATTTCAAAGGGGTGATTTCAACACAGAAGGCAAGGAGAAGTCTGATTAGCCGAATAAGTTTGAAGATGAGGAAATGGAAGCATTACTTGACAAAGATTGATGGCACACAATAAGCCATTTCTCTACGTTTAAAAACATTGGGATTCATTCAAAAGCATGGAAATTGAGTCCCATATGAGTTGAAGCCGAGAGACGATTTTGCATGTCGAAAATGATGCTTGAACGCCACAAAAAGAAGTCATGTTTGCTTCGTATTGTTACTGGTGATGAAAAATGGATACATTACAATAACACTAAGCGCAAAAAGTCATATCTAAAGCCAGGCCAAACAGCCAAATTAACGCCGAAGCCGAATATCCATGACGCCAAGGTAATGCTCTGTATTTGGTGGGATCACAACACGATCACAGGGGACCTGTTCTAAACGCATTTGGATCGTTTGAACAAAGCAATCAACGAAAAACGATCAGAATATTCGATCAGACACGAGGCCATACTCTCCATCATGACAACGCTCGGTCACATGCTGCAAGACCGGTCTAAAACTATTTGGAAAACAGTGGAATGGAAGTTTTGGCTCACCCGCCTTATGGCCCAGACCTTGCTCCTTCTGACTACCATTTGTTTTGATTGATGCAGAACATACGCTTCACTTCAGAACAGGGTATCAGAAATTGGCTTCCTTTATCGTTTACCTTAAAAACGGAGCCGTTCTTTTGGCGCGGAATCCATCTTTTACCAGAAAGATGGGAAAAAGTAGCGGCTAAGGATGAACAATGCTCTGAATAATGTATCAATTCATTTTTTTATTATAATAAATGCATTTTTCAAGCAAAAAAATCTACATTATTAACTTGTATACCCAATAATAAATCAATGTGATCTATAATTTTTATCGTTTTTTTGTCATCTCCAGCTCTTAAACATGAAAAAACAAAAAAAAAAAACATTAACAGAGGAAAGTAAATAAACAACAATGGCCTCTCATCGAAGCAATAAAAACTTGCAAAACCAATTAGAAATTGGTTTTAGTAATTCAAACTGAGAAAAAAAATAATTCGAAGTCTCGTGTGAAAATTCTGGCAATTTTTAGTATACTCTTTGCGTTATTTAGTAACCTTTACAACCTTATTCTGATACAGTTATTTAACCTTATGTTTAGGAGATATCCTTCAACTGTCTTTAGTGACAAGTCATAACATTTGTAACAAATTATATCTTAAAATTATCAAAGACTAAATCGATCGACCATTTTAAATGCAATAAATCTTCTTCCGATAATTTAATTTTCTTTTTAAAAAATATTTTTGAAACTAACATATTTCAAAGCATATTTACAGGCTTTAATTAAAACTTTTTCTTTGTTTGAAAACCATATATTCTTGATTTAGTATTAAAAACCACCCATACAAATTTACATAACACTAATTACCAGTTCTTTTTTTTTAACAATTTTTCAAAGTTTTAATTTTCAAGATATTTCGTTTTTCTTATTGCATACACGGAGCAATAAAAACAAAAAAACTTAATGAAAAACTTTTTCCACAAAAACAAAGAAAATGAAAAAAAATCTTTCCATATGAGTGTCATTAAAAATTCCACTCGTTCAGTCTTGCTACATACTTAAGATGTGTAGAATAAAAAAAGGTAAAAAAATAACGATTAAAAGTGGTTTTAAGGCACTATAAACGCTAATATATGAGGTGAGACGAGACATTTTTACTATAATGCTAATCGTATATTACTAAAGATTATTAGCTGTTATTTAAAAAGGGTTTGGTTAGAATAACACATTATTTAATCGTATATTAAAATTTTTCTTTTTAACTTAACATATGCGAGAGTAGAAAGTTTTTTTTAGATAGGGCGGTTACTTTTTCTTCACAGTTAAATATATGCTTTGAAAAGTTACTTTTTATAGTTTTCTTGTTAAAAAAATGTTAAAAATAAAAGGTGTTCAGGGAAAAACACTTTTTTAATGAATTTTTTGTTTTCAGTTTTTTAATTTGGTGTTTATTTTTAACATTTTCATTTACTATGTCTGTCGTATAATTTATCAGCATGTTTAAATCTTAATAGATTTTTGGCAAAGTGGTAAAAAATCTAAATATTTGTGTAAAAAAAAACACAGGTTTTACATTTAAATAATAAAAACATAAAAAACAAATGGCAATAAACACCTCAAAGTATGCTATAAAAAATTAAATTACCTTACAAGTTTGTAAGAAGCAAGAGATTATTGGTTGTAAACAAAGAGTTGACAGATTTTTTTATAGAGAGTGAAATTAAAAAATTACTATTCGCAGCAAATTTTCTAGATTGATTGTAGTATAATTTAAGGTGCTTATACAAGTACATTTTCTTTCTAGATTGTGAAAACAGGGAGTTTTACATTGTACATTTTAATAACAAGTGCATGTAAAATATCCTTTAAATATGATATAAAAACATAATTAACTTAAAAGTAGATAAAAAAAATTGTCTAGAACAAAAGCAGTATATTTTTAGGTGCTTTTTTGATTAATGGAAAAAATCAGTTTTAGTCACAATTTTAAATTATCAATTTTTGTTTGTTACATACTTATTTATTTGCCAAATTTATATTTAAAATAAAAAAGCTTAAATTGTTTATACTTTAGCCTTAAAGTATTCTCAGGAAAGATTTTGTATAAGCCCCCTTATGTTAGGCAATTACTTATCACATTTTGTCTGCCTTTGTTTGAGCTTGTTATGTGTAGATTTCTTATACGAAGTTAGGCGTACCTTGGTTAAACAAATACCACCTTAAATGTCTAAAAGTATATTAAATTTGTTTACTTTATTTACAATAATAATGTTTATTTTATCAAAAAGTATAAAAAGAAATTCAATTAATTTGCTATTTATTTCGGTAAAATAGTAATAGTAATAGTAAAGAACTAAAGAACTAAAGAACGTCAATGAACTTAAGCATGTGACATTAACTCAACTGAATATTAGTGCTTTAAATAACTGGACTGCTTTCAATTTTAAACTAAATTTCTTCTTTCGTAAGAAAAAATTGAAATGCTTATGTTTGTTTAAGATTTGTAATGTCATTTCAATAGATAGATGAAAGCAAAGACAAAACATTGGAAAATGAATAAGAATGTCTAGCAAAAGGTCCTTTTCTTGTTGGTGCATTTCAAAAATTCTTGCTATTATTTAAATCTAAACAATTTTTTTTTCTTTGCATCAACTGATTTGATAGAAAATGCATTAAAAAGGATTTTTTTTCTCATTGGTTAGTGTTTGCAAATTGCTTTGCAATCATTCTACTTGATTTTTTTATTTTTCAAATCCTAGACTCTAAATGGTTTTTTATTTTCATAAAGGTCCTTTAAGCATTTTGTTGACATGACCTTTTAGAAGGAAAATAAATCGTTTAAAATTAAATAAAAGCAAATGAAAGAACAACGAAAGTCGTTTTTTTATTTGTGATTTGAAGCATACTTTTGTGTGTCTTTTACCCTGGCCATAATGGAGATGGAAGAGTAATAAAAAAGCATATTTGTTTAATAAAAAACCATTAAAAAATAAATATGATTCAGTTTGTTGTATTAAAAAGTCATTATTTACAAGCAAGAACAAAAACATTAAGAAATGTGGCTCTAAATTCATTAAAAAGGTTGATAAACTGATGTGAACTTTTCCAAAATTTAAAACACACAAAAATAAATTAAAAAAATTGAATGCCATTAGAATATTACAAAAAAAAGAAGTAGAATTCTCAGAGCTTATGCAAAAGAAAAATGGTGCATAATTTTAGGCAGCAGCATATCAATTGCAAAAATTTTAACCCTAAGGCTTTTATTTCATTATTATTTTTTATTGTTTTTGATAAGCTTGGGTTTTTGTGAATCTGGGTTTTTATTTTTATTCGTATTATTATTTTTTTATTATAAAAAGTCCTTTTTTGCTGATTTAGCCTTTTTTTTTGTTTTACCGAAAACAACCCGAAATGTTTTAAAAATGGCAATAAACTTAAAAAACAGTTTAGTTTAAGCGAAATTTAATTTTAACTTAATTTTTTAATGGAATTGCAAAGAAATATAGAATATGAAAACAAAGAAAACGTAATAAATTCATACCATATTTTCAGGTTGATTTATATTTGTTCTTACCTACTGTTTGTAAAATCAAGTTTTAAAAACGTATAAGATAAGTGGGTTTTTAAGTAACCAATTTTTGAAAGTATAATTTGGAGGATCACGTTACGCTCTTAATAAATTGTTTTACTTTTAGGAAGCTTTATTAAAAAAATATATGTCTAGATAAATGGGTTTGTGGCATAATTTTAGGCTCGTATTTTTTTTAATTTCTCGCTAATTTTACTTTTCAACTAAAAAGCGATTATAAAATACATGCACACACAAATAAGAAAGTTGTATTTAGCAGAGTAGGAAGAGTGCTTGCATTGAATTCGTTCGTAAAAGAATTTAAAATACGACTCGTGAGAAGAGTCAAAACATAAGAATATAAAAATAAAAGCATTAAAACGAGTTTAAAACGAGCAATTCTTTTTAGATGTTGAAAATTCTGCTCACGAGTCAGGTTTTTACGTACTATGGTAAAACTATGCATTTAATAAAAAAAAAACTTTATTATAAATAATATTTTTAAATAAAACATTTTTTTTTTTATTATTATTATATGATGGCAATACCATTGCCATCATTAAACTTGAAAAAAATCAAATAGTTAATAAAAAAACAAACAAAAAATATTAAATATTAACTTATCTACTAACTGCAATCGCAATATGACTTACAAATGAAATATTCCTTTTCCAGATAGTTTGTGCAGTTTATCCACTTTGATTTGATTTTAATCCCCGAGACATTATGTCAGAAAAAAAGAAGATAGAAAAAAAGCCAAAAATAAAAATAACATAACATAGTACATAAAAAGACACTATAAAGTAAAAGAAAATAAAATAAGAAAACTAGTACTTGCAACCAATTATATTTAGTTGTACCAACAGTCAAAGTGTTATATTTTCCACTTAAAATAATCCTCAAATGGTTTGGAGTTAATTTAAGGAATAATCTTTAACAAATTGTTGCTTTATTGCATATTCTTCTATACACACACACATATGTACAAATGAATCATATTAAAGCTTTAAAGTATTTTTTTTTGTTTGTTTATTTTATAGAATTTTAAAAGTTTAATTTGTATTTCACTTAATGAACAACAATTTATTGCCATTTAAACCTTTAATTAAACATTGTTAACAATTATTTATAGCTACGACCCAATTTACACTTTAGAATGTTTATTATCAATTATTGATAAACAAAAATGCTAAGCCTACGACAATAATAATTACACGACAGGGTGAAAAGTATTAAGTTAAACAAATTGATAAGAACCATCAGAACTGTTTAATAGTGCCAATGATTAATCTAATGGTAGCTTAAGGAGGTTTTTGAGATTTAAACATAATTTCTATATATACATTTATATTTGTGTATACATATGTTAAATACTAGTTAGTTCTTATGCATGCTTTTAGGCACAGTAAACACAATATGTTGCATATTTTAAGTCAAAAATTTAAATTAATTGTGTACTTTTATATGGATAAAGAATGTTTAAGGTACGACAATAATAAAGGGTCCGCCAAATAATTTTTTTTTTTTTTTTTTTTTTGAAAATGCTATAAAAAAAAAACTACTGAATATTTTCTTAAATTTCTTTTTTTATTTGAAAGTACAATCCTTCCGGTTAATAATGGAAAATAATTTCATTCAAATGGCTGCCTCGGCTGGCCATGCAGTAGCCTACACGATTGGTCCAATTTTTAAGCACATTATCGATTGTGTGCAGCTGTATTTCACCAATGGCTTCACGAATATTGTCTTTAGAGCGTCAATTGTCTCCGGCTTGTTGGCGTAACACTTATCTTTGACGGCACCCCACAAATAATAGTCCAACGGTGTCAAATCGCAGCACGAGGTGGCCAAACGACATCAGCTCAGCGGCTGATAATGCGATCTTCAAAAACAGGGCGCAAAACATCGAGTGTAGCTTCGACTGTGTGGCACGTAGCGCCGTCCTGTTGAAACCAAATGTTGCTAATATCCTCCTCTTCAATTTTTTTTCAACATGGCCCGATAACGAATCGCCATTGACTGTAACGGCCACTCCTTGCTCATTTTCGAAGAAAAATGGCCCAATTATGCCTCTGGACCAAAATCCGCACCAAATAGTGACTCGTCTTGGGTGTATCGGCTTTGCAATGTATGCGTGCGGGTTTTCTGTGCCCCAAATGCGACAATTTTGTTTGTTTACATACCCGCCAAGATCAAAATGAGCTTCATCTGAAAAATGATTTTTTTTTTTTTTTTTTTTTTTGCAAAATCGGCATCTTCTGTAAGTCGATCGCAGGCCCACTTAGCGAAGCGAAAAAAGCGTATACACAACCATATTCGTTCAGCGGAAGGATAAAACCAATTATCTGTCAAATCTTGTGCAAAAAAAATGTAAAATAAATAAAAATTATTTTCAAAAGGATAACAAATTCATATATAACGGGTTTTAAAAATTGAAAGAACTTAATTTGCAAAAGTGAATAAAATATATATTTGGGGCAATAAATATATACGAGTACCAACCATTTACTTTTCAAAGATTATTTCATGTAAATGTTGTTCGCGGTCGTTCATCCGTAAATTTCAATTTTGGTATCTCACCATTGGCAGCTGTATTATTGTCTTACAGAACTGATATTGTGACTGCCTTGTATCTGTTCACAAGAGACCTCATGTATTCTTACGCAAAATAGTTTAGTGGGATTCCATAGCATGATCTTGGCTGCCAATGGACTGCTTCAAAACGTGATTATTATTGCTCACCAAACTCGAGTTTCAATAGGTTTATTGTATCGCGTGCGGCATGTGGTACCGTGTCGTTGAAACTACATGTCGACCAAGTCCAATTCTTCACTTTTTTTCAAAAAAGGAATCGATAATTATCTCACGGTACCTACATTTCTCATACAGCAGAATTTTTGATAATAGAATTCAATGATTCGCAAGCGTGAAAAGGGGCTGAAAAGTTCTAGTATAGAACATATATGACGCTAGTTTTATTGCGTTCACCTCTTTTTCAGTTATTTCTAACCTTCTAATGATAGCTGTTAAAATTTCATGACATTCTACTTATGAGTTTGTGAGTTATTGTGCTAAAAGTGACTTTTGTTATTTTCAGAATAGTGGATGAAAAACAATTTCGTTTTTAAATTCTACACTGCTTCTTGATGAGAAAAAATACCGTTCAAGCGAAGCAATGGCTTTAAAAGTGTTGTGAGGACTTCGATCCATCAGAAACAAAAATAAAAAATTTGTTTGCCTTGGTCGGTATCTCGATGATGCAGAACGTGGTGGACGTCAAAATAAGGCGGTAACACCAGAAAATGTTAAAAGTCGTTTTGAATGATCGAAAGGTGAAGTTGGGTGAATTAGTTGTCATCTTAAAGATATCAAAAGAACGTACATGACTATGACTATAAGAGAGCTCTGTTTAAAGTGGGTGCCATGTTTGCTCACTGTTGACCAAAAACAAGAACGTGTTGGTGATTCTAAGCAGTGTTTGGTCATGGTATGCGACAGTGAATAAAACACTTCACTCTGGAATCAAAACGATCGTCATCTGAGTGGACAGTAACTGGTATAATATTCATCGACTATCTTGAGAAGGGAAATATCCTCAACACTGAATATTATATAGCGCTATTGGAGCGTGTGAAGGCCGAAATTGCAAAGAAACGACCGCATATGGCGCACCGTGTCACAAGTTAATCAAAACATGGCAAAACTACATGAATTGAACTTCGAATTGCTCCCACATCCACCATATGCGCCAGATTTGACTCCCAGCAACTACTGGCTCAAAATTTCGCACGATTCAAGAGGTTATCGCTAAAACTGAGGCCTATTTTGTGGCAAAGGATAAATCGTTCTAAAAAAGTGGTATTGAAATGTTAGAGCGGCGCTGGAATAATTGCATTGCCCGTGATGGAAATTACGTTGATGAATAAAGCTAATTTTGAATTAAAAAAAGTTTTCTTTGTTAGGCCCTGGACTTTTTAGCTCATGTGTTAATTAGTTTTCGTATTTAAATGAAATGATTTTCGGTATACTATTTAAATTGCTAAAGTGTGTCGCTGTGAAACGATAGATAAGACACACGGCAACCAACCAAGAAGTCCTAGCTGCAGTTACAGGTCAGATTCAACAGCATTATCAACTCATAACATTAGCTAGTGGCTGGTTATGTGTATTTACGCTATAAAAACTGCTCTAAATTTCTTAATGAATTTTACGGATTATGTATAGAAATGTGATTTTTCCTCTTTTTTACTTAAACCAAATATTCATTAAATGCTGCTCTCAAACTTTAATTAATTTCGCTAAAGTAGAGTATAGTCAGTCAGTCAGCCTTCCGTTTTTATTTCTCTATTAAAATTTTACATTGAAAGGGAATAGTATTTCATACATAATTTATGGCACTTCTGTTTGATACAACCTCCCTACCCCAGAAATTGCCAAAACTGTAAAAATTAAGAGAAAAACAATTTTAATGGATTATTGCACATTAAAAATGTATCAACAACAACTAAAAATTATACCATGAACAATAGCAAAGAAAAAGAAGCCCTTGTTTGTATTTGTTTCAACTCCAAAAACAAAATAAAACGAAAATAATAAATTTAGATTTCGACACATAAACAATAGCGAGAAAACAAAGTCTAGTGGCAGGAGCAGACACACCAGTAACAACAGCCACCACCATTACCACCGCCAACAGTAGAAAATTGAAAATCAATTTATTTTAATGTGTTTATGACGACGACGACGACGACGACGATTGTTGTTGTCTCTTGTAATAGCGAGTGAATTACTAGAAAACAAAAGATTTAAATGAACGAACACAAATGAAAGAAAGAAATTTTTTTATATTTATTTTCAATTTAAATACTTACTTTAGAGAGAATAACAGACAAATGCTTTATGTTTGTATGGTATGTTGGAAAATATCGACAAAAGGGTGTGTAAATGTTATATTTTTTTCTTAGCCGTTTTATTGCAAATTTTCTTGTTTTTTTTTCCCAGCAGTATTGTTGTAACCAATTTTTTTTTTTTTTTTTGCCAAAACTATTTTTAAATCCAATCATGCATAACACATATTTAGTGGGCTGTTAATGTAACTTTTTTTTTTTAACTATTTGTCTGTCTGCAGTGATTTTAACAACCACACTTTTTTTGTTTTTCAATCTTTCTTACCAATCCATTTTTTTTTTGTTGTTTTTGTTTTTTGTTTGTTTTGCTATTGTACGAGTATTATTCAAAGTAACTTATTTATGACTTAAGGAAATGACGATTTTAAGATTTATTTCCAAATGCTTCGTATACTGTAAGCATTTCATAAGTTAAGAAATGTATTTTAATAGAGAGGGGAGGGATATCTGGTTGAAAAGGCAATCACTTTAGGGAAAATTAGCCATAAATTTAATTAAAGCACTTTAGACATGAACAACATGTATTGATTTCTTGGAAATCAAATGCAAATACAACTCTACTCCAATTATAAATCAATTTCTATAATTTGCGAACATTTGCAAAAAGTCTGTTGTTTTAATTTTTCCACGAAATTTTTGTTTAAAATTTTGTTTTGTTATTAAGAAATACTTCTTTATTAGAGTTCCGGGTGTAGTTTTAAATATTTATAACTTCTGATTCAGTTTTTCTTTATTTTTTTCAAATATTAAAATAACACTTCATAATGTACAGTATTTCAATATACTTTAACATTTAAAAGAACTTAGCATCAGTGACAGGTTTGACAATTTCTGAATTGTGCCTAAATGAAAAAGGAGGGCTACGTTTTTAAATCTTAGAAATTTAATAAAAAAGCTGATTGTGCAAAGTATAAGTATCAAATTGCTTAGATTGGTTTAACACAGTCAATAACAGTTGAGCCAGATCAATCTTATGATATTGTAATACCCTTTATATTGTGCTACTATTTATAGGACAAAGTCATAAAAGAGTCTGTAAGACCAGAGGTGGGGAATCCCAAAGATCCTCATCTAAAAACCCGAGATTCCAGCTCCTTCACTTTCGCAATCAACTTCGAAAGTGACCCATCACTAAGATAGTCCAGATCATGGAAGTGACTTGTCAGGTGCCTTAGTCTGAGCTTTCAGTACAAAGCGTGGCAGTACAAAGAAGGTGCTGTACCGATTTCTCTAAAAAGTGGTACTACAGACACCCCTATATCATAAGGATACCAACACAGTAATTTAGTTATTTAATTTACTACCAACACAGTAAGTTCAGCACGAGGTTTGAATCAATCAAATTTTTTTCAATTTGATCCATATCATACCATATCGTATCATAAGCTAAAAGAACATCAACAATTCGCTATACCTACAGAATATATTCAATATGAAGGATCAACACATAGGCTATTAAAATAACCGTCATAAACTGCAGTTATTCCCTTCTGATATTTACAGGGGAGCTTAAGCCTAAGTTTTGTGAATATCGATGTAATGTTTTACTATATGGTGAGTTTGTGACTTCGGAACATTTGCATCAAAAAGTCGATTTCGCGAAAAGGTGTCGATATGGAGGTGTATGTTCGCATACACATACATTTTGTAGACGGAATAATGAATGCGAAGTATAATATTGATAATCTGAAGGAAACAGTAAATATTGGAAATAAAGACGACTTTGTATTTCACCATTACAATGACCCAATAATAAGTCTTGGACTGCTCGAAATTATCTGCTATAAAGTGCCCAAAAGTAATTGAGTATCCTCCTCAATCTCTAGACTTAAATGTTATCTAACATTTGTGGGCAAAAAATTTAAAGAAAAGTAACCAAACAAAGGTCGTCAAGGATTTTCCCGCTGAACGAAGGTGTAGTATAGAATCTTGTTTAAAAGTGTATATCCAGCTTTCTCCAAATAGTTGATTAGGGTTTGATGATGAATGCTTAGTTCCCTAGAAACGTCTATGCTGTCTATATGACGGTCTTTTTCATATTTTTTCATAATTTCAAAGACTTTTTATCTTTAAAAGGTCAGTTCAAGCTTGACCGACTGACTATAACTTTTCTATCATCAATAATAAACTGTTAGAATAACTTTTCTTATATAAAATTGTTTACCATTTCTTGCGATGATATAACATTTAAAGATTCATAACAAATGGTACATTTTTGGTTATGACGTGTTTATACGTCATTTTCTAACTTGTTTTTTTATATACTTATATATATTTAGTTGCTAAGGACTTAGCTAACAAAAAATAAACTTTCTATGCAAGTTAAAAAATATCATCAAAATATCATCAATTGATTTTTATTTTGGATGACGTTATTGCAGGTCATAAAAGCAAACTTTTTTTTCCTGACTTCAATTTCAAAAAATATCAAAAAAAAAAAAATACAAATTTTAATACTGTATTCTAAAGTAGTGTTTGTTTCTTCCCCATATGCTGAAAATACTCGCTTAACTGTATAGCCCATTCGTTTTTATATAAAATTTGATGGCAAAAGAAAGAACATGGGATGTGGGAGTAATACGTTATTTTTTTAATCTTTTCATAATCAACCATGTCAAATTATCACTACCGCGTTGACAATAAAACCTACTCATTAGAAATTTCCCCATAAAACTAATAACTTCAATTGCATGTATATTTAAAAAGGCTTTCTCTTGCGTTTAATAAGCCTACTTTGCGCTTTTCGTTTGGGAAAGGCTGCCTTAAAAACCAATAATAATTTCTTTAACTATACACTCAATTGAAGGTGACTTTTAAGGAAGAAATTTAACGCTTTTTTTTTCTTTTTGCATTTATTTCTCTATTTATTTTTTTAATAAACAAGTAAAAAGGTGGGTGTTATAGCTTAAAAATGAATAAATAAAAAAACGATATTAAATTAAAGAAAATTTATGGAGAAAGAGACATACAAGGCACACAAAAGAAAGGTGTGAGTTTGTGTAGTTTAAGGTAAAAGAAAATTGCTCATAAAAAAGCGTGTCTTTCAAGCATATGTACACATACTTACGAGTACATATGTCGTAGGAAAATTTGAATTTTTTTTTTTTTTGTTAATAAAGAAAATTTATCTAGAAAAGGCGTTTTTTTATTAGCAATATAAAGAAATTGTTTTAAATTATTGTGTTTTTCTATAAACGAGGTTTTTTTTCCTTTCAAGTTAAATAATAGTGTTAAACAACCAGGTAATCTATTTCAATGCAATTTTATTTAATCATTTTACAAATTTGTAAAATAATTTTTAATATACTTTTTGTTTTCCCTGGCAGACAATCTCGTGGAGAAGTATATGATGTAGTTGTAGACAAAAATCTTTGTTTTTTTTCAAATAATTTTAGTTTGTTTTGTTTCTTGAACAATAAAACTGTAGTCATTTATTTAATGAAAATGAAAATAAGAAATATGACAAACAATCATACAATTCATACAAGAAAAAAAGAAAAAAAAACTTAATTTTCTCTTATTTTTTTAAGCCATCTGGTGCTGTAGTATTTTGTCTGCTTGTCAATGCCAGTTTCTTTCGTTGTTTTTTTACCATCCATTGGCTGGCATTTTACCAGCAACCAAACATAGTGTCGTCGTTCCTTTTCAAGGCATCCCATTTCACTTGGATGTTTAAAAAAAACAGTGTAGAGTACTTTACAAAGGATTTTTCCTTTTTTTTTTTTTAACCGACTCGCACTTTTTTCTGGCTGTTATTTGTTGTTGCTATATGTTGTTTTAATAGAAATTGAAACTTTGCTCGAGTAACAACACTCCCTTTGGCTGTTATTTGTGTTGCATTGCGACAATGACAATGAATATACATTTTTTTTCTATTCTCAGCAATATGATGGTCCTCCGTCTGCTCATACTCACATAAAAATTTTGTTGTCAATTTAAGTTGAGATCTGGTTTAAAATAATGAAATAAAAATTCTCGAAAACAACATTGTTGTAAGCCAGTGTTGTTGTCATTGTGCTGCTACAAAACAAAATGGGGTAATAAATGTTGCAAAGGGATTATAAAGTACATACACAACACTAACTGAAATACTACTAGGAAGTCCAAACTTTAATAGGTTTATTCAAAGAGAACAAAAGGAATTTTATTAAAAGAAAGAAAGAATCCAACGGCTAAAATTATGCGAAAATACGTATATATATTCATTTCGTTGTGCTTAATATCAAGCGCCTGATGTTATACTTTAAAAAATAAAATTATATATTCTTGCATATACTTAAGTTAATGTAAACTGCAGAACTTTTCCCCAAAAAATGAACCTAAATTCCGGAACGACCGAGCCGCAGTCTTACAAGAACAACAGAAAAATTCTAAATAAATTAATCCAAAAAGTTATATATTTATGATGATTGATTGGGACTTTTTATATCATGACTTAAAAGTGTTTGATGCAGCCCACTGTGTTCTGTACATCACAGTTTGAACAAAGCCAGTTATCTTATTTGGTGAGTAAGCAAATGCCCAATTTGGAGTTACTATAAGTTTCACGTGATTAAATGTCTTAACGTTCATTGTACATAATATACACTGATTAGTTTCAACATTTCTTAAGATATGTTAATGGTATCTAAGACCCCTATAGTACTCTTAAATTCGCTTTTGTTGAGCAATAATAGCCTTCGGCAGCTACCAGGGATAGGAAAACGAATCTTTACGCTTGTCTCAGTCCATATATTATACCACGTTATATGCCTAACTTTTAATTTGTGTGTCGATTACGGATGACAACCGAACTTCAGTTGAGTTGCCAAACTGCAACTCGAAATTTGTAGCTGCCTATATAGCAATCAAAATTAATAGATTTTTAGTTGCTAGTTGTCATATGTAATGCAATTTTTGGCAACTGACAACGCACTCAAAGTTCGGTTGCCATGCATTATCTATCCATTATATTTTAATTAAATTTAAGTTTATTATAATTCATTGTAACTGCCACTGTATCGTATTAGGTAAGACATCCGCCTACCAAACAAGAGTTTGTGTATTCAATCCCAGGCCAGACCATCCGACAATTTTTAACAGCAGCATCATCTCATAACACTGCTAGAAGCCGGTTATAAGTATTACGCTATAAAAAAAAAACTTCTCCACTAATGCACGTGCAGTTCGGAGCCGGCGTTAAACTGCAGATTCCTTTAAATGTACCTTTAAATTAATAGTGTGCAGCTCATTTATTGAGAAAAGTTTTCCTTGTTCCAGTTGGTATGCTGCGGTTATAACGTACGTACATACTGTACTGTTTTTGCAAATCAATCATTACTTTTGCTTAGAATTACACTTAAAAGTGAATTAAGCAGTACTGTAACGCCTAAATTTATACCAGATAGGCGGCAATGAGCTTCAGAAAAGAAATGAGCTTCAGAAGAAAATGTTCGAAACTTCCGCCACGTTTCAATCACCATTTTTATAGCAAGTTTTAGCTATTTTTCGTATTCTTCCGTTGTAAAGCGCTGCATATTTGTAAATGGCAAATTTTTCACTGAATAAATAACAGTTTAGATGACAGATACTTAATAGCTGACAGCCTTGCCAGATAGGCAAACCACTAAATTGTTAACACGATAAACTGAGCAGAACTCTAACGCCTAAAATTATACCAAATAGGTATAAAAAGTTTAATTTAATCTTTCACTTAGCTGTTAAATGTTACCCATTTAGTTAACTTAAAAACCATGTTTTGACGTGTATATACGTCAATTTTTGGAATCTTTATAATAATTTAAGAAGACTACCTTTTTTTTATAAAACCTAGGTTAACTAACATCTATATGAAAATCAATAAGAGATGTAAAAAACTTTGCGATTGCAAACCATATTCTTTATACGCTATCATTCTTATTATCATTGTAAAATAACAACACTGAGAGCTGTGCTATTATTTTTAATATTTTTTATTTTATTTTTTTTGCTTGCTTGTAAAACACAAATCTCTTGTCATTTGCACTTAATTTAAATGCGTGTCACAATTGTGCAAAAGGAATCTAGATTTTCTTAGTCTTTCAAATCTATTGTATTTGATATCAAGCAGCCCCTGAATGGCAAAAGAAAAAAGTTGCACGAGTGAATAAAAAATAAACTGAAATAATATTGGGATGCTGTGGCAGTTGTAAGTAGAAGTAGTTAACGCAAGATTTTCTTTTAAGTGGCTTAAGGTTGTGTGCTGAGTAACTAGAAAAGTATTCTCTTATTGTAGTATGCTTTACTAAATTTAAAGAATAAAAATTAAAGTATACTTTAAGGGTTTTAATTTAATGTTTGTAATCTTTAAATTATATTTATTTTTTTGTGATATGTATAGCTTAGAAATTCAATAATAAAATGTATTAGTATATTATAATAACATTCATGTCCTTTGCAATTTTGTTGTTTTCTTTTCTTTTTTGTTGCATATTTTATATGGTGCTCATGTGGTATAAATAGTATTGCATATGTGAAGGAGATTTTCTTATATTTATTGCATTTCATACTATTGTTCCTCCGTCTAAGTATTTATTCTATAGTATGCTGTCTAAACAGGTAAAATTTATATGATTTCATTAAACAGAAATTGTATTTTAGCTATTCTTGGTGTACGTGACGACAAGTTAAATAGAAACAATTTCTATTTTTGTCTTCATATTTTATTTCATGTGCAACTTGAGCATGCTAATAATATAAGAGGTTGGTGATCAGTAGCACAAAATATTCAATAAAAAATTTAAAAAAAATAATGCTTTTTTTCTTTAAATTAAATCGATTTCAGTCTAGACCTTCTCCAGCAAGGCTCTAATAATTTTTCATATAAAGATCATAAAAATATAAATTTAAATTATTAAATGCCGATTTGTTTAAATTGTGAATGACTTTTGTTGTTGTTGTTATCCGACACATTATCCTGTTTTCATTATTATAACTTTTTTTTCTGGCCTGCGTATGTGTTTGCATTTGGTGTTAATATTTATAATCGTCTGTAGTTGCAAAATTCGAAAATAAAAAATTTTCTCATGTATATTATGGTTGGAAAACCACAATTGTGCTCTTAAAAATACATTTTCATAAGCACAAAATTTATTATCGAAAGCTGAAAAGAAAAAAAAAAAAAAACATTTGGGATTTTTGCATATATTTCTTTTTTAATATTTTCTTACTCTTCTATTGTATTTTTTTTTCTTCTTTTTTGCGATTCCTCTGCAAAAACAATGAATTTTCGTGCATTCGTGGTGTTTGCGAAAGAGCAAAAAACTTTTTAAGTGTTTTAACTTTAACAATAAAAAAATAAGTAAGAAAACACATTTAAAGCATACCACCAAGGAGTTGTTATAAAGAAAATTAAAACAAAAACTAAAACATATTTTAAGGCTTTTTTGATAGGCAATATATAAAGAATTTAATTTAAACTTTTGTGAAATATAATCTGTGGAAAAAGATTAAAGTTTTTCATTTAGAACGATATATACATGCATATAAAATTTATTAAAGCAGACTTTTAGGTTTATAAAGCTTTTCATTTTAGTATTACTCATTTTACTTTGGAATTTGTTTTCTATAGCAAGTGGGTGTTATTTGAATGTCTGTATTGTACTGTCCACCCTTTTATAGTTTTTCCAATTAATTTAGTAGTTACAGTCTGACAGTACGCCCCACTTTTCTAGATACACATTAAATTTTATTTTTAATTTTATTTTTGCATTGTTCTCTCTACTTACTAAATGAATAAAACTGTCAATATTTATTTTAAGAGATTTATTTTTATTATACAAGCATTCTTAGCCAATAACTACTTGAATTACAAAGTCTACTAGATGTTTTGTCTTACTATCAATGGCTATTGTTTTAAATAAGACAGGAACTCAATGAAACATGATTGTGTTACACTTATAAAACAATTGTTGAATGATTTGAACATAACAAATAGTAATTTATGGTTTGCATTACGGCACTCTTTACCAAGAAAATTTAATAATAAGGGTGATAACTTACGTTTATTATTTTAAAGCTTAAAACAACAAGCAAAAGAAATTCTTGACATACTTTTAGGGCATTCTAAATTCGTTTTGTAACTTTGCTTCAATTAACTTAAGGCACTTGTTGGTTTATTAAACAAATATTTTTAGAAAATATTCTGATTTAGCATCTTCTTATTTTTAGTTTGTTTTATTATGAACAAACAATAGAAATTAATTAAAGCATACTTTTGGGCTTAGCAAGATGTTTGATTAAACAAATATTATTCTTTAATTCCATATAAATATAATTTTGTATTATTTTTCTTAACAAATCATATAAAATTAATTAAATATTTACTTTAAGCAAAAACAAATCTTCTGTATTTGAGCGTATCTAGCATCAAAACCATTTTCTTCACCTTTATTTTTAATATGGCTTTTATAGCATTTTATTTTTCTCTGGCACTTACACTTATGGCTCTGCTTTGTATGCTATTCCCTTTATAATATACACTCAGGTATTATACACGAGTAAAGTACTAAACAATTATTTAAGTATGTATTATTAAAAGTACATTAAACTTTGCTTATATGTGGCATGTATGCAGTTGTATATGGTGGCAACGTGTGCCACGGTCTGTATGTCTTACTAACAGTTGTTTTTATAAGTTTGAGTATACGTTGTAAAGAAATGTTTTGTCTTATTATCTTTAATATGGTAGACAGTAAACTCCGGCAAGTCTTTACTATAAAACAGTTTCAAAGGTTTCTTTACAGTTTCTTAACAGTTTCTGGCGATATTACTGTAAAGGTCCTCTTTAAGTATACATATATAACATACAATTGAAGTATTTTCTTGCTTTTGTTTTAATATATTTTTTCTTTCAATATATTTTATCTAAATATGTATGTACATTGACGACATGTTTGGTCGCAATGGAGCAATTGATTACAATCCATAATGTTTTTCTTATTTCATTTATTCTATAATTTTTAGCTGTATTTCTGTATTTATTTTCAATATATATGGATATTTTGTTCCCTTTATACTATATTATCAATTTTCTATACCTTTATGCTTACATTACTAACTAAATAATTCAAGTTTCAAGTACTACGTTTGTCTTTCTTTTACATGTCTTGTTATGACTGTTTTTTTTTCGTTTCTTCTCTGGCTTAAGGTATTTTCTTTTATTATCGGTATTTTTCTCCAAGAGCTGTAATAGAATTATTTGCGTTAAAGGTCAGGGCAACAAATGTTAACGTTACGTGAAGTAGCGTTTCGGATTGTGTGAATAAAGTAAAGGTAGTAGTCATTGACATAAGGGTTCATTCGTATATACGTTATAGTTTAATTAAAGTTGAAAATAGTCATATTAAAAGAAATAATCAATACTAAGGTAGCTTGGTATTCTTTTTGATAAAGAATAAGAACTAATTATGAAGTAAAGAGGAATTTAATAAGGCATACCTTAAGGTTTATTAAATTTCTTGCAGAAATTCATGTCTACTTTAAGACATTCTTGTAATTTTTTATGTTGCCAACTTTGAGGGATACAAGAAATTCATGTGTTGAGTAAGAATCTCTTTCTTAAGCCTCAAATAACTTTTCTACTTTTTTGGTATCAATTAGTAGTGTTTCCTATGGTTCCAGGATGGAACAAAGGGCCGCAAATAATTTCTCTCACTGTGAACTGTCCTATGATATTAGCTTCACCTCAGCCCACGCCTTTCCAATTGAGCCAGCATCATTTTCAATTTGCCTTCTCTAGCTGTTAGCGGGCGTAACTCATCTTCTACTAAGGATTCTATACAATTGCCCTTTTAGCTACGTTCTTATGAGTTCTCCTCAAAACATGGGCAATCCAACTTCATTTTCTTTTAGCGATTTCTACTCGGATTGGTGTTTCTCCAGCTCTTTGTCACAGATATCAGTGTGAATTAATATCAAAAGGGTATTTATTGACAATGTAACTTACATTACAATACATTGTGTACTGGCAAGGTCTGATAACACCAGAATTACCGGTATTTTTCAACGCATTTTGGAAAATCTCGATTACACTGATGAAACCTGCATACCCACCCACTTTTTCTCAGATATGCAAGCTAAAAAGGCAATGGGAAATCCATTGCAGTCTGGTCTAAGGTGACAAATGCTAACGACAAATTGATGTCAATTTATCTCAATCGCACCTAGCAGAAGAGCTGCAAAATAACCGATAGTACTACAGATAGTATCGATAGTTTTGTTTTTTGCTGACCATCGATATTTTTTTTCACTATCGATAGTATCGGCAAATTCTAAAGTGGAGTTTACACAATGACACAAGTCGTACGACGTTTCAAGTTTTCGTGTAGAAGTAAGCCGATAGTATCGTGTAAACTCAATATGTAATGAGAGCTTACGACATTGAGAGAAAATACGAATACCAATTTGGCAGTCGTATGGCTCTCTTTGATTTTGAAATTTTTTAAAAACCAGTATCTTATTGAGATTTGACACAGGAGCTATAAACTCATGTTTAAGGTTCTTTAATGACTTGAGGGGATTCATCTTTAAGGTACCAATTAAAAGTTTATTAAAACTGACGGTTGTTCCACATATATAAGGATTACTCTTCCACCAAAAACCTTCAATACATAAAATTTGATGACATATTGGAACAAAGATTCTGTTCCTATTATTGATTCCCCCACTGTATATTTATTAGTATCCTTTCTATTTCACATCAATTCTAATATTGTTGCCACACGTGGCACTTAAAAGAATCCGATAATATCAATAGTATCGATACAAGAAACATTCATATAGTACACCCAGCTCAGTTCGGTGATCAAATTGGTTGGATTTTCAGCCCTTTTCAACAAATAAATTACATATTTTATACTACAAGGTACCCGGGTACCTGTTAAATTTAGGAAAATTACAATATTACAAATTAAAAACGTAGCTGTAAGAAACAATATACTTGAGCCTTTCAGCGCGAATGAATTTAATGCGATTACAAAAAAAAAAAAAAAAATCAATTTTAAAACACAATTTTTAGCCAGATACCTTGTCAGTCACATAAGGGTTAAACTTACCGATCTTATGTTATTACTTGAAGCATTGTTTCAACATTCCCCAGAAAGCAAATTGGTAGCCCTTTAAAATTCCATAAACTAGCTCCATACTGCGACTTCATCTATACTTACATATAAAAATGGATTGGGGTTTGTTCGGATGCTTAAAACTTGAAAACGACTAAATCAAATTGCTTCTATGTTTTTGTTCGTAATTGCTACACGAGATTTAGGAAAAAAGAAAAGTCAAAAAATTCTCAACAGCTGGCGCTGGAGGTGGTTACTTCTTTATCTCTGCTCCTGTTAAAGTTATTTAAATAAGATTTGGCAAGTCGATTCAGTGCATACAATTCAAATTCTACAAAGTAAATATTGATTTTTGTTTTGAGAACGGTTAAGGTAGAAATTTCTAAATTTGGTCTTTGGTCACTGTAGATCATAGTAACTATAAAAGGTTCTAAATTTAGTTTACACAACTTCTTGGACAGGTCACATAATCAGTCAATAACTGGGCAAGATTAGACAAATGGGCATGAAATTTGCCTCCCATACTAAATGTGGAATTTTTCATGTGTGAAGAACGGTAAGAGTTAAAGCTTCGTTATCTATCTAGATCAGCCAAAAAATTAGAAAGATCGGATAAGCGGGTATTGGACAAAGCACACCTATATATATATATATATATATATATATATATATATCATCACAAAAGGTAAATAAGTAATCGTACTTTAAATTTGTCTTGTAAAAAATACATATGATATGTATACAACGCAAACACTCCCAGCATCGCGGGAAGGGTTACTCTAGTTATTTTTAAATATAAGTTCGATTTTCCTATATGATCGCTGAGTTAATTTTTTCTATACCATCCTATCTTTTAAAAATATGCTAATTGTATCGTCATAGTAATAAAGACTACTTTAAGGTGTTTTAAATGTATTAAAATATTTAAAGTATGCTTATAGATTTAAGTACTTACTTATTTTTAGGACATACTTTACGGCGTATGATATTCATTTACGAAATAAAGAGTGACATTATTCGCAAAACTTTTTCATTTTTCTCTTTCTTTAAACCACCAACAAGTTGATTTAATTAATTATTAAATTAATTACTAAACTGTGACTCTGATTACTACGTATTTCCCTATAGGTTACTTAACACCAGTATATCGTGCATAAATTTTTAAACTTAATTTTTGTAGATTTCTATCTTTTTCCAGACAAAATGAAAAAATCTTTCAAAATTCGTTATTTTTATTTAGCACTAACAGAAGGAAATTTGTTTATTGATTATCGATTTGGGATTTCAAAATAAAAAAAAATGCATTTCATATGTAAAAAAAAGTTGTTTGTTTAAAAATGCATTATTATTCATCAACATTTATACTGTTACTGCAGCAACAGCTAAAGCAATCCTTTTCTTAAATTTAACCCTGTTTCTTGTTATAAGTACATAGTATAGAGTCTATAATATTCCCTTGTTACCTGTATAGAGAAGCCAACTCTAGCTAGCACAGACTGGCAGTATATTGGTTCAATACCCATTGAATGAATATCTAAGTGTTGGAGTATGAATTCAATTTAACTTTGGCTTATAACTGCTTACGCTACATTTGCTACTGACATTCACATGGTTTTTTGTTTTGTTTTAATAACACCTTCTCTCCAGCATGTGGGAATCCTTGATATTGAATGTGTGGTGCTGCTGCTGCTACTGTTGTTGCAAGTATGAATGCCTGTGGTGTATTTGCCTAACTGGCACGTTTCAGTTTTATGCTTCATTTGTTAGTGCCGCATTTGAGACGAATATAATATTTATTTCACAAAACTTGGTATTTAAGACATGAGCTAGAGAAGCAACAAAAAGTAAAAATAAATAAAATGAAATATTAAGGTTCTGTGCACATGCTTGCTTTATAAGCATATTTTACTTTATTATTTATTCTCTAGTTTAACACCTTTTGAAAGGGCTTTTTTTATACAGATTCTATAGTTTAATGAACTTTATGAATTATTATTTTAGTTTTATATGTAATTTAATATAAAAATCTATTAATGATGTTTTCTTGCTTTTTTTTGTATTACAGATCGAAGATGAGGGCAATCATGGTAATGATGAGACTAGACTTTTTATTTTGTCTTCTTTGGCTCAGTCTCAAAAGAGCCGTGTAGCTTGCATTTTGTGTGAAGAACCCATGTTGGTCTTTGATCGCTATCCTTTGGTCGATGGCTCATTCTTTTTGAGTCCCAAGCAACATTCAACTGATTGCATTGAGGTAAGTTTAATTATATACATGAAATTTAACAATTTTATAACTTGTAAAATATATACTTTTTTAATTTAATGTGTTTAAACTGATTATTGTTATGTGTTAATTCCCATAACATTCCATTAAGGAACATGGGGACTTCTCTCTCAGTCAATGACCACTGCACTCATAATACTCATAACCAGTTACTATCTAATGTTATGAGGTGATACCGCTGTCGAAAAACTTTTTCTTTTTTCAGATAGTCTGGGCCTGGTATTGAACCAAGAATCTTCTGGTCGGTAGGCGGGTGTCTTGCCTACCATACCACAGCGGCACACTAAACTGATTATTACATTTAATAACTGATTATTAAGTTTTGATTATTTCTGTATAAATTATAGAGGCTATTGCATAGTCGTCATAGTCAAGTATTGTAAAGCTTGTTTCAATAAAAACTTTTATTTCATTCATGAAACAAAACAAAAGTATTCTACAAAAAGTTGATTTTGATTAAAGCTATATACCAATCGTTTCTGTTATTGATGCTGTAAAGTCATCTATACCCTTTTATATCAACGCGGTAGCGTATTTGAGTGATGTTGTCACTATCATATTTTCATCGCTGAATCACTGTCACAGATACTCTCTGTGGAAATTAGTATGAAATTATCGTAAATGAAAAATTTCATTGGTGAATTCTCGTGACAATGACACAAACAAAGGGAGTTGTGTCTGACAACTTCATTGTAATGTCACCATGCAAAAGAAAACTGAAATTTAGCGACATTGTCTGTTATTAGTGGACTACATCCTAAAAGATGCAAGATTTTGTCTGCTGCACCGCCCCGTTAGCGAATAAAGCACTATTGATTGTCGATAATATTGTCTGTTAGGATTTACTAATACACGAACGCCTGCAACAAAAAACAAATTTCCGTCATCTACGAAAATGTGGACAATTTAAAAGATCATGTAAAACACCAATGAAGATTCATTGTCATTCATCGACCTTTTACCATTGTCAGCGTTTGTCACAATGATTCACTATGACGTTTGCTATAGGGAAGTGTCGATAAAAATAGATTTAGGTAAACTTTGCCTGAATTTTTTTTCCCCAAATAAGTATATGCTATTACATACCAATCAGTTCTTCTAATAATGGTTCCAAGCCTTATACAGGTCTACCTTTTCTCATATATTTTTGTAAATGTCTTTGAAAATAGCTAGAACTAGACTTGGCCTAAATTTTGGTTTATTCAAAATATTGAACATTTTTAAAAAGCAAAAGTGCTCTATACTCGTAGAAAGTCTCATCCGATTACTAGCAATATACCAACCCAATCTACTAGTGTCCTGTACGGTACAGCCTGCATGTACGTTTTACTAATTTTCGATATTTGGTGAATACTTAGAAGGGTGTGAAGATAGCTTCGTAAGTTAAATTCTTTTTTTAACATTTTAGTAATTTTAACAGTCACTGTTATTTAACATGAAAAAGTGTGAAGTTAGCTTCGTAAGTTAAATTCTTTTTTCAATAACATTAGAAATAAAAGAATTTAACATTGCAAAAAAGAATTTAACTTTACGAAGCCACATTTTTTTAGGTGTTATATTTTAATTTGAAAGATAATTAAAAAACATTAAAATCTAAAAAAAGTAATGCGTATGAAGAAATTCTATAATATTTACTAAAGAAAATGTAAAATATTTATTGTTATTGTACAATTTGTAGTTTTATAAAAGCATACAGTAATATAAAATAAATTTATTTGGCCATAGACACATTAACTATTCGAAAAATCGGGTAAAAGATAAAATTCTGGGGGAATCGGACCTATTTGGGTGGAAAGGTATTCCATCAAGGAATTCAAGAGTTTTTACCCCATGACCCAAAAGTCCTTGTGGACCGAGATATAGCCCGTTGAAAAAGGCCATATTTGGCCATAGACACATTAACTATTCGAAAAATCGGGTAAAAGATAAAATTCTGGGGGAATCGGACCTATTTGGGTGGAAAGGTATTCCATCAAGGAATTCAAGAGTTTTTACCCCATGACCCAAAAGTCCTTGTGGACCGAGATATAGCCCGTTGAAAAAGGCCATATTTGGCCATAGACACATTAACTATTCGAAAAATCGGGTAAAAGATAAAATTCTGGGAGAATCGGACCTATTTGGGTGGAAAGGTATTCCATCAAGGAATTCAAGAGTTTTTACCCCATAACCCAAAAGTCATTGTGGACCGAGATATAGCCCGTTGAAAAAGGCCATATTTGGCCATAGACACATTAACTATTCGAAAAATCGGGTAAAAGATAAAATTCTGGGGGAATCGGACCTATTTGGGTGGAAAGGTATTCCATCAAGAAATTCAAGAGCTTTAACCCCATGACCCAAAAGTCCTTGTGGACCGAGATATAGCCCGTTGAAAAAAGCCATATTTGGCCATAGACACATTAACTATTCGAAAAATCGGGTAAAAGATAAAATTCTGGGGGAATCGGACCTATTTGGGTGGAAAGGTATTCCATCAAGGAATTCAAGAGCTTTAACCTCATGACCCAAAAGTCCTTGTGGACCGAGATATAACCCGTTGAAAAAAGCCATATTTGGCCATAGACACATAAACTATTCGAAAAATCGGGTAAAAGATAAAATTCTGGGGGAATCGGACCTATTTGGGTGGAAAGGTATTCCATCAGGGAATTCACGAGTTTTTACCCCATGACCCAAAAGTCCTTGTGGACCGAGATATAGCCCGTTGAAAAAGGTCATATTTGGCCATAGACACATAAGTTATTAGAAAAATCGGGTAAAAGATAAAATTCTGGGGGAATCGGACCAATTTGGGTGGAAAGGTATTCCATCAAGGAATTCAAGAGTTTTTACCCCATGACCCAAAAGTCCTTGTGGACCGAGATATAGCCCGTTGAAAAAGGCCATATTTGGCCATAGACACATTAACTATTCGAAAAATCGGGTAAAAGATAAAATTCTGGGGGAATCGGACCTATTTGGGTGGAAAGGTATTCCATCAAGGAATTCACGAGTTTTTACCCCATGACCCAAAAGTCCTTGTGGACCGAGATATAGCCCGTTGAAAAAGGCCATATTTGGCCATAGACACATTAACTATACGAAAAATCGGGTAAAAGATAAAATTCTGGGGGAATCGGACCTATTTGGGTGGAAAGGTATTCCATCAAGGAATTCACGAGTTTTTACCCCATGACCCAAAAGTCCTTGTGGAACGAGATATAGCCCGTTGAAAAAGGCCATATTTGGCCATAGACACATAAGATATTAGAAAAATCGGGTAAAAGATAAAATTCTGGGGGAATCGGACCTATTTGGGTGGCAAGGTATTCCATCAAGGAATTCAAGAGTTTTTACCCCATGACCCAAAAGTCCTTGTGGACCAAGATATAGCCCGTTGAAAAAGGCCATATTTGGCCATAGACACATTAACTATTCGAAAAATCGGGTAAAAGATAAAATTCTGGGGGAATCGGGCCTATTTGGGTGGAAAGGTATTCCATCAAGGAATTCACGAGTTTTTACCCCATGACCCAAAAGTCCTTGTGGACCGAGATATAGCCCGTTGAAAAAGGCCATATTTGGCCATAGACACATTAACTATTCGAAAAATCGGGTAAAAGATAAAATTCTGGGGGAATCGGACCTATTTGGGTGGAAAGGTATTCCATCAAGGAATTCAAGAGCTTTAACCCCATGACCCAAAAGTCCTTGTGGACCGAGATATAACCCGTTGAAAAAGGCCATATTTGGCCATAGACACATAAGATATTAGAAAAATCGGGTAAAAGATAAAATTCTGGGGGAATTGGACCTATTTGGGTGGAAAGGTATTCCATCAAGGAATTCAAGAGTTTTTACCCCATGACCCAAAAGTCCTTGTGGACCGAGATATAGCCCGTTGAAAAAACCCATATTTGGCCATAGACACATTAACAATTCGAAAAATCGGGTAAAAGATAAAATTCTGGGGGAATCGGACCTATTTGGGTGGAAACGTATTCCATCAAGGAATTCACGAGTTTTTACCCCATGACCCAGAAGTCCTTGTGGACCGAGATATAGCCCGTTGAAAAAGGCATTATTTGGCCATAGGCACATAAGATATTCGAAAAATCGGGTAAAAGATAAAATTCTGGGGGAATCGGACCTATTTGGGTGGAAAGGTATTCCATCAAGGAATTCACGACTTTTTACCCCATGACCCAAAAGTCTTTGTGGACCGAGATATAGCCCGTTGAAAAAGGCCATATTTGGCCATAGACACATAAGATATTAGAAAAATCGGGTAAAAATATGGCCTTTTTCAACGGGCTATATCTCGGTCCACAAGGATTTTTGGGTCATGGGGTAAAAACTCGTGACTTCCTTGATGGAATACCTTTCCACCCAAATAGGTCCGATTCCCCCAGAATTTTATCTTTTACCCGATTTTTCGAATAGTTAATGTGTCTATGGCCAAATATGGCCTTTTTCAACGGGGTATATCTCGGTCCACAAGGACTTTTGGGTCATGGGGTAAAAACTCTTGAATTCCTCGATGGAATACCTTTCCACCCAAATAGGTCCGATTCCCCCAGAATTTTATCTTTTACCCGATTTTTCTAATATCTTATGTGTCTATGGCCAAATATGACCTTTTTTAACGGGCTATATCTCGGTCCACAAGGACTTCTGGGTCATGGGGTAAAAACTCGTGAATTCCCTGATGGAATACCTTTCCAACCAAATAGGTCCGATTCCCCCAGAAATTTATCTTTTACCCGATTTTTCTAATATCTTATGTGTCTATGGCCAAATATGGCCTTTTTCAACGGGCTATATCTCGGTCCACAAGGACTTTTGAGTCATGGGGTAAAAACTCGTGAATTCCTTGATGGAATGCCTTTCCACCCAAATAGGTCCGATTCCCCTAGAATTTTATCTTTTACCCGATTTTTCGAATAGTTAATGTGTCTATGGCCAAATATGGCCTTTTTCAACGGGCTATATCTTGGTCCACAAGGACTTTTGGGTCATGGGGTAAAAACTCTTGAATTCCTTGATGGAATACCTTTCCACCCAAATAGGTCCAATTCCCCCAGAATTTTATCTTTTACCCGATTTTTCTAATATCTTATGTGTCTATGGCCAAATATGGCCTTTTTCAACGGGCAATATCTCGGTCCACAAGGACTTTTGGGTCATGGGGTAAAAACTCGTGAATTCCTTGATGGAATACCTTTCCACCCAAATAGGTCCGATTCCCCCAGAATTTTATCTTTTATCCGATTTTTCGAATAGTTAATGTGTCTATGGCCAAATATGGCCTTTTTCAACGGGCTATATCTCGGTCCACAAGGACTTTTGGGTCATAGGGTTAAAGCTCTTGAATTCCTTGATGGAATACCTTTCCACCTAAATAGGTCCGATTCCCCCAGAATTTTATCTTTTACCGGATTTTTCGAATATTTAATGTGTCTATGGCCAAATATGGCCTTTTTCAACGGGCTATATCTCGGTCCACAAGGGCTTTTGGGTTATGAGGTAAAAACTCTTGAATTCCTTGATGGAATACCTTTCCACCCAAGTAGGTCCGATTCTCCCAGAATTTTATTTTTTACCCGATTTTTCGAATAGTTAATGTGTCTATGGCCAAATATGGCCTTTTTCAACGGGCTATATCTCGGTCCACAAGGACTTTTGGGTCATGTGGTAAAAAGTCGTGAATTCCTTGATGGAATACCTTTCCACCCAAATAGGTCCGATTCCCCCAGAATTTTATCTTACCCGATTTTTCGAATAGTTAATGTGTCTATGGCCAAATATGGCCTTTTTCAACGGGCTATATCTTGGTCCACAAGGACTTTTGGGTCATGGGGCAAAAACTCTTGAATTCCTTGATGGAATACCTTTCCACCCAAATAGGTCCGATTCCCCCAGAATTTTATCTTTTACTCGATTTTTCTAATATCTTATGTGTCTATGGCCAAATATGGCCTTTTTCAACGGGCTATATCTCGGTCCACAAGGACTTTTGGGTCATGGGGTAAAAACTCGTGAATTCCTTAATAGAATACCTTTCCAGCCAAAGGGGTCCGATTCCCCCAGAATTTTATCTTTTACCCGATTTTTCGAATAGTTAATGGGTCTATGGCCAAATATGGCCTTTTTCAACGGGCTATATCTTGGTCCACAAGGACTCTTGGGTCATGGGGTAAAAACTCTTGAATTCCTTGATGGAATACCTTGCCACCCAAATAGGTCCGATTCCCCCAGAATTTTATCTTTTACCCGATTTTTCTAATATCTTATGTGTCTATGGCCAAATATGGCCTTTTTCAACGGGCTATATCTCGTTCCACAAGGACTTTTGGATCATGGGGTAAAAACTCGTGAATTCCTTGATGGAATACCTTTCCACCCAAATAGGTCCGATTCCCCCAGAATTTTATCTTTTACCCGATTTTTCGAATAGTTAATGTGTCTATGGCCAAATATGGCCTTTTTCAACGGGCTATATCTCGGTCCACAAGGACTTTTGGGTCATGGGGTAAAAACTCGTGAATTCCTTGATGGAATACCTTTCCACCCAAATAGGTCCGATTCCCCCAGAATTTTATCTTTTACCCGATTTTTCGAATAGTTAATGTGTCTATGGCCAAATATGGCCTTTTTCAACGGGCTATATCTCGGTCCACAAGGACTTTTGGGTCATGGGGTAAAAACTCGCGAATTCCTTGATGGAATACCTTTCCACCCAAATAGGTCCGATTCCCCCAAAATTTTATCTTTTACCCGATTTTTCGAATAGTTAATGTGTCTATGGCCAAATATGGCCTTTTTCAACGGGCTATATCTCGGTCCACAAGGACTTTTGGGTCATGGGGTAACAACTCTTGAATTCCTTGATGGAATACCTTTCCACCCAAATAGGTCCGATTCCCCCAGAATTTTATCTTTTACCCGATTTTTCTAATATCTTATGTGTCTATGGCCAAATATGGCCTTTTTCAACGGGCTATATCTCGGTCCACAAGGACTTTTGGGTCATGTGGTAAAAACTCGTGAATTCCTTGATGGAATACCTTTCCACCCAAATAGGTCCGATTTCCCCAGAATTTTATCTTTTACCCGATTTTTCTAATATCTTATGTGTCTATGGCCAAATATGGCCTTTTTCAACGGGCTATATCTCGGTCCACAAGGACTTTTGGGTCATGGGGTAAAAACTCGTGAATTCCTTGATGGAATACCTTTCTACCCAAATAGGTCCGATTCCCCCAGAATTTTATCTTTTACCCGATTTTTCGAATAGTTAATGTGTCTATGGCCAAATATGGCTTTTTTCAACGGGCTATATCTCGGTCCACAAGGACTTTTGGGTCATGGGGTAAAAACTCGTGAATTCCTTGATGGAATACCTTTCCACCCAAATAGGTCCGATTCCCCCAGAATTTTATCTTTTACCCGATTTTTCTAATATCTTATGTGTCTATGGCCAAATATGGCCTTTTTCAACGGGCTATATCTCGGTCCACAAGGACTTTTGGGTCATGGGGTAAAAACTCGTGAATTCCTTGATGAAATACCTTTCCACCCAAATAGGTCCGATTCCCCCAGAATTTTATCTTTTACCCGATTTTTCGAATAGTTAATGTGTCTATGGCCAAATATGGCCTTTTTCAACGGGCCATATCTTGGTCCACAAGGACTTTTGGGTCATGGGGCAAAAACTCTTGAATTCCTTGATGGAATACCTTTCCACCCAAATAGGTCCGATTCCCCCAGAATTTTATCTTTTACTCGATTTTTCTAATATCTTATGTGTCTATGGCCAAATATGGCCTTTTTCAACGGGCTATATCTCGGTCCACAAGGACTTTTGGGTCATGGGGTAAAAACTCGTGAATTCCTTAATAGAATACCTTTCCACCCAAAGGGGTCAGATTCCCCCAGAATTTTATCTTTTACCCGATTTTTCGAATAGTTAATGTGTCTATGGCCAAATATGGCCTTTTTCAACGGGGTATATCTCGGTCCACAAGGACTTTTGGGTCATGGGGTAAAAACTCTTGAATTCCTCGATGGAATACCTTTCCACCCAAATAGGTCCGATTCCCCCAGAATTTTATCTTTTACCCGATTTTTCTAATATCTTATGTGTCTATGGCCAAATATGGCCTTTTTCAACGGGCTATATCACGGTCCACAAAGACTTTTCGGTCATGGGGTAAAAACTCGTGAATTCCTTGATGGAATACCTTTCCACCTAAATAGGTCCGATTCCCCCAGAATTTTATCTTTTACCCGATTTTTCTAATATCTTATGTGTCTATGGCCAAATATGGCCTTTTTCAACGGGGTATATCTCGGTCCGCAAGGACTTTTGGGTCATGGGGTAAAAACTCTTGAATTCCTTGATGGAATACCTTTCCACCCAAATAGGTCCGATTCCCCCAGAATTTTATCTTTTACCTGATTTTTCTAATATCTTATGTGTCTATGGCCAAATATGGCCTTTTTCAACAGGGTATATCTCGGTCCACAAGGACTTTTGGGTCATGGGGTAAAAACTCGTGAATTCCTTGGTGGAATACCTTTCCACCCAAATAGGTCCAATTCCCCCAGAATTTTATCTTTTACCTGATTTTTTTAAATTTATTTTATATTACTGTATGCTTTTATAAAACTCCAATTTGTACAATAACAATAAATATTTTACATTTTCTTTAGTAAATATTATAGAATTTCTTCATACGCATTACTTTTTTAGATTTTAATGTTTTTTAATTATCTTTCAAATTAAAATATAACACCTAAAAAAATGTGGCTTCGTAAAGTTAAATTCTTTTTTGCAATGTTAAATTCTTTTATTTCTACTGTTATTGAAAAAAGAATTTAACTTACGAAGCTAACTTCACACTTTTTCATGTTAAATAACAGTGACTGTTAAAATTACAAAAATGTTAAAAAAAGAATTTAACTTACGAAGCTAACTTCACACCCCATTTTTCAAAAAGCAAAAGTATCCTATAAAATTTGCTTCTGAGTATATAGCTTAAACGGGCTCTTCGGGGTAGGGTCCTATCGCCTAACTTGTATTTTAATCACAGGTGCGATGGAGACCTGTCCCACACTTACCATTAGAGCCATTCTGCACATACTTATCTCCTCTGTGATAGGAGTAGGTGATAGAGTAGGCATGTAAAAGTGATTTTAGATGGTGGGACACATAAGGATATTGTGTCTTTTTGATGGCGATCCACCCTTTGGGATAAATAATTAAATGTCATTTATTCTCTGTAAAGCTGGTCCTTATACCCGACAGGAATATATGATAAATCATGACAGTATAATATCGCGGATCTTGTTCGGTTCGACGATCGATCAAAATAGACTGCCAGTGAGATTGGAGCGCAATTGAGATGGGGTCCCAAAAGCCTTTGACCACCATTTTTCCTTGCGTTGAGTATTTATGTAATGTCAAATAGTCAAACGGCCTTTGGGGTTTGTCATTCTATGAGGTTTGGTGGAAGGTTGTTATAGACTGCATGACATCTCTTAATGAACTGAACATCTTATGTTGTATGCGGGCACTCTAACCACGCCACGCTTTAGACGTCATCGGGGTCTTTTAGGATATATTGATGATGATCTATGAAGGTTCTGCACGACTTATGCCAGGACATCTGAACACGTACTTTTTGAATGCCCAGCAATTTCGACCCAGAGGATGTGGTTTCCGGAGGTATTTTTTTTCTCACCAAATATGATTGTTGGCTTTATTCGCAGGCTCAGTCTAATGTGATGAACAAATGGGGCTATACAAAAGATTCTTTGATTCGCATTACATATACCTTATTTATAAAGGGTCCGTCAAATATTTTTTTTTTTTTTTGAAAATGCTATTAAAAAAACTACTGAATATTTTCTCAAATTTCATTTTTTATTTGAAAGTACATTTCTTCCGGTTAATAATAGAAAATAATTTCATTCAAATGGCTGACTCGGCTGGCCATGCAGTAGCCTACACGATCGTTCCAATTTTTAAGCACATTATCGATTGTGTGTAGCTGTATTTCACCAATGACTTCACGAATATTGTCCTTTAAAGCGTCAATTGTCTCTGGCTTGTTGGCGTAACACTTATCTTTGACGGCACCCCACAAATATTAGTCCAACGGTGTCAAATCGCAGCTCCAAGGTGGCCAAACGACATCAGCTCTGCGGCTGATAATGCGATCGTCAAAAACAGGGCGCAAAACATTGAGTGTAGCTTCGGCTGCGTGACACGTAGCGCCGTCCTGTTGAAACCAAATGTTGCTAACTTCCTCCTCTTCAATTTTTGTGAATGAAAATTCATTCCACATGGCCCGATAAGGATCTCTATTGACTGTAACGGCCACTCCTTGCTCATTTTCGAAGAAAAATGGCTCAATTATGCCTCTGGACCAAAACCCGCACCAAACAGTGACTCGTCTTGAGTTTATCGGTTTTTCAATGTATGCGTGCGGCTTTTCTGTGCCCCAAATGCGACAATTTTGCTTGTTTACATACCCGCCAAGATCAAAATGAGCTTAATTTGAAAAGATGATTTTTTCGGCAAAATCGGCATCTGTAAGTCGATCGCAGGCCCAGATTCCCAGCGTTGATCAAGCGTATACACAACCATATTCGTTCAGCGGAAGGATCAAACTAATTATCTGTCAAATCAGACATGAGCTAAGTGTTACCATTCACGAAATAAGCACTAGTTGAAAGAAAACGTTAGATGGCGGACCCTTTGTATATATAAATCTACGGTGATACTCTCAAGCCCCTTATTATACTTGCATACATATGTATTTCATTTCCTTTCCTATGTGTATTTTGGAAAAAAAATTTTAGATTAAAAAATATTATATCTTCCTTTATGAAGTTATAGAAAAATGTTTGGTCCATGTCCCTTAAAACACCGGTATATTGATTGATTCCTACAAATTTATTGTTCATTATGATTGCTTCTTCTTCTTTATAACAAAAGTGTAATAATTTAAAATAAGCAAACCAACTCATAATTCACAGTAAATGTTCATTTTTACTCCGCCATTTAACCCATTAATTTCTTTAGTGGCTTTGAACTCATAGTTGTTGATTTTTTTTCCCTTTTTTCTTTTTTGTGTTAGAGACGGCATTAGTACCTTGAAAATATTCCGACCCGGAAGAGAAAGCCACCGGAGACACACCTTTGGTAGAAGTCATAAATCTTGTTAAAAACTTCTAAACACATTATGTGTATATATATACTGCGCTCATATATACAACATACATATGTGTATATGCAACATAATTTCATTACCATGTGGCAGTATTTTGTAAAATGAGTGCCATGTTGCAAAATTTATTTATGCAACATTTAAAGTCAACATAATTATGCCAAAGCCAACGTTAATAAACGTTAAGAATATATTTAAAACTCTTTTTTTCTCTATACTCTTCTATTTTTACAATTACAACTGTATGGCATGCAGCACATGTTTTATGTGGCGTATTATAAAGTAAGAGCATGTAGAAGTGTATGATGGGTATGAGCTGTTTGTTTATTTGGTCGGATAGTTGAGTTTCTTTCGGTTACTGTCACTGCTGCCACAACATTTCATATTATTTGCAACTTTTTCTCGTGTTTTTTTTTAGTTTCATTTGTTGTAAATCGCGAAGTGGTTGGTGTCTGCTGTAATTTAGTGTCTGGTTTTATGTCTGTAATGCTTTTATGCAGAATTATAAAAAAAAAACATTTCTTTTGCATATACACTGGAGCATATTCCTATAAACGCACACCACTTTTTTTTAAAAAAAAAAAGGACTTCACTTAAAATATTGTTTACAAAAAAAAATTCATTTGTACTTTAATCATTATTTTTTACTTAATTTTCCATATTAACAGCCATTTTTAAGGGTATTTTCCTATAAACACACTTTAACGTTTGGGCCATTGTAGCATTATTAATAATGTGTGGATGATCCTTTGTTATGGATTGTTTCAGAAATACGGTCTGGCATTGATTCTACTAATTTTTTAAGCAGATCGGAATCAATTTCCTCCCAGACTTGTTTAATTCTTAGTTTCAGCTCTGTCACAGTCTTTTTGCCTTCATTCTGGGCATTATTTGCATAAACTTTACGGCCATGTATCCCCACAAGTTTTCCATTGGGTTTAAGTCCGGACTACAAGCCGGCCAGTCCAACAAACGAATGCCATGTTCATTGAACCAAGATTTCGATTGCTTAGAAACATGGATTGCAGCATTATCTTGTTGGAAAATGCAATCTTCATCCATTTTTTCGTCCATAAAAGGGAGAAGAGCACCTTCCAACAGCTCGTTATAAATCGAACTATTCATTTTTGTCGGAACAAAACAAATTTTCGACTTGCCAACTGCAGAAAACGCTGCCCAAAACCATAACACTGCCACCACCGAAATTACGTTTTGACATCCGAACATCTTTAGATCTCAAATCGTGCCAATAGCATGAGTATGAGTCTGGACCGTCTAAATTACATTTTTTTTCGTCAGAGAAAATTACTTTTTTCCACTCATCTGTCCATTTCCTATATTTTCTTGCGAATTTTAGACGATTTTCTTTATGGTGTTTTTTTAGCATTGGTTTACATTTCGGCTTTTTCCATTTTATGTTTTCATCGTTTCGTAAAATGTGTGCAACGTGTTTGGAAGTCACAGGAAGATATAATTTATTCCTTATTTGTGTGGAATTCAATTTGTTGCGGGTTGCTTCTTGTTTTATTAGATTAAGTTGTCTTCTTGTTAGTTTTGTATTACCCTATGTTGATTTGCGAACTCCATAATTTTGACCTTTCTTAAAGAAATTTCGCACCACACTTTCCGAACGACCGATTTTACGTCCAATTTCTCTATTAGAGCATCCTTGGTCGTGAAAAAATTTAATTTGAATCTTTTCTTGATCGGACAAAAAAGTTCCCTTAGGCATCTTTAAAAGTGATGAAATTTATTGATTAAAATAGGAAAAGTTACAGTAAATTGAGATATTACTATTAGAAACGTACCTTTGGTTGAAAAAAAAAAAAAAACTAAAATTGATAATATATTATTTTTGGTCACTTTTTTAAAAACAAATTTCGAGTGTGCGTTTATACGAATCTTCCACTTAAAATAGCACCAAGAACATTTGATCGCATAATTAAGGCAAACAACAAAAATAAGAAAAAAAAATTGTTTACTTTTAAAAAGTACCGTTAAGTTGTCTCTCATTAAAATAGTTAAATTTTGCTTTTGGATGAGAACAACAAAGATATAACAAAAATACAGAAAAAAATTAAGTGGGTTTATAGGAATATGCACCAGTGTAGCTTAACTTAAATTGCTGTTCAAGAAATAAAAATTTAACTTTTTTTTTTAATACTTTTTAATTGCTGGCAGAAAGCTTAACACGTTGACGTCTAGTGCAATGATCATCATTATCATTGTCGTCATCATGATCATCATTACGATGATGACAATATTTGCGTAGGCGTTTAAAAGTTTTTAACATGCAACAACTTTCCTTCCATATGTCATATTGGAGTTGGAGTTGTATGTCAGTTTAGTACGTTTCTTTTGTTAGTTTTGTTATAAACATAATGTACTTTATTATTTATTAAGGGTATTCAGTTAATTCGACAAGTTTTGTGTATACAATTTTAGGTTTTTTAAATGCAAATTGAATATACCCTTTATAGATAGTTTTTGTTTTTAAATTTTTGCATGTGGGCCGCCTTTCAGGAAATGTTTACAAAAATAAATATTTTATCAAAAAATAAATGTTGAAAAAGTACTGGTACTGGTACTAATACTTTTTTGCTTGATGTTCGTATAGTAGAAAGTTTTTAGTTGGCGTTAAGCTCCCTTTAGACATAATTTTTTATTATTTGTCTCGTTACAGTCATTAGCGTTCTTTAAGAGATTTTATTTGCTTACAAATGTAATCAAGGCTAACATAAGTCTGACACATACAAGATACATATGTATGCATGTATGTATGTATATTGCAAGTCAATTCATTTGACATGGGCTTTCTAAAATAGTGAAAGGGAATTTTAATAAATCCTTTTTTTCTTGTTCACAAAGCTAACACTTAAACTTGACTGAATTTTCTTATAATTATTAATTTTTATATTTTTCGATTTTCTTTTCTTTCAGGTTAAATACGAAGGACGTTCTTTGTATTTGACTTGCGTTTGCATGCGCTGTTTGGATGGCACTTCTACCAATCGTAGTATTTGCTGCAGGTAACAAACGAATTCTATTTCTATAAAGTCGGACAAAAAGAACATTAGACAACACTTTTAAAAATTGTTGCTATCTTTCTTTTTAGATTCTGTGCTGATAAATGGGATGGTTCCAATCTAGTCTTAGGCACAATGTATGCATATGATATATTTGCTGCCATGCCCTGCTGTGCAGAACGTCTAAAGGTAAGAAAAGCCTTTGCCTATATTAGTTTAAAGAGTTTAAAACGTTACTTTAAAATATAAACCAATAAGTTTTTCAAATTAAATATCGGGTTATCCATTTAGTGGTTTTAATACCTCCGGTCTGGCGAAGCTGTCAGCTGCTAAATATTTGTCCTCTGAAGTCTCATTTATTTAGTAAAGGATTTCCCACTTACGAATATGAATTGTTTAACAAATGAAGAACGCGTTAAAATAGTTCTAACTTCCAACTAAAGTGGTGATTTAAACGTGGCCGGAACTGTTGAACAAAATTTTTCACTTGTTGATTACTGCAACAAGCAAAATCGTCGCATATGAGGCTAGTTGAACCCAAAAGTGATTTTCTAAAAGCTATGGCATCCGGAAAAAGTGACTGTTTGTTGGGCATTATAATCTGGGGGTATCATAGGGCCGTATTTTTTCGAAATAACGCTAGAAGAAGCGTTACCATCAATTCAAAGTGACTACGTCGAAGACCATGCCTAAGCAGAGAATCTAACCCTAACATTAGAACATTTGAAAATCTAATTTCGTGAAGTTATAGTCGAGATTTATTAATTCCCATAACATTCCATGAAGGAACATGGGGCAAACACATTAGAGAAGTTTTCAATAGTAGTAGTACTCATAACCAGTTACTAGCGAATGTTATGAGGTGATACCTGACCTGGTATTGAACCGAGGACCTTCTGGTTGATAGGCGGGTGTCTTTCCTACCACCACAGCGGCATCGCCGAGATACCGCTACCGAAATATGCAAAATGTTCGAGAACTACCTCAAAAAGATCGAAGGATGCCAGTGTATTTCGTACATAGGTCCGAGCATTATAATGAAATAAAAGTTTCATTAAAATCTTAGCTCTTAATGTGTTTTATTTAACTTTACTTTTGAAACTGAAAAATGGATAACCCGTATGTATTTATTTCATAACACTTAATTTTAAAAATGTTTTTTTTTTTAAATTAAATTTTTTAATTTCAGTGCAATAATTGCTTCAAATTATTATTACATCCACAACAACGTCTCAATTTCTACAGTGACTATTCGCATTGTGTCACTTGCCCCTACTGTGCTACTCAGGATACACACTTTGTCAAGCCATTAACTTATTGCTACACCAAAAGCTTTGCCAGTCGCCTATCGGCGATCGCATAACATGAGGCCTCGTTGGAGTTGCCACTACAGACAGCAGTTAATACATTGAATGTGCAACAAACTGCTGGGGCAACTTCAACGAGCCTCTCTGCGGGATCAAAAACCACTACGACTGCAACGTCTCTGGCGGTAGCAGCAGCAGCAGCAGCAGCCTCATCGGTAACTAAAAAGATGGTGGTTTTATACAATCCCAATGTGGACTATTCGGCACCATTGCAACAAGAAATCAATGCCGAGCTTATCGGTTCACATCCACAAGCACAACAATATCAAAAACAACAACAACAATCATCATCTTCAACATCATCGGCAGCAGCAGCAGCTGTAGCGGCATTAGCACAGGTAAGACAAACTGCAACTGCAGCGGCAATTAGATCATCGGCTACTACGTATAATAATGCAACAACAAATAATGTTGTTAACAATACATCATCAACAACAGCAACAGCAATTAATAATTTACAATTAAAACTAAGTGAACAATGTAATTTAAATAAATTAGTTAATGTAACAACAACAACAAACAATATTAATAATAGCAATAATTATTGTATGAATGAATTTAATGCAATGAAAACAGCCCATAATAATAACAATAATAATAATACAACAACACCACCAATTACTACTACAATGCAACAACAACAACAACAACAACAACAACAGCAACAGCATTTAGGTTGTAACAATAATGAAACAATTAATAACACCAATACCAACAGTATTAATAATCTATTATGTAGCAACAATTTAAATTCAAAAGTCTGGTCCTCAAACCATTTACCAGCAACACAAAATATAATGGGGGGCGGCGGTCTTCTTTATCATCCATCAAATGCCACTACTACTACAGGCACTACTACTGCGAACCCATTAAACAATAGTGCAGCAGGTTTTCATATGGATACCACCTTAAATAATCACTGCACTGACGCCATGATATCCTCTTTGTGGGGTTTTGAAACTGGTAGCTCTAGTGGTTGTTCATCGGGTTCTGGCTCTCAGCCTTCTTTAAGTCCCACTTTAATGTCAAACAACACTCATAATAATTATCGTAGCAATAGCAAAGAATCTTTGTGGTCACAGCAAACATCACCATCCACCACTAGCAGCCAACTCAGGGATACGTATTATACAGGCTCTGCTAAACTCCACTCCACTAGCACCACTACTAACGCCATTAATCAATCACCCACTTCATGGTCTTCTTTAGTAACTCACACCAACAACAATAATAGCAACAACAATCATGCTAATGCAAATGCAAATCTTATGTTTGATAGCCATGATTTGAATTTTTCAACCAAAATGAATAATATTTGGGAAATATCTCCCCCACAAAATCTTAATACTACTGCGACAAATAATAATAATCAGCATCATCATCAGGTACAAGATTTATTTCCTGAAATCTGGACCAATTTTACCGATAACATATCGGATATAAGCTCGAATACTTCTACTACTACTACGACCACTACTAATAATACTACACAACAAGACACTACAGACATTTGGCGTTCGCCACCACCAATGAATGCGAACTCAAATATCCTTAATAAGGACATAAGACCCTTGTTTGGTAATAATGCCAGCAACAACAACAGCAACCATAATAAAAATCGTAACACTTTAGTTAATGAAAATAATCAAAGCAGTTTGGGAGCCGCTGCTTGCATGCAATTATTTTCAGATGATTTTCTGTTTATGTAAATTCCCTTTTTTAATTTAGTTTTTAAATAAATTCATTTATTTTTTAATTTAATTTTTTTAGAGAAATCTTTTTTGTTTTTTTTTTTGTACTTTTCAATAACTTTTTTTTAGTAAAAAAAACTAAGAAAATAAAATTATTAAACTTTTCAAATAATAAAAAAAAGAAGTTATTATTTCAAATTTATTTAAATTAATTTTTGCCGCCCCCTAAAAATTCTATTTCTTGGGTAATATTTTTAACAGTTAAATTTTATTCCTTTTTTTAATAAAAATGTATAGCTAAAGTATATTAATTTTATTATATTTCTTAAATGAAAATTAAAAAAAACTTGAATTTTTTTTCAATTTAAAGAAAAATCTATTAATTTTGTTGAATTTTGTTATATATATATTTTCATTTTATTATTATTATTATTTTATTAATTATTAAACTTGAATTTGAGTTTTGTGTTTTTATTTTAATTTGTTTTATTTCAAGTTTAAAACCACCAAAAAAATAACAAAATCTTTTTATAAAACACAATATAAAACATCACTTTAAATAATAATAATAAAAAAATAATTTTACAAAAAAAATATATAAAAATTTATTTTAAAATGCAAAATAATTGCTGTGTTTTTTCAATAATAAAAAAGTAACATTTTTAAAGAATTAAAAAATATATATATAAAAATTCTTTGAAATAAAAAAATAATAAACATAACTATAATTAAAAAATAATAATAATTAATATTTTAGGTTTTTAGTGTATTTTTTATTCGCTTACATCTTTACCGTCAAATTGGTAATTACAATTTTTTAATTTTTATTTAAAAATATATAATTTTTTAGCAGAAATTTATTTAAAAGAAAAACAAGATCTTTTTCCCTTTTGTTAATGTTTTTAAAAATAATTTCCCAAAGTTTTTTTTTCTATGTAGTTACTCTTCATTGAAATCCTTAAACAAAACCACACCCTAAACTACTGTGACAGGAGTTTTCTTTTCTTTGCTTTGTAAAGAAATTCCTTTAAAAACAAATTTCTACTCTTAATATATTGGCTTATTGGACCACGACGTGATCGTTTCGATAGCAATCCATTTAAAAAGAAATCTTACATATTTAGTTTTGTAAGCTTAGCGTGTAGTATATGTATGTAGTATAGTTGTAGGTTTATTTTTAATATAGGCTTTTAGATTTTAATGTCACAAACCGTTCGAAATTCCAATCGACTATATTTATCTTAAGTAATTATTAGTTTAATAAAATAAAAATACAAAAACAAATTACAACTCAAAAATGTGATCTCTATTCTAAATTGATGATAGTTAGTAAGGACACAATGCTTTTAGTTTTTTTCTTTTCAAAATTTATTGAAAATTATAACGAAGTTGCTTAATTTGATCATTTGTTTTTTCGGTTTAAATTTACAATAAATTTAAAGAAATTCACCCTTATCATGCTTGGCGGGGCGTAGTAGTATTTCGACATTTTTGTAATAGATTAAAGCAACACTTTACTTGTTTCCTTTAATCTAAGACAAAAAAGTCGAAATACGACTTCGACTTCGACAACCATGATAAGAGCCATTAAAATTTATTTGCTTTCTAATTATTGGCCCTTATTTTGTTTGTTATAATCGTTGTCGTATTTCCATCGAAGACAGAAGGAAGAGAGAAAGAAGATCAAAAAGAACAAGCATAGTTGGCGAAATAGGACAACGCCTATGCCAAACACTTAAGGCTGATTAAAAATGATTTTTACTAATTTTTTTTAGTTGAAATTCCATTTTTTTTATAGGTTTAAAGATTCCGAGTTTGTTTTTTCAGCAGAGGACAGGCATTCTTTTATTCAGATTTACACCCAAAAAAATTTGTTTAACTTTAGAACCACTCGGTGGCGTATTTGAGCAACATTGTCGCAATGATACAATATTTTCATCAATGAATCATCGTCACAGAATCTGTATTAAATAAAATTTTTTATGAAATTTTCGTAAATGAAGAATTTAATTGGTGAATACTAGTGACAGTCGTGACACAAACAAATAAAGTTTGGTATGACAACATTTATAGAATGTCACCATACTAAAGAAAGCTGAAGTTTGGCAATATTGTCTGTCATTAGACGACTACATACTGAACGTTGCGGGGTTTTGTTGCTACAGGTCTCCGTTAACGAGTTAAAGCACCAATGATTCCGTTGATTTTGTCTGTTCGTACCAACTAATAATACGGTCGATTGCATGACAAAATCAACTTCTGTCATCTATGAAACTTAGGACAATTACTTTAAAAAGTCATGTATGACACCAAACAAAATCCATCGTCAGTCATCAATAATTTATTAATTGTCACAGTTTTTTTAAGATGATTCACTATGATGTTCGCCACCGGGAAATTTAATATTTTCTCAAAACGCTTAATATTTTGAAAATTTTTTGTTTTTGTTTTATTTTAATTGAAATACAATTTTTTAAGTTTGGAAAATTTTTAAAATTAATTTTTTTTAATTTTTTTTTTTTAACTTTTTTTGTGTAAAAGAACAGCGCATATGTGATCCCCCCTATTAGAGGGCTTACTAAGTATTTCCATATGAATAAATATAAAATTTCAAAATTTCTTTTCAAATTGAAATTCTTAGTAAAACCGTTACACTTATTTTATTTACAATAGAAAAAATTGAATTTTATTTGTTTTTTTAATAGAAATTTCAAGAACAGCCTCAGCAGTGTATACAATTATTTATTTATTTATTTATTTCTTTTTTTTATTAAAAAAGTTTCTCAAAAAAGAACAGCAAAATTGTGTTATAAATTACACCTAAACTGTGAACACATGTTCGTATAACGAACATAATATGAGACTTTGTAATAAAATTAATTTCATGAAAACAGTTATTCTCCTTCAAATTTAATGAAAATATGTATTGTACTGTTCGACACAGCATCACTGTGCTGCATCATGTCTTTTAGTGCTTTCAAACAACTTAACTTCACTAATTTACTCCATAATTAGTTTATGCGAATAAATGGCAATGCTTTTTTATTCTGTGCTAAAAGTTTGCCGTCGTGATGCAGCGCAATGATGCATTTACGTATAGTTGCTATATATGATTTAAAATATTTTAAAAATTATTTCATTTGTTCAAACTGTTTTTACGTAAAGAATTGCCAAAGTGCTCGTATTAAAAATGTGAAATAAGTTTAAGGATTTTAATGAAAAGTAAAAGAAACCTCCCTGCATTTACATTTATAATTTAGTAGTTTAATTCATGACCTGTCTCGCATCGATGTATGCATAATTGTATTGTATAATCGTATAATTTTTAAGTACATACTTATTTACTTATGCAACTTTAAGACTATTGTGAGTCAAAGTCTGAATGTAGTATAGGTTGCCAAGCGCTTCGGTGTTGTTCAAATTTTCGCGAGTTAGTAATGCCAACTGACAGACGTTGAGATGTTCTGTTACTGTTGCCTTTGATCTTTCAAACAAACTCTTAACCCCACCTGCTTCTGCAAAATCCATTGCACTTGTGTATTTACATTCGTTTAACTAAATTACTATCGAAATATAGCTCAGAAGCAAAACGGGCCATATAAGACTTTCTTTCCAACAAAATCTTGGCCGCCTTCTTTTGTAATATTATATGTGTCATCCATTGGCACATCATGTCAGCCAACGCAGGTGGTGCTGTATTTCCATGCGTTTAAGTATATCAATTTCGGAATTTAGCTCACATACAGCTCTCAAAAACTTTATGTACTAAACTTCTAAAAATACTTGTCTTTCATTGCAAAATTTTAATATTTTTATAATAATTTTTTTTTTTTATAAAATGATCTTGTTATTCTTTTTTTACTATTTCTAAATTATTTATTTATGGTAATTACAACTTTTTTTACATTGAACGTAATGGAATTTTTCTCAAAAATAAGTTTTACGCCATTTTAAATACCAAATAATTTTAAAATAATATAAATAAACTATTAATAATAATAATAATAATAATAATTAACAAATAATAAAAATAATTAGAAATAAAACCTAAGTATTCGAATTTTTTAAGAATTAAATAAACAAAAAAATAAACTTTTTTTAAATATTAATGAATTTGATAAAAAATTAAAACATTTTAAGGAGTAGGTGGTAAAAAGAACGCTGCGTGATAATAAAATCTTAAAAACAAAGAAGAAAATAAAATATTAAGCGAAGCAAATAAAAAAATTATTAAGACTGTTCGCATATACAGCAGTGCGTTGCATAATATGATTATTTTACTTAAATAAATATAAAAAAAGTTAGATTGCATGAAATATTTGTATGATTTAATTATTTATTTATTTTTTTTTGTTGTTACAAATAAACTGCAATGCTGCTGCCTTTTCTCAACCATCTCTAACAGTTGCAGTATTAACACTGTTGGCAATTATGAACGTGTTATGCATTCTATGCAGTGCTGTAATGTATTTACGAACGGGTCTCATTTTTAATTTTCTATAAAACATACTGCCTACTTTAAGGGTATTTGTTTAAAACTTTGAATTCTTTGAACATACAAACCCTTAAAGTAGACAAAAAAGGAAAATAATTCAATAAAACTTTGGCATTTATTATTTAAGTTTAAAAGAAAGAGAAAAAACACAAATTATATTTAAGTGAAATATTTAACTTTGTTTTTATTATTTTTTTTTTTCTAAAATTTAACTTCAAAAATACACAAAAACACACACACACACAAACACAAACTAAGTTACTTTAAGGAAAAAAATCACACAATACAACACCATATTAATAGATTGGCTAAAACATATTTGAAAAAAGAAAATCAGTAAAATTATAAAATATATTAAAAATTAAAAAAAATATATTTTAAGTTTTCATTTTTTTAAGTAAGATATTCAGTAGTTTTATAAAACAATAGAAGAATTTTTCTTATATATTTTGCTTAACAAAACAGCTTTTAGTTTATAACTTCATAAGGAAATAAGTGTTTTGCTTTTTGTTTTAAAAGCTTATAGTACTACATTATAAAGCATTTTTTTAAATTGAAATACCCACCTTAGACTTTGAATTATTATTTCTGTTTTGTTTTGTTTTTTTTTTTTTTGTTTTTAATAATAAAAATAAATTTTATAAAACAATAATAAATATAATTCACACAATATTAAAGCAATTATTTCTAAACAACTACAAAATTTGAAAATAAAATTTTTTATTAATGAAATAGTTAAAAAAAAATTTTGTTGTAGTTGCTAAAAATATATATAAAAAAATTAAAATTAAATATTACCTCCTTAGCAAAAACATTAAAAATATTAAAAATAAAATAAATAAATAATTTTTATATGTTACTATTATTATACAAAAATATCTTTTAATTTAAATGTGTTTTTTTAATATATTTGTTAGTTTATGTTTTAAATACAAAATATATAATATATAGTATATTTTTTATATATACTTGTATAAAAAATAAACACTTTCCTTAAACTTAAAAACTAACAAAATACAAAAATAGTTAAAGTATTTTTTATATATACTTGTATAAAAAACAAACACTTTCCTTAAACTTAAAAACTAACAGAATACAGAAATAGTTAAAGTATTTTTTTAGAATTTAAAATCATATTTTCTTTTAAAATAAAACAACACGGTGTTACAAAATAGAACGAAGTTGGAAAACTGGGAACTGATGCTAATTTTCTGATAATCGCTATCAAGTGCAACAAGAATCTGTTTTTAATATTTTCGAATCAAAAATCTTGAGTTACAGGTGGAAAAAGGTCTGTTTCTTTTCTATTTAAATCCGATCAGACTTAAAATCGTTGAGTATTTGGCGAAGTCATCAGTTTAAAAGTTATGAAAAACATGTTTTTTATCCCTAATTAAATATTTTGTAGATGTTTCGAAAATATCAAAAATAGATTCTTACTGTACTCGATAGCGAAAAAAAAAAGATAGTATCACTTGCCTGTTTCTTATTTTCCTTTGTTGTAGCATGGTGTAATTAAAGGAACATTTTCGCATTTTGTAAGAAACAATTTATATTTTTAGAAAAATATTTGCTCTTAAATTAATTAATTGTAATTAATTACTTGAATAATTTTCATTTATTTATAATTTCTTTCAAAAACAAGAAAAGCTTTTTGAATTGTTTTTTTGTAATGCAATTTCAGATCATCTGATGTTTAAAAATGTACAAATTATTTCAAAAAGCTAAACAATTTTGTTTTTAATTTTTTTAATAAATTTAAAAAATTATATTTTAATTAATTTAAATTTAAATTTCTTTTTATTTTATTTGAATTTTATTATTTTTTATTTCATCAGGTATTAACCAAAGTTGATTAATTTTTGTGTTTTTCTAATTAGACAATTTTCTTGAAAGAGCAATATATTTTTCCATAAAACCTTAAATAACCATAACAATTTATTTAATTAGTTAATTTTTTTTTTAACACAAACCTTAATTAAATAGCAATATTTTGTTTTCTTTAATTTCTCTTAAAAAAAAAACATTTGCCCCCTTTTATAAGAAAATAAAAACAAGTCTAAAAATACAATTTTAATTAGTTTAAATATTTTTATATATGAAAAACGCGTAATTATAATAAAAATACTTTTTTCTTAAAACAATCATATTTCATTTCCTCAAAATAAATCCTCATTTAATGTGTAATAAACGCTATGTACCTTTTATATTTTTTTTTTAATTTTACCTTTAAAACCTTTAAAATTCTTTTCATAAAACCCAGTGTATGTAAAAGTTGGCTTTCTTCCTTTTATGGCAAAAACAAAATATAAATATATATTTTTTTTCTTATATTTTTATATATTTTTATTATAAATTAGTTAAATATTTTAGTTTGATTTTTTTATTATTATTATTCTCAATTATTCTTATACATTAAAAAGAATTGAAAAATTTATAAATACAAAAACGTAAATTATATATACATATATATTATTAATTCAAATACATAAGTTTATATAATAATATTCATTTAAAATTTTTTATAACTTCTTTTTTTAAATTTAATTTAAAGTAATGAAATTTTGTTGATTATTCAAAAGAAAATAATAAATAAAAAATTATTTTTAATTTTAATATTATTTTTGTTTTATTTTATAATTTCTTTTTGGTTGAGTTTTTTACGTTTTTTTAGAAGGGTTTGTATAATTTGTAAAATTTTTTTTAAATATTTTTTAATTGGGTTTTCGAAAGAAAACCTTAGATTTCAATAAATTTTCAATATAAACATAAATATGTATAAATTAACATCTTTAACGAAGCCTATAACTTTGAATACCTCTTACATATCTTTAATAATATTTATTTACTAGGCTAATACAACTTCCTAAAACTGTTTTTCTGGTAAGCTTTTAAGCAAACAAAAAATTGTAAAAAAAAAAATAATTTTTCATTCAAAAGTTCTTTAACAAAATCCTTTCAGTGTTTTTTTTACGAAAAAAGAAAGTTCAAAGTTTTACAGCATTTATCATTTCAATTTCAAAATACATATTTCAAATCGCCAAGTTCCAAGTTGGTAACTCTTCTTCTTTGTTTATTTTTTTTTTGTCACTGTGTAGCCACAATTTAAAAATCTGTAATTATAATAATAAAAATGTTTAATGACGTCATTATATGTAAAAAACAAACTAAAAAATCTTTATTATCGAGTAAAATAGTAGGAAATGCCAATTCTTTTAGCAGGCGAAAAGAATTTTGAGATCACATTATAACCATTTATATATTATATTTATAAATGTTATGACGTCATAAACAAGTCAACATTTAGAAGAAATGCTTAAAATTACCAGGAGCTTCTAATTTTTAGAAAATAACTCCAAGGCTAATTTTAATAAACATCAAAGTTTATTAAGCGTACCAGATCGTTATACACCCTACACCTAACTAATAGTTTTTAAAAATTTTTGTTTTAATCAAAATATATAGAATAACTTTTTTTTTAATTCATTTAAATAACTTATTTTAGAAGGTATATTATTTTACTCTAAATTTTATCTTTTTTTTAAATAATTGTAGTAAAATTTAAAAAGAAATTTAAATTCTCTTACAGTAGCTTGCTAAACTATTCGGTGCTTATAACTAAAAAAGTTCTTCTTTTTTTGTAAAACAAGGTTTACAGTTAATTTTTATTATTTTTGTGTTGTCTCCTTTATATGTACATTCACATTCTCCTTACATTTGTTATTGCTTCGTACAAAATTCTCTCAGTTCTCAGTTCTCTTACTTGATCAGAATTTTTTATATCAGTAGGGTTATACTTGAGCCAGCTGAGCCTCTCTTTCAAAAACCAATTATTTATGATAGCTATGCTAAAATCTATAGCAAATGTATTACTCCATGAACATTTTAAAATAATGATAATTAAATTATAAGGTGCGCCTTAATATTAATAGTTTAATCAAAACTCTCGGACATAGACATATTTTGTGAGATACTTTTTTTATAGCAGAAAGCAATAAAAATGCATTTACTAATATTTTTTGAAAAAAAGTCATAAAACTGATTGTTATACCTGAGCGCCTGGTAGTTAATAATAAATTAGCGAAAATTTTAACTTGTTGTTATCTCTTGTTGAAACGTGAGCATGACTAAACAAAAAGATATGGTAAGGAATGAAGCAATAATCGTCATATGAGAACCAAAAAGCCCTAAATTATATTTTAAAACTTGAGAAGAATAGAATAGAAGATTAATAAAAAAGCAAAAAAATTTATAATTTTTTTGGTTAAGCCTATTTTTAATTTAAGAATTAGCCTATTTTTATATAATTAGAGATATAAAACTTACGTCTTTTAGACTGGTTTTTTTTAATCGAAAAAGGTGTTATTTACATATTTTTTAATTTTTAAAAATGTTTAGAAATAAAATACACATAATTTAAAATCCTATTTCTCCTTCTTACCAAATCCTCTATGAAATATAAAATAGGTTAATATTTGGTTAAATTATTAGCTTATATGTAAGTGAATGAAAGGATGAATAACCGATTTTTTTACTCATAACTCAAAAATTTTAAATAAAAAATTCTTGTACTCGATAGCGCCTATCAAAATATAGTATAACTTCATAAGTATTTCAACTTCATAAATATTTCAACAAAAAGGCGTACCTTACATGGGTTACATTTTTGTTTCATGATTGTGTTGATAAAAACGTTGTGTTTAATTTTTGTGAGAACATGTATTTCGAAGAGGTGCATCCATAATCAATCAAAAAGAGGATTTTGAATTGTTGGTAACAGGGCTTTTTGGATTTCATATGACGAAATAAATTTGAAACATATTTCCACTTCTTTTCATATTAACTTTTACACAATGTATCAGGCTATCAGCAATAATAACATGACGTTTTTTTAATTTATTAAGAAATATTTGAAAGTGTATTACTATTCTCAACCTAAATTAAAAGAAATACAAAAACAAATATCACAAATTATATTTTTAATTCAGAAAGCAATAACATCACACCCCGAATAACAACAATTCAGTTGGTATAAATTATAACATAACTCTTGAACAATTAAAAATCCCAGAGAGAAAAACAATTATTTTTTTTTCGTAAAACGAGGTTTCCAGTTTCTTTTTATTATTTTTTTACAGTCTCTACATCATAGTCTCCTTTAATTTGTTAGTGTTGTACAAAATTCTATCACTAATAAATAAAAACCTCGCGCGAGCTTAATTGTGTCTTAGCTGTGACTTTCTTTTAAAACATTTTTTTTTTTTTTTTTTGATATGAATTATCCCATAATAATTTGTAATCAATGATAATGAAATTATAGGCTATTAGCAATAACAACAAGGAGTTTTTTTTAATTTATCAAGAAATAATTGCATTATTATTCCCATTCTAAATTTAAAAAAATAAATACAAAACAAATATCACAAATTATATTTTTAAATCGGAGAGCAATAGCATCACGCTCTTAATAACAACAATTCAATTGGCAATTGGCACAACATAATTTTTGAATAATTATCTCAGAGAGAGGTAGAAACGATTGGCCGATTGAAAAATAATAAATAACTATAAACCATAGTTTATTCAAATAAAACAGGTTGTAAGCACCGACTGTAGTAATATCCTACTTAAAAATATTGATAAATATTTCTTTAAATATATTGTATTACAAAACTACCTATATTCTTGTAAATATAAATATTTAGAATGATAAATCTTAACTTAAACTTTTTTAATTATCATTTCTTTATATTTATAGTTTTTCTAGAAAAAATTTATTAAAATACTGCCGAAATTTTATTTTATATGCGAGTTTTAAATAATGCCTCATATTAAAGTAGAGTATTGGGTGTGTAAGGTGTTTTTTGAATATCTTTAAAATATATTTTTTTATAGATTTCTTCTAAAAAGTAATTACTGCTTATAGCAATAAATGATCGAAAAATATTTTCTTTTTGAAAAATTATCAGATTATTTTTTTCCAGTCAGATTTATACATTTGAGTGAGTTAGTTAGGACTGTCCCTACCTTACAAAGATAAACACAACAAATTTGAAGAAATATTTTCTTTATTTTGCAACAAAATCTCTTAGCTCAAAACTCTTTTCCCAATGTTTTTCAGCGATTTCGAAACACAGTTTATGGTAAGATTCCACTTTTCTATTGTTGGCAAATGTAATACCATCGGGCCAGTTAAATCTGGTGAACAAGGTGCTTGATAAAGCAATTCACTATAGTGGGTGTGTATAAGCTTGTGTGTTATCTTAAAGCAACACATTTTTTTCGCCAATTGTTGCCTTTTTTCCTTAATTTCATCATTTAAAAGTTGCAATAAGTTAACGTAATTCTTCTATCTCCCAGTGGAGCATAGTACCTCTACCATCGTCTTAACCTATCAGCCTTCTGCATATTCTAGCAGGTACACTAATACTTCGGCCTCTTCCCTGCTGATTCCATTGAAATAGTATGTGTCGGGCATTGTTGTCAGTTGGCCTTCGAAGTATGTGGGCTGTCCACTGCCATTTACGCAGACATAACTCCACAGAAACAGAGATTTGATTTACAGCGTTAAACAGATCGACGTTCTGTATCAGATTCGGCCACCATATGCTTAGAATCTATCGCAGACATTCATTTTTAAAGGTTTGTAGTTGCGTGTCGATTGCGTTTGAATTGTATATGTGTAACTTTGTACTTGTTGATATTTGCCGAGACCTCTAAATTGATCGAAGCCTGACGAATGCAGCTTTTAACTTGTTAATACGTTCCTCAATGTCATCGCCAGCACCACCCTTTGTGGTCATAATATTGCTCAGATAGTTGAAGGTGACTGCATATTTAAAGGCTTCGTTATCGACATAGAAGAGTGGTCAGGTATACAATAGACACCCTTCTTGCCTCTAAAGGACTTGGATATGTCGATTACGTAATATGTATTTTGAATCTCGTTGAGCTAGACTGGAAGTCAATATTTCCAATACTTATGTAAATTTCATTTAAACTTTAGTACGTAGTATTTTACTTAGTGTTCCATAAAATAAAGCCAGGAATTTTTAAATTATTTTACTAACAAAGTTTAGTATATAATATTTGTCAATAAAACTTTTAGTTTTAATTTAAAATTTTTAAAATCATTATTAGAAAAAAAATTCTCTAACAATTTTTTTCATAAATTAGAGCTTTAAATTATAAAATATTTATACATTTTTTTGTTTATTGTTTAATTTAAGTTTTGTTGTTTTTACTATAATTTTTTATTTTTTTTTTTTGTTTAATCTATAAAATTGTATTGTAATCGTGGGGATTTATTTTGTATTTTTTTATGTACAAGTTTCCATCACAAAATCATAACAAAACCACCCAATTTATAAGAAAATTTATAGAAATAAAAATACAAAAATCAGTTATAAAATTTTCATATAATGGGACGAATAAACTTCCGATTAAATTTAAAAAAAAATTAAGAAAAATAAAATGAAAAAAGAAAAATTAATTAAATTTTTTTCAAACACTAATTATTATGAAAAACTTATTAAGTAGTTGAGACAAAATAGAAAAACCATTAAAATAAAAATTAAACAGTAGAACAGTATTAGCATTTAGTTAAATATAAAAATAAAGCATTATTTAAAATTTTGTTTTTTCTTCAAAAATTATATTATGATTATAAATTTTTTTTTTTTATTACAAACAAAAATACAGTCGCTTATAGAGGAACATATAATCGCAGTAGTTTCACTTAACAATTCCTTTGAAATAGTTATGTATGTTTAGTTAAAGGAAATAAAAAAAGTGTTGAGTCCTTAAATGTTTAAATTTCATTTGACTCAAACAAAATCTTACTTATACTGGTGTAGTATTTCTTTCAGTTTTTGTTTTGAAAAGGACTCATATTTTTCTTTTCTTGTTTAGATATTAATAAATAAAAATTAGCATTTAGTTATAAATCGTATACTTATACAAAATAAAAAAATATTTTTAATTTTTAGTTTCTTTTTTATAAACTACTCTCTCTCTTTTTAATTAATTTCGTTTTTTTTTTTCATTTTATAAAATAATGTACAAATCTTTGTTTGTTTCCAGTTGTTAAATATTTTGTTTTTGTTTTGCTTAACCAAAGTTACCTGTGTAATCAAAAAGAACCTTATTAGTTGAATTTTTTTACGTTTTTTATTTAACTTTTATTAACAAAGTAGAAAATTATTAAAATGTTCCTTTTTTAAGTTTTTTTTTTAAATTTATTTTACAAAAGAAGTGTTTTAGGCACGGCCATGGAGAGCCTAACTTAATACGAAAAGTGTATTTAAATACAAAACAAAAAGAAAAAAATGTAATTTTATAAAGAGACCCTCAATGTATGCTATACATTTCCTATGGCATTAATCAACAAAATAAAGAATTTTTTCTATCATATCCACGTATACTGAAAATCAGCACAATACTTTAATATTAAGTGTCCAAAACCTCGTTCAATTCTTTGTAATGTGATGTAATGTTGGCTCAGGACCAAGACGGACCTTTGGACTGCGACCACTGTTAATATATTGTACCTCCGCTTGCCATCCACGGTTTCAATACGTCATGGAACCGCACCATTTTTTTGAATGGTAGTGTCAAATTTTGCTGACATAGCTTATACATATATTCAACTACACTGAAGCATATTCCTATAAACGCACACTACTTTTTTTTTAAAAAAAAGGTAAAAATTAAACAAGAAAATATTTAGGGGGCTATAAATTTGTGTATTAAATTAGTTAAGACTTCACTTAAAACATTGTTTACAAAAAAAATTCATTTGTACTTTAATTATTTTTTTTTTTTACTTAATTTTCGATATTAACAGCCATTTTTAAGGGTATTTTCCTATAAACGCACTTTAATGTTTGGGCCATTGTAGCATTATTAATAATGTGTGGATGATCCTTTGTTATGGATTGTTTCAAAAATACGGTCTGGCATTGATTCCACTAATTTTTTAAGCAGATCGGAATCAATTTCCTCCCAGACTTGTTTAATTCTTAGTTTCAGCTCTGTCACAGTCTTTATGCCTTCATTCTGGGCATTATTTGCATAAACTTTACGGGCCATGTATCCCCACAAGTTTTCCATTGGGTTTAAGTCCGGACTACAAGCCGGCCAGTCCAACAAAGGAATGCCATGTTCATTGAACCAAGATTTCGATTGCTTAGAAACATGGATTGCAGCATTATCTTGTTGAAAAATGCAATCTTCATCCATTTTTTCGTCCATAAAAGAGAGAAGAGCATCTTCCAAGAGTTCGTTATAAATCGAACTATTCATTTTTGTCGGAACAAAACAAATTTTCGACTTGCCAACTGCAGAAAACGCTGCCCAAACCATAACACTGCCACCACCGAAATTACGTTTTGACATCCGAACATCTTTAGATCTCAAATCGTGCCAATAGCATGAGTATGAGTCTGGACCGTCTAAATTAAATTTTTTTTCGTTAGAGAAAATTATTTTTTTCCACTCATCTGTCCATTTCATATATTTTCTTGCGAATTTTAGACGATTTTTTTTATGGTGTTTTTTTTAGCATTGGTTTACATTTCGGCTTTTTCCATTTTATGTTTTCATCGTTTCGTAAAATGTGTGCAACCTGTTTGGAAGTCACAGGAAGATTTAATTTATTCCTTATTTGTGTGGAATTCAATTTGTTGCGGGTTGCTTCTTGTTTTATTAGATTAAGTTGTCTTCTTGTTAGTTTTGTATTACCCTTTGTTGATTTGGTAACTCCATAATTTTGACCTTTCTTAAAGAAAATTCGCACCACACTTTCCGAACGACCGATTTTACGTCCAATTTCTCTATTAGAGCATCCTTGGTCGTGAAAAAATTTAATTTGAATCTTTTCTTGATCGGACAAAAAAGTTCTCTTAGGCATCTTTAAAAGTGATGAAATTTATTGATTAAAATAGGAAAAGTTACAGTAAATTGAGATATTACTATTAGAAACATACCTTTGGTTGAAAAAAAAAAACTAAAATTGATAATATTTTATTTTTGGTCACTTTTTTAAAAACAAATTTCGAGTGTGCGTTTATACGAATCTTCCACTTAAAATAGCACCAAGAACATTTGATCGCATAATTAAGGCAAACAACAAAAATAAGAAAAAAAATTGTTTACTTTTAAAAAGTACCGTTAAGTTGTCTTTCATTAAAATAGTTAAATTTTGCTTTTGGATGAGAACAACAAAGATATAACAAAAATACAGAAAAAAATTAAGTGCGTTTATAGGAATATGCACCAGTGTATTTACTTCGAAAACTTCGAAAACATTTTTTACAACTATAAACTCATAAACCATACATTTCCGGTGGCTTATTTGGGCGCTATTGTCACTATGAGATTTTCATTGATGAATCATCGTCACAAAATTAGTATCAAGTCCAAATTTGTATGATATTATCATAAATACAAAATTTCATATATGAATCCTCGTGACAGTGACACAAACAAAGGGAATTAAGTATAACAACTTCATTGTAATTTCACTGTACTAAAAATATCTGAAATTTAGTGAAATTATCTGTTATGAATCGATTACATGCTAAATTTAGCGACATTGTCTGGGTCTACTAATACTGAACCATGCAAGATCTGCTACACTTCCCCATTAACGAATAAAGCACTAATGATTTTCGATGAGATTGCCTGTTAGTACTCACGCTTGCAAGACAAAATCAACTTCTGTCATGCATGTAAATTAGCACATGTATGACGCCAAAGAAAATTCTTTTTCAGTCCTAGATGATTTCCGGTTGTCAGTGTTTATAAAAAAAGTAAGAAGAATGAGGAATGAAGTTGGGAAACTTGTGCTCGCATATTTCCTCTTTATTTTTTAAATATTTGTCAAAAATGAAGAACGTTTAAACAATTTATAAGAAAAACTTCCTCTCTCAGAGCTGAAAATAAGATTATAAGGAAGGTTTTTTTATTTCCGTAATATTTTAAAAGGAAATTAACTTGACACAAGTAGCGAGGTGGCTGATGGTAATACTAATAATCGATACAAAAGATCTTTTAGGTCGGTGTGTTTGACTTTGGATACACTACTGGCTGATGACAATGTGGTGATTTGCATTACAAAATGCATACTATAAATCAAAATTATAGCCCCGACACTGCCGTCAGGCATTATTTAGCGAGGAGCTTTTATTACTGCCTCTGATATTTTCCATTGCTCCCGTCGATTTAAGAATAGTTTTTAATTCGCATGTACAGCAACTAAATTTTCTCCGAGCAAACCATAACTATGTTATGTCATCAGGATTTAGTTTCTCTCTCGATTGGGTATTGAAAAACACCCAGAATATATTAAGGTGAACTAAAGTCAAGCGCTCTCTAAGCCCAAATATGCAAATCACCTGCTACTCGCAATAGACAACCGGTGCCTTTGACAAAATTGGCCTCTTTCGTCAATGATATATATATTCACTGCGGGGTGGCATGGTGTAGTTGTTAGAGCGTACGCATAACAACACAAGCGGATCGACGAAAAACGTATATTTAATTGTGGCTTCGAGTGTTTAATAAAATAAAATATTAGGGAAATTCCCCTAACCTCCCAGCTTACCACTGGCGATGATGACAAACTTTAGACGTATGTTCAAGAGAAAATGCCACCTATTGGGAAAAAATTACAATGCTAAGTAAAGATTACCAACACCACTTAGCAAGGATTTCTTCTCCACTACACAATCATATAGAGGGATGTTACACGGGATGAATCATCTAGTTACCGTGAAATTATCAACTTGATTAATGAAAGTGAAACAAAGCAATGGATGCTTTATGGAATGCTAATATGTTCCATAGAGGCGTAACAGAGAAAAAAATATGTATATCTGATGCAGATCAATGTATATCAATGCCATAAATAAGGCATTGTACCGATTGCTCTTCCTTCATTCTCATGACAGATTATTTGGATAGTAGTGTTATGGACACCAAAGTTAATTTTTTTAAAGACTTTTAAATATTGTCTACCAATTGTAAAGTTTGGGTCTTAAGACCTACTTGCACCAAAAATGTTCAATTTTAGCTGTTTTTTCTTAAATACCTTAAAAGTGGGTTGACAATTTATTAAGTTGGTGGTTGGTGGTTGGTGCTTGTTAGTATATATACACTTTTGGTGTTTTTTTTTTTAATATTATTAAAAATTTTGTTTTTAGCCTTTTTAGCCAGATTTTGTTTTAACATCAAGTACAAATATAACTCAATATATAAGATAAATTTTTTATGTTAAAAATTTTTTGATGGTAAATACTACCACCCCCTATGACCTGATTTGTTTTTATACTTTCCGTTTTTCTGTTTTACTAAATCTATTTAAAATATAAATATAGTATATAAATAATATAAAATATAAATTAATTAATAATAAAAAACAAAATAAATAAAAGCTGCAAACTAAAAATGGGCTGTTTTTGTTTGAGTTTCTTTAAAAGATAATGTAAAAATTTCTTTTTGATATTTTGCATACAAAAAAAATAAAAAATTAATAATAATAAAATTATAAATATATATTGGTCTTCAGGTTTTAAAAGAAACGAATTTAATGTTAATAAAAAATAATTAATTAAAGAAAAGTATTAATTACATTAAACAAAAACCAAAACAAAAAAGAAAAACCGATGAAATGTTGGTCATAAGTTATGAAGAAAAGTAGTCGTAGTAGATGAAGATGAATAATTTCAAAAACCAGGGACGTTTTTGAAGATAAAAGCCACAGACTATAATTGCTGGTAAAGAGGACCAAAAAAATCGGTTGAAATTAATTAAGGCAATTTTTTATTAATTAATAATTAGAACTTATACATAATCTTTTTTTAATATTGTACTTATAACTCAACTTTAATATTTAAGCTTAAGTTTTATGATAAAAAAAAATATTATGATAAATTTTATATATAAAACAAAACAAAAAGTGTTAAGTAAGCAATATAAAGAATATCTTTTTTCGCAAATATAAGCCAAAATTAAAAACAAAATAATTTAAAATTTCAAAAATTTGTTTTTCCGTTTTGGCATTTATTTAACTTTAACAAATATGAGAGAAATAATTTTAAAAGAATTGTCGAACAATCTTATTAATTAATTTTTAAATTATTTAAAAAGAAAACTTAAAAAACAAAATTTTTACAATAATTATGAATTAAAACTAATTAATTAATGTCTATGTGTAACTTTAACTTTATATATTATATTACAAAATTAATTCTAATATATATTTATATATATATCACAAGAAAAATCAGGATTTAACAATAAGTATTGAATACCACTCCCCTCAAACCCAAATGACTGGTTTTGAAAACCATTTTAAATATAAAAAGCAAACTCGTCGTTTTTTTTCTAAACGAAGCAACAATAATGTGATGAAAGTGATGTTTTTTAGAAAAACAGAGGCTTAAAGCATCAAAAAACATTAAGCCATAGAGTGATTTTAGGCTAAAAAGAAAAACAAGACTGGTTATGTGTTTAGTATCTAAGGCATAAGCAACAACAATAACAACAACAACTCAAAATCAAAATATTCGAAAACAAATATTTTGATAAAAAATGTAAAATTAAAAACAAAATACCTCAAACTCAAAACAAGGCATCATACAACCTTTCAATAAAAAAGTATGTGATTTTGTTTAAATAAAGTGCACGTCAGGGTGTGCTATACAGATTGAATTTAAAGGAACCTATACAAGATTATTCGAGAACAACTAAAGAAACGAACTGCTTACAGAGAATTGAAAAGAAACTTGTAATTAATTAAAGGAAATTAAACAAAATATTGAAATATTACTTACTACCTCATTTAGTAAATTGAAAAGATTGAAGTAACAAAACAAAAATAAAAAAGTTTTACAAAAAACAAAACCTAAATACCTCAATTTAGCAAAATTTGTATTAGAAATTTATATTATAACTGCCGCCTCTAATAATATCAGGCATTCATTTATAAAATATTTAACTACATATATAAATTTTAGAAAATTTATAGAGAAATTGAAAAAAAAATGTGTTAAATGACCTTTTAACAACTCTTAGGTCGCAGAAAACAAACAACAATAATTTTCTTTTAAAATAAGCAGTTTAATACAATCAATTTTAATGAAAGCAATCAAAAGAATCAATTTAAAATATTACTAAAAAGAATAAAAAATATTTAAAGTCATTCTCAGTGAATTATCATCATTCATAAATCGACGAAAACACAATCATAAAACCATCTTTTTCAATTATAACTCGTCTCATTATTGTCTAGGTAGCTCTTGCAATATGTTGTTTTTTTTTTTATTAAGGGTATTCGCTTATTTCTAAACGTCTTCACTTGTAATGGCAGTTTTTAATGTTTTTGCTGACGCAATAAATGCCTTTTAACGACTCTTTTTTGCCGTAATACGATACCTTTCCATTACTGTTTTCATTTTAGAAGGTAACAATGAAGTAGAACTCCTCACAAATGCTTCTATTTTTAGTACAAAATTCTGAATAAGAAGCTTAATACAATACTTTTAGGTTAGGTAAAGTAATGTCCTATAAGTTACACTGAAAAAGGATTAATCAAATCGCCACCCCTAATCTAGACGATTGTGAAATTAATGAGGAAACAGCCGGTACTGTAGACAAATTTGTTTAGATGCATCAGTGCAACATCTCTGAGATAGTGCAGATCATTAAAAATGCTCTGGTCTTTGCTTTTTTAGGGCATAGGAGTGAGTTTCTTCCTAGCCATAATAGGCACAAATCAGCTGAGTTCCGTCTTCTACAATAGATTTAATTTGCCTTGTGCAAGAGCATCTGGATCCCATAACAGTTCCATAAGGTGTTGTTGTTCCAGTTGGTCCAGTAAATGAATGCAGTTGTGAAGATTTTTTTCGACCCCATTAAGTTGTAATTTAGAGCTGTAACCGAGACTGCCCATTTAAAAATCAACAAAATTAAATACTTTTCGCTGCTCTGTGGGTTGTCCGCCATTGGATTTGTAGCAGCAGACGATCTTTTTGAGGTAGTTCTAAGCCACTTTATCACACATTTAGGTCGGTATTTCGGGGGGATTACCTGCGTAGACAATAGCCTTTGAAGTAGCTACACAACAAAAAAAAGTCAGAGGGAAATTGTCGTCGCAAATCAAGAAATTACGCGATTGGGAATTTTATCATGCAATAAAGCCAAAATCAGTCGTGTTAAGTGGCTCGTCTTGCTGAAGCCACATATCGTTCAATTCATCATCTTCAATTGCAGACCAAAAAAGGTTGGTTATCATACGGTTTTGAATTGAAGGTAACGTTGCTTCCAGCCGCATTTTTGATTAAAAATACGGCCTAAAAACACCTTCAGACTATAATGCGCAGTGGCTTTTCTACAATCACTTCTGCATTCTCAAAGGCGATAATTTTGCTTATTGACATAACCAGCTAGTGACAAATAATAATCAACAAAATGCACGTAATGTTGATGGTCGAGTGACCGAGTTTATACTCATCTAGGCATATTTGTAAATGAAAAGGCTATTCTCTCGATGGATGCAGCGATTACTCACGCTCGACCATAAGCGCTTCCTTCTTAAACCGTTTGCATCATCTCCGCAAACTTACTTGAAAATCCGACATGAGCTGCTAAACGTTGCCGATATCAGCATTATATTTTTTATTATTTTGAACTTACAACCAGAAAGTAAGAAAAATAATGTTTTGCACAAAATTCTTTAACGTAGAGACTCTTTTACGAGAGCTGATAAGTTCAAAATAAAAATTATTGTATGCGGATTTATCCGCTTCCGGTGACAATGGTCTGTTTTTGTTTGCGGATTATTTTTTCAACTGATAAGGGAATGTTAAGGGAATGTTTGCCAAAGTTCAGGATAAAACCGAAATAATATTTGCACGGTATTTGGTGCCAAATGTTATTAACTTAAAATTTTCCTAACAATAATAGTAAATTTTCATATGACGTATATATCCGTTAAATTTACTAAAGCATGTGTATATATACACTAAACAAATGCAGCATGTAATTCACATGATGCCCTTTTAAAATTAAGTCGAATACCTACTTTAAAAAAAAAACAACATATTAAAATTATTTTCTATCAGTCATTTACAAAACATCGTCATCATCATTCTTATCGCCATCAATAACATCACATAACATGCGTTGCCATTTATAAAAATATTTATTTTTGGTTTCTTTCAAATATCACCAGTCATATTAAAAATTAGGGATTTATTTAATCAATCCAGCACAACTTTTAAGTCTATAAGTTATTAAAAAGAAAATATTCATTACAAATAAGTCTTAATATGCATCCTACACCAACTACTTATTCATCATTCTTAAAATCATTGTAAGAAAGCAACACCAATTATAAAAAATAATAATTATAATAATTTATTATAAATATTTAATATTGTTCATAAGCAATATTAATGGAAAAAGAAAAAAAAAATATTAAAAAAAATAGCCAATAGGTTGTAGTTTTTAACTTTAAAGGTATATTTAAAAATATGATATACATTATTGAGTATTAAACCTAAATATTTAGAAGAATAGTTTAAATTTAAATTTGTTAAGTATTTAAGTTAATTATAATTAAAAAAAACTTTTATTGTCCTGAATGTTAAGTGTTTGTTCTTTAAGTTTCATTTATTTCCTTCTCATATTATAATACAAATAAATATAGAATATAGTATAGTCCGAGCAATTTTATATAAAAATATAATTGCAATACAAAGAAGGTATCGAATAAGATTTGTGAAAATAATTTATGTTATTATATATGTATATATATATTGTATGTAGAATAAATACAAGTTTAATTAGCACAAACATAACAAACAAAACATACATATAATAAACTCCTGCCTAAGATTATTAGCCACAAACGAGCAAGCATTTACTGAAGAAATGTTTACAAAACTTAAGATAATTCAATGGCTAAAAGGCATGACAGTAAAAATAATTAAAAATGTTGTTGTTTTCCAATTATATACATCACTATATATAGGAATGTAGTAGATATACCCGACGCTAGACGAGTGTCAACGCAGTTATCAAAGCAACAGAAATAACTTTCATATTCAACGTCAAATCTACACTTTTATATGGAACCGAAACATGGTTTGTATCAGATGAGGGCAGCGTTGCCACAGAAGAAATGAATTTCCTACTAAAAATTTTCAAAAATACTACCAAAACCGTTCATAGCCTACCAAAAATTTAAAAATATATTTTTTAAATCGAAATTTCTGTTTAGTTATACATTTGAGAAGAAACCATAGGTCTAAAATGAAATCCTATTCGACTAAATCGACTACAAGATTTTTTGTTTCCATTATTCTATAAACTGTATACATACTGTGGGACAAGGGGACTTATCTCAATCAATGAGCTGCACCCATTTCTATTAATTTAACAACTGCTCCGAACGTCATATGCATTAGTTAGAGAAGTTTTTCTTAATGTAAGAAAATTATCTAATGGTCTGTCGAAAATTATCTAATGGTCTGGTCTGGTATTGAACCAAGGACCTCTTGGTTGGTAGGCGAGTGTCTACCATACCTACCATACCACATCGGCACACTGTATAGTTGTATTAAAAAACACTCACATCATTCAAAAAATACAAAATTATAATAAAATATTGTATTTTTCTTTTCGAATTTAACATTTTATGTTATGAACGGGGTTGGCAAGCCACTGGGTAACCCAATTAGACATACCCGGGTTTTGTTGGATATTATATTAAAAAAAACTCGAGTTGGTTTTTTTATTTAAAGGTTTTCATAGTTTATTGACAACAAAAATAATTAAATTTTACATATTGGAAGTATAATTTAGTTCGGTCCGTTTTTTAGCTCAAAAAGATAATGAATTTAACAAAGTAAAATTTATCGAATCACTGCTTGCTCCTTTTCCTCACCTCTGAGCCAATGTCCGAAAGCTTCTCGTCTTTTTAATCGATACACTTTGAAGATGATTTTATTTTTCTAAAAGATATCGTATCCGTGGAAACAGACAGTATTCAGAAGGATCAATATTTGAAGATAACGGCGAGTGTGGCATTTGATCATTTCTAGATCATTTCTAACACTTGCTGGCAACTTTGTCGACTTGAGACCGAGCGTTATCATGCAAAAGGAAAACGTTATCTGGCTGTCGCTTTTTATATTGTATTACAGCCGTTTTCTCATAATGCACGATTTAAACGAAGTAATTACAGTCTGCTCTGATCAAAGTCTGCCTTGATCGCACTAAGTGTTCACAATTGCATTATAAATACTAAAAAAGATGTAATTGTACTAACAACAAAAAATATTGTTTAGTTCAACAAAATTCGGAAGCAGTTATAAAACCCAAAAAAAACCATTAAAAAAAAACCAATTACACCCGGTGGGTTGGATTTTGCCAACCCTGGTTATGAGGGCAAACAAAATAAGTTTTTTATATCTCTTTGCGGTAATCTGGTCCGACCTTCTATAGTCACTGCCATAACATAATCTCTATTATAATGCGTCGTGAAACAGTGGTAAGCACACATCGTTCAGTAACAGTGGTAACATTATTGAAAGTTGTTGTTGATTCAATTCAAAATTACTTTCTTTCAATTATGTTATGTACTGTGTTTTTAAGAGGAAAAATTTACCATGACTAAAAAAATTGCTAAAGAATGGAACAAACCAACCGAATTACCAAACTGTATTTAAAAAACGAAACACTACCAAGTTTAATCCAATCGGACCAAAGCGGCAACGTTGGATGAGGGCAGAAATGAAATCCAAACTTTTATAAATCTCTGTTTAAGAAACATCATACGATATGATAGCAACTAAATTGGATCTACAGACGCCACAGAAAGTAGAAACAAGTACCAATTTAAAAAGAGATGCCTCATAAAAAATGGAAATTGATTAGACACACGCCGCGTAAACCTTCGAATGACGATGTTAGACAAAATTTAAAATGATCATGGTTTAGAAGTCAAATGAAATCAGTGAACGAGAATGTCAAAAGGACACAGATCAAAGCAGTATCTAGAGAATGTAGTCAATTTAAAGAATTTTGCACTATGCTCCTTTTACACAGGAGGTTTTACGCCCACTGTAATATTCCAGACAAGTTGGTTGGGGCGTTTCAACAGTGTTAGGCTACAAGCAAGCGACGCTAAATTTTAATACCTTTTGAAATTTTTGAATACCCTCAGGAAGGTAGTGGAGACGAGATTGCAACGAGAGACATTTTTTTACAGATGGTTCGAAACTGAATAGAAAGGTAGGTTTTTCTCTGAGCATATTAATTTTAGCAGGTCCTATAGTCTTCCAAAACATGCGAATATTTCTCTGGAGGAAAATTTAGGCAATAAGGTTAAACGTCAAAGAGGATATTAGCATATCTGTTGACAACAAGATGTGCTAGTTGAGTTGTGTTGGTAAATCCTGCTTTAAGTTCTTGCGCATTGTGATATTAAAGAATTCAAATTGGCCGACACTTTTGTTCGAGAAGCCACTACTTGATCACACGTTCAATATGCAATGGTCCATATTCCAATGCGGAAGAGCAAGCGATTTTTATAGCAGTTGTTTCTAAGAAAGGTGGAATGTAGATGGAGGGAGAATAACTTGGCCATCCTATGATAGACGAAAGACCGACACTCTGATAAGACTTTCAAGAGCAAACATTTCCGCGTTCGTAGTAGTCAACACTAGCTAGGGCACTAGCCAATGGAACACCATGCCATGTATCTCGGACTAGCCAGCAAATTTATGCGTAGAGGCTGTTGCGAAGACGACAGTGGGGAATCGGTGGCTCATCTACTGTGTAAAGGTGCAGATATGTGCAGGAGCAGGCGTTTGAACTTTGCGAACACGAGCTCTTGTTCCAATTAGGATTGTGTAGTTTCTGAACATTCTGAACTCTGGCTGGCTTTACCTCTTCATCAGCTAATACTACATCGACGCAAAAGATGACACTTCATGTAGTCTTTATTTTGTGGTATCAAAACGACGCAATGGTGCTACTTGATCCTCTGCTTCAAGGGTGTCACCCGAACTAATCTACCAACCATGCGCCTCCTAACTGGCGCTACGGCAATATGTAACAATTATAAACACCTTAATAATCTCGGATATTAAACGATTTTAAGATTTTAAAATTCAATTAAAAACTGTTATACTCGACAACATCAACCAGAAAAATGGCACCACTTGCCGGGTATATTTTTTCCTGCATAGTGATTGATATATATTTGAAAATAAATTTAGTTTTCAATTTTATATAGGCCTTAACATCGGAGGTAGAATTCGACTCACAATAGGAACCTAAGATTTCAGAAATGTTTTCAAACATGATTTGCAAGTAAGTCGACTTGCGCTGTTTTGCCTTTTAATCATAAAATGTTTAACATTTTGTAGATGTAAATGTTTGCTTTTAGGCTTATACAAACGCGAAGTATATTATTTAAATGCCCTAATTTTTATGAATGTTAAACAATCGGCCGATAAAGGCTAGCGAATCACCCGAAAGTCGGGCTTTAGATTTATAAGGCTTTTGCATAATCCTTTTCAAATAATATTCCTGTAGTAGTTAAATTTATGTTGTGCGTAGTAGTTGGTAGTATATTTTATTTTCTTTTACTAAATAAGTGTGTATGTGTTTTAAATTGAAAAAATAAATAAATCAAATATAATTTAAAATTAACAAAAATGGCCACAAAAATTTTAATAAAATTACTTAAACTAAATTGGCAGGATATAATAAAAATAATAAAAGAAAATTTGAAAACCTAGAAAAACAAGCTCCTTATATGTGATACTACAAAAACCAACAGCAAATGTGAAAGACATTTTTCGTAAAGCAACAGTCGTAACTGTGTTTTTAAAAATTTAAATATTTTAAAAAGTAAATTTTAAAAATTCAAAAATGAACAAATTTTTTAAATAAGTTAGTTTTTAAGTAAAATTGGCAAAAAAAAAATTGACATAAACTGTGTTTTTGTTTAAACAATATTATACCGTAAAAAAATAAGAAAAAAAAACTGTGAGCAAATGCAAATGTGGTATTTTTTTCAAAAATAACAATTTAAACTAAAAAGAAAGTATTTTTTTAAATATTTTTTTATATACAACTAATTGGCTAAGACTTGAATTAAATTAAACATAGTAAACCTAAGATATATTTTTGTATATTTCAATAAAAAAAAAACTTGAAAAAAGTCTGCGAAATAAAAAAAAAAAACAATTTTTCAACATTTTCTTTAATATTTAAAAAGGATAACTTAACTTCTTTACATGAAATTATTAAAAGCCGTACATATAATTGTAGATAATAAGTTGGTGTTTATAACTATATAAGAATCGAAACTATATAAACGTACTAAAACGTATACTAAAGGAAGAGGGGCGCTCATAAAAACGCAAAATAAAAAATGAAAAATTATAATAAAATTTTTGTGGCTGCATTTTTATAAAAAATTAATAATATTAAAAATGTTTAAATATATAAAATAAAACACTTTCATACCTTCATCAGTAATCTTGACACTCCCCTCCATCTTACATGCATTAAATCATTCATTCATGAATTATTTAAATTATGAAAAAAAGATTATTTTTTAACTTACATATTAATCATACCTTTAATTTAGTATAATAAAAACAAATACTAAAACAAAATAGCTGTAACATTTTTAAAAGCTTTTAATGTTTGAATAATATTATCTGAAAAACAAAAGTAACTTCTTTTATTAAAATAAGAATTGCCAACATTTTTTAATTATATAAATATAAAAACAAGAACAAAAACAATTTATCTAAATACCTCAAATTTAAATAAAAAATTTAACTCTAAAATATTATAAAAAAGCTTCATACATAAATAATTATCACCCAAATGTATTTGCAAAAAAAAAAATTATATAAAAAAAATATTTAAAAAAAAAATTTAATAGTAAAATTTCAAAAGCTCAGTGAATTAATTAAATAATTTTAATAAAAAACAAATTGTTAAATAAACGAATTCTATAGAAATAGTATAAATATTTAACATCATAAAGAAAATAACAAAATAAAGAAATACATATAGACAGACACATATACATATAATCTTATTAATATTTGCATGAACGTTTTACTTAAATCAAATGAATGTCCTTAAACATATAACCAAAACCACTCAAAAACTAGATTTTACTTAAGTTTACTTAAGTTTTCATAATACGTGTAAAAACGCTCAATGGATTATTTCTCATCGGACTCCGCATCTCTATATTTATATTTATCAGATGTATCGGTATGAAATGAGAGCTTTTTTGTGAAAATAAAACACTAATTTTTGATGGGAAAGTGAAAACACAAAAACCCTTTATTTAAAGTATTGGTCATTGCTAGCTACACATTTTTCCCATCTTTCAGGCAATTTGTGGATTTTGCGCTAAAAAAAGCTGTTCGTCTTTTGAAGTAAGCCAATTAGTCACCCAATTTTCGACCTCTCGTAGGGATCGGAGTGTTGCTCAGCCAATGCGTGTCCCATCAATGAAAACAAAGGAAGGGTAGCAGCTCCCAGCCTGAACGGTTTTGCTTTCTATGCAGGTACATTGTCATATTGCAAAATTACCTTATCGTGTTTTGTGGCCCATTACGGTCGTTTTTGATGAATGCATGGCTCAAATTGATCATTTGTTATCGGTAGCAATCTGTATTAACGGTTTCACCACACCTTTCTCTACCCACCAGACACACAGCATTTTCTTTTTGCCGATTCTGGTTTTGCAGGCGAAGTTGATGGTTGTTCCGGATTAACCCATAATTTTTACCATTTAGAACATATACAAATTAATTAAGTTCGTTTCTTAGCTCAAAAATTCTAAGTGATATGCAGTGTCGGTATCACAATTACTCACACTTGGATGCATTACATTTTGTATACTAATGCAATTTAGTTTTGATCACACTCGGATATGTAGCATTTTGCCTTAATATTTCGATCTGTAAAGTTATTCGCGGTATCTGTGTCGCGATGGCTTACACGCGATACATTATATTCTTCATTAATATCTGATCAGTTGATCACTTGATTTATTATCTGCTGCCGCATCCTCATTTAAACCCTCTGTGTACAGGGTTAAGTCCAGGTCAATTTGGTGGAGTTGTGAAATTGAGGATCTACGCCGCTCATGTGGCAAGCTCTTTGACAGAGCCAAATTAACAGGTGAATGAAAGCTTTATAAGGCCAACTTCCCGGATAGTGTTTTTTCTACGTGTCAAACCTTCTATCAAGTTCTTCGATTAGATTTACTGTTGTTCAGATATATTGAGCTATAAGCTCCTTTGAACTTTTTAAATTCCTGCGACCGTGTGGTATTATTTTTGCTGATATTTAAAATGGAGAAAATATTATTCTGCCCTGGCTATTAGCTATTTATAATGCCAGCCTGGGGTTCATTCACATTCCTCCGTGTTGAAGGCTGTGCTGTTTATTCCCTAGACTGGCAAATCATCACACACGAAACTAAAGAACCTTCGGGCGTAATCGTTTTTGCGCTGTTTTTGGATAGTTTTACAACTGTGGTCGAAACATGTATTAATCACAACTGACTTTGATTACTTCGAGCAGTAAGTTCTCTCGATTAAGTCTCCTGTGTTTCTGGTTTTAATATTGAGAAATCGAATTATTTAACAGGAATAAAAATATCGTAAAGATGTTAAGTTAAATGGGACGAGCTCAGACGAGAAATAAAACACTGAAATGTTGTTTTTTATAATTTCGTTTTTATTTTCAATGTTCTCTTGTCTTTGGAACCAAATGTACAAATTTGTATGGATGTCGACTTTCGAATTGCACGGCTTTTTAATAGTAAACGAAACCAGTTAATTAATTATTCGAGGGATGACTGTACTTTATTTTATAATTATAATTTCTTTATTCATTTTATATTCAATTGAAAATAATACAATTGGAATTAATTCAATGCAAATTATTATTAAAAAAAATAAATAGTTTTTTATAATTTTCATTCCCAACTTTTATTTTATTTTTTCGATTAATAACTGCTCTTACAAGTATTATGAAAGCTTAGGCTTTAAAACTCTTAATTAAACACTTACCTTTTTACATATGAAACTGTAACTTAAACGCCATTGCAATAAACATTTATAACGGTAGACCACCTACACTTTTGAGCAATAAAAATCCCCTGCATAAGAAACCCTGCAAATGAAAGAAAAATATTAGAAAATTGTTTTTGTTAAAATACAAAACAAAAGTAAGAATAAAAAACTTACACAATGTTTAATGTCATACTTAATGTCATACAATACAAATAAATAAATTTTACATTACGAATGTATAATCATTAACAATATTATTAACTAAAAAATTTAATATAAAATTTCTTTAAATATTTATTATAAACATTTAAAAATAAACCATATAATTATAAAAAATTAAATAATTAAATAATATTATAAAAAATAACTTCTATATGTATGTTATGTTTTTAAATAATAAATTATACTTTTATTTCTTTATTTTAAATGGTTTTTATAAAGGAAATATTTATTATTAGAAAAATCTTAAAAACTGCAATAACAAAAATAAAAAATAAAATTTATACAAATATACTCTGCTTGAAAAAAAAAACAAAAAAAAACAAAAGAGCAAATAATTCATATAAAAAATAAATAAAAATAGTAATAAATAAATAAATAAATAAAATATGAATAATAAAATAGTATTAGAAAAACTAGAGCTTGAATTCATTAAATAAATTCATTACAACTCAGGTAGAAGCTCTAATTTTTCTCTTTAAACACAAATTAAATTAAAAATAACGAAAAATTATAATACGAGTGCATGTTAATCCAATAAAAAAAGCATAACTTTAGGAGTTTGTCAATATTATTTGCGCTTCACTTTTAGATAAAAAATAACAAGTAGAGTAGACTCACAACTACAATAACCATAGCAAACCGTATAACAAAAAACAAAAAAAAACTTAATTAAAAAAAATTAATTTAAAATGTTTTAATAAAAATTTCTGTTAATTAAAATAATTATAATAAAAAATAAAAATTAGTTTACGTTTCCATTTTTTAACTTAAAATTTATTTAAATTTTCTTTTATTATTAAAATTCTTAACCTACACCAATAGTTTAAATTTTGTTTTAAATCTGAAATTTGTTTTGTTTTTCTCCTAAAGCATAAAAATAAATTCGTTTTTGTTTAGTCATAATAATATTCACTTAAATATTAAATAAATAAATAATTAATTAAATTTACAAAAGAAACATAATATAATATTTAAAATAAATAAAAAATCAAGCAACTTTGTATTCCTCATATTAGTAAAATTTCATTTTTGGACCTGAAACTTTTTAATGTTTTTTAAAATTTTTTGTGTTTTTTTTTAAATTGTTTGTCATTTTTAATGTTTAAAAACATCTTATTAAAAAAAATTTTTATAAATTGTTTAATATAACATGATATACATAATTGATATCTTCTTAAATTATTTGTTTTTGTTATAAAAAAGATAAAAACATTACTTATATCCTCACAATATTATAAAAAAAAAAAAAACAAGACGATTATAACATAAAAATACTAAACGACATATAGTCATGTGAAAAATAATAGGTATACATTGCGGTTTTCCTCAAAATATTAAGAACAAAATGTACTACAAGGATACAAATATTTTTTGTCAAATAACGGATCTTTACGTTGTCGAATTTCAAGCTGACAATTCATAAGATCTTTTTAGTAAATGTTTGACTATAAATATAGAGTTGGATTTTTAACTCTTTTGATATAAGTGTCCCTATTATTTTTCACATGACTATACATACTACTTAATACCGACCTGAAATTGAAATTTTAAAAGCTTTAACAATACGTATTTTACTAGCATTTCGAAGCTACTTTAACTTCATTTACGATTCATTGTGCTATTAACTGCAAGGTTTTACACTTTTGTTTGTAAAATTGCGAACTACATTGTGTCAATTTTAATGAAATTGTGGCTGGTTTCTCCCTGTACACGAGAGTTCTTTACATATCTCATAAAAAATAGGCGAATAATGTCAAATCGTATGACCTAGACTCACTAAACTCGCCTTGCCATCCATGTGGTATCTGGCATATGTGAATCAAGTCCAATTATTCAAATCCCATCATTTTGACGGCTAATAGAATGCCCCAAAACATAAGATGAATTTCTAACCAAACTCACCACTCAATAAAATTAAGCTAACGCATGTCATGTCACGATAATTATCGCATTGCACCTCGCTGCATTGACTGTTATGTTGCGATTTTCGTAGTTTTTAAGGACATATGATCCCATGGAGCTTACGGCCCACAAAATGAAACAATTAGAAAAAAATTACACTGAAAAACGAAATAGCAAAGAAGTCACCCGTTATTAGCACTGATTCGATTAATTTTTGTTTTGGTGATATTTATTTGTATATCCGCTCTGAATACCTCTGCCAGCACAAAATATAGCTTCCCCTATATGTCGATTTGTCTGTTCATCAGGAAAGAGTTGTCATCCTGCACAATTATATGGAGGCGAGCTACAGTAGATTAATCATCTACTTATGCTGGGTTCACACGATTGCCTCAATTTTATTTTATTATTAGCGCACAATAATAAAATTGTCTAAATTAAAAATTCTGTATTTACACAGTTGTCTTATTTTATACAAAATTTATTGTCACAAGATGACGCGAAACGATGTATTGGCAATAATTGCCCCAATGCTGTCATAAGATTGTTCTAGTTTACGGCAACTCTGTTAATTAGCTGTTGTGGTAAATTAAATTTATTTTTTTTTTTTTTGGTGTTCAAAATGGTTCGTTCTTAAAAAAAAAAAATAATAATAGCGTCCTCTTTATTTATATTGAGCTTATTTAGTGAACAAATATATAAGAAAATACAAAAAAAAGAAGTGTGTAGGTCAGATATTGGCTCACAAGAATGGCCATTGATGGTGTATAGGAGAAAACAATTAAATAAATTAGAAAAAAAATTAATTCACTAAAATATTTATTTATTTAAATTGGAATATAATTACAAATTATATATAAACCTTTAAAGTAAAGCATTGGCTTGAGAAAAAAAGTAAAAATAATAAAACAAATTGGTAGAAGTTCGTAATGCAATTTACATATAAAGGATTAAAAAATTCATATTTTAAAGGATGACAATTATAAATACCTTACAAACACGTGTTTTTTCAGAAAGAAATCAATTAAAAAATAAAAATTGGTGAGTATTGTCTTCTTCAACTGCCACACAAGAATACAATAAATATTGGTGCATGATTGCCCTTACAGCTTACACACGATTGTCGCAGCAGGGTTGCATTAGATTGGGATTTATTTATCCCACAATAATATTGTGAGTTGCCGTATGAGCCAATAAATTGTATAATCACACGATTGGCATGTAAAATACACTATTTATTGGTGCATTACCACAATCGTGCGATCATACCTTTAGCTTGAAAATCGAGTTGATTACTGAAACTGAAACAAAGTAATGGATGCTTTGTGGAAAGCCAATATGCTCCCTAGTGGAGTGACGGAGAAAAAACAAATTCTCCAGGTGGTCACCTATACTTATTGGGATAAAATTGTAAAAACATGGTATATTATGATTATATTTTCGTTAACAGTAATTTAATTTTCAAAGTTTTTCAAAAGGGAGAATCAAAGGTTTTGGGTAAAATTTAAATAAATTATATATTTTCTAAGACAGCATGACTTATGAATATATTTGTGTAAAATAGGTAATTGTACAATAGCATAGAAATTAGCTTAGAGTTGTATGATATAATAAAACAATTCTTGATTTAGGTCTACAATTGAAAATCCAACCATTATTTAAATAGCATCGTAATGAAAACATTTTAATAAGACTTCGTAGAAGCGAATTAAACAGTCTGGTTTTTCGGGACTAGTGGCTTTCGTATTTTATTTATTTTCAGCTCGTTGTTATTTAAGCAGTTTCCATCAATAAATTGCTGAAAGCGGTTGCAAAAGTACCGTAAATTACTAAAATTTCGGTTTTTTAATATATCAGAGTTTGGTTGTTAAATTGGAAAATTCTTATTGGCATCATATGATTTTAGATAAAATAACGATTTCAGGACTTCTAATATGTTTACCATATCGCTAAGAAAGGGTTGAAGATAATAAAGATGTATGTCCGTTCTTCATTTAATCATCACAAAAGCTTTTAGAATTTCATTTTGATCCTTTAAAAAATAAATAAATAAATAAATAAAATTATATAAAAAATTAAGAAAAGATTAAAACAAATTAATTTCTTTTATAAAAATAATTCAAACAGTAAACGTTTTGAAAAAAGTTATTTTATTTAAGCCAAAAAAAATCTTTTTTATTTCAATTAATTAATAAAAAAAAAACGAACACTAGATACAAAAAATATGAACCTCAGCACCCTTAAATCCCTCACAAATAATAATAAAAATATAAAAAAAATACAAAAAGTTAAAAAAAATTATTAAAACTAAACTCTCCTCCCCCCTTTCGAAAGTACAAATTGTTTTTTATTGCAAATTAAAAGAGAGAAGAAAAATAAAGAAAAGAATGTTTTGAAGAAAAGGTTTTGTTTTTTAAGCAAAAACCTTTTCAAGGTAAGCGAGTTAATGGTTAAAAGTAAAGCATAAAAGAAACCAACAAACCAACAAAAAGTGAACAAAAATATTTTTCAAAACAAATTGAAAGAAATTAAACTAAAACACCCCCTACTCCCAAACGAAAGAAAGAAGGAAAACCGTAAAATACAACAAAAGTTTACCTTGAATATAAAAAGAAAAAAGCAAACAAAATTAAAGTAAATTAATAAAAAGAAAGTTATTATCGTCATTAAACAAATAAAATCATTTATTAAACCCTTAAAATAATATTATATTTATAATTGAAATAAAAAATAATAATTATTGAGTAGCAAAAATACACTCTCCTCGCCCTTACAAAGACAAAAAAGAGTAACAAATTTAAGCTCTTAAATGAAATAATAAAATTAAATAAATAAAATGAAAGTTTGAGGCGAATCCTTTTGATATTGTATTTCCGTATATTTGTGGTCATAATATTTAAAAAATATATTTGTTTTATTATTATTATTAAAATTCTGTTTTATTAAACTATTATTATTATGAAATTATTATCATTATTGTGTATTACAACAACTATTATTAAATGTTTTTTAAAATAAATTTTCTATTAATATTTTAGTTAATTTTAGTCAACCATACAATGTGTAAACCTCATTATTTATGTTAAACAAAAAACTTTATTAAAAGAAAAAAACTAAAACAAAACATAAAAAAATTAATTTTTAAAATAAAACAATTCATATAACAAAATATAACAAAATATAACAAAAAATGCTTTTTTTGTAGATGCAGCCAAAATTATATAAAAGAAAAATTAAATTAAAATTAAACATAAACATAAAATACTGTAGTTTTGTTTCATTCTCCTTACAAAAAAAAAAAAAAAAACAACAACAAATAAATAAATTCTTTGTTGCTTTTCCTTCTTAACTACAGCAAAACAAAAATTAATAAAAAAAATCAATAACAAATATTATATTACATTAACCTCATTAATAAATTAACAACAACAAAAAATTATTAAAAACAAAATTAAAATTGTAAAAAAAAATATTAAAAAAATAAAAAATCTAAACAAAAAAATTGTAAAATATAAAGAAAGTATTAAAAAAAAACAACAACACAAAAATAATAAATGTAGCAATTTTTTGATTAGTATTATACCACTTAATCATATTTGTCATTTTTTATAAATTATATCATTATGACTAAAAATAATATAAAATATAAGATATAATTACAAAAAATAAAATATTTCACACCTCATTCAAAACGAAGAAATATTTATAATATTTTATTATTATTTATTAAAAAAAAAAAAAACAAAAATCGCAGACTTTACATTATTACACAAAACAGAAAAAAAGAAACAAAAAAATATTAAATATTGTAAGTTATGTCATCTGAAATTTTATAAAACATATTATATTATTATAACCTATTATATATGAAAACCAAAACAAAACAAAACCAACAAATAAATAATTAAATAAATATATAAACATTTTGATTTAAAATAAAAAGAAAAAAAAAAACAAAAACAGTTGTTGTCATTTCAATGGAAGATTATACACTTAATTAATTAACAGAGGTAATCGGTGTCGCCGATTATCTTAAGTGTTATTTCTACACCTTTTTTTAGCTACTATTGAGCAGGAGTGACGTGTGCATCGGTGGCTAAAACTTCGGTTACAATTTCGAAGTTGTTATACATGATCGTGGGGATTGTGACCATGGGGTCCCTAATGTCAACATCGATTGTTTACAGTGGTAAACGGATGGATCGAAAATCCATATATCCATAAATCCAGAATATATATGCGCGGATTAATATAGAGCTTGGAACCAGGGCGCTTCTATTAATATATATATTCTAATAGTCAAGGGCCTTTCTTCAGATTATATGTATGTATTATATATATTATATATCTTTAATATGCTTAGTTTTTAATAAATGAAGCAGATATCTAATATTATTTTACTACAATATTTAATAAACTACTGTACATTTTTGTCTTTATTCCAACATATGTCTAAACTTTTTAAATAATTCGCGTAATACTGAAGAAAAAGAATAAACAATATCCGTCATATGGGTGACAGTTAAAATTAACCAACATTTGAAACTGTTATGTTTGAATCCAAATTTCAGCGAAACTATTGCATATAGAAAAAAAGAGTCTGAGAAGTAAATTTTAGCTACGCACCAAGCTTGCTGCTCGCAAAAAAAAACTAATAAAAACACATATTTCTCCTTAAAAATAGGTTTTTTATTCTGTCACGTGGTGGACAAAATGCGCCAGGAGGGGAACAAAGCTGAATTTATATCTACTAGATAAGCAGAATAATCAATATTTGAATACAGTTTTGCTTGCGTATAAGTTATATTTTCTGTACTACTACTACTTTTTTGTTAGTTGAAATAGAAGTTTATAATTTTAATATAGCTTTGGTGTTTTCACTTGGTGGCGCAGACCCAATTTTTTTTTATTTCCGAAAATGGTACATAAGAGGTGTTTTTTATAGAGGTATAGAACTTTAAGTTGCAATAAAAGAACGATGGATTATTCGATTGACATGAATTTTATTTATCCGAAAGATAATCTTGTGGCATTATATTTTAAATATGATTTCTGGTATATGACCGTCACGGCTGGCGCGGATGTAGTCCAATCTGGACCTCCAATTTTCGACGACTTTTTCCAACATTTGTGGGAGTATATCGGCAATAACACGGCGAATGTTGTCTTCCAAATGGTCAAGTGTTTGTGGCTTTATCGCATAGACCAATGACTTTACATAGCCACACAGAAAGTAGTCTAGCGGTGTTAAATCATAAGATCTTGGAGGCCAATTCACAGGTCCAAAACGTGAAATTAGGCAGTCACCAAACGTGTCTTTCAATAAATCTATTGTGGCACGAGCTGTGTGACATGTTGCGTCGTCTTGTTGAAACCACATCTCTTGGATATCATGGTTATTCAATTCTGGAATGAAAAAGTTAGTAATCATGGCTCTATACCGATTACCATTGACTGTAACGTTCTGGCCGCCATCGTTTTTGAAAAAGTATGGACGAATGATTCCACGAGCCCATAAAGCGCACCAAACAGTCAGTTTTTCTGGATGTAACAGTGCTTCCACATACACTTGAGGATTACCATCACTCCAAATGCGGCAGTTTTGTTTGCTGACGTAGCCATTCAACCAGAAGTGCGCTTCAACGCTAAACAAAACTCGCTTGTGAAAATCGGGAACAACGGTAATCTCGTTTTGGGCTTATTCGACGAATCTACGCCGGCCGTGAGTCTATTCATGATGAATTGCCAAACCAAACTGGGAATAAATCACTTGACAGCTGTTAAATCGGTCGCCATCTTGAAAAGTAATGCCAACTAAAGTTCACGCTGCATTATTACATAGATTTTTGAAAGTAATTATCAAGCCAAATCGGCAAAAGTCTAAGCTGATTGGACGACAACATGTTCATTTTGGTCCATAATTTTTTCGAAAAGTAATCTTCTCATATTTCCGCCAATTACATTAATAATAGTTTGTCCTTACGATGTGGCAAAATATTTCCAAAAAGGACTTTTTGTACTTTTCACTCATTATTGATTTAAGTTTTACCATATAACGGTTATAAAAGAATTTCAAAATCGCCTAAGGTGTATCGTTAGTTGACATACCTGCGCTTGGAACTTGGGCTGCAGCAATGTTCATTTTTGACGCTAATTCGTTTAATACAACACTTGATGATTGAGGAAGAGCTCTTAGAGCCATTTGAACAAATTTTCATAAAGTTTGTTTCGATTATTTTGGAGATTTGGTATTTACAGAAGATTCGTTAATATTTTGATGTCCAACTTATTATTTGGTTCTCTTCAGTCTATTTTTATCCTATATAAAGATTTTTGGCTTATTTTTCAATTCGGTTCCTTTTCCAGCGATTTTCGCGGAGTTTCCGCACATGGCTAACACTGGTTGAAGATTATTTATCAGACATATTTGTAAGATTGAAAATTATACCGCAATAATAAGATCAGTTTACATAATTAGAAAACATCAGATATTTCATTTTTTGGTGTCACGTACAGACACTTTTTACCACTAAAAATCAACTCTTAGTACAGCGTTAACATAAAAAAAATTTTCGTTAGCGGTCATCAACAAAAGTTTATTTGTTTAGTTCACAATTACAATTATTCATATTCTTTTACAATTATTCATATAAAAAGGAATTAAGCATCACGTGAGGGACATATAAAGTTACCTTTGCAGTATAATTAATTTCTCGTTAACGAAACACTTTACGAAGCAAAACTTTAATGCAGTTGAATAGTACTCATCACTCACTTGGACTGAGAAAAAAAATTAATTTCTATCTGATAAGCAATAGCGACAGGAACCTCTCAAAAACTGATATAAATTCAAATGAAAACGTCTACTTGTTGTTATTCTCATAAAATGAATTGTAATTTATAAGAACGTGGTTCATTCGTTAAAATTTATACAAATTATCTTACTCGTAGATGAGGATATAATCTTAGTATGTACATAGATGCAAAATGAAATAAAAAACTAATGTTTGTAAAATTGTTCAGATTTCCACTTTTTTGTGGAATGCTCCTTATATAGATTCGAGAATGATACTCGAGTGCTACACAAATGTCAACACACTGGCATTGGGGTACAGGATCACGCTTTGTTTGGTCCCTGGACACAGTTCCCAGTTCACTGACGAACTGCGAATCCAGGGCTCAGCCACTGGTTTCGTAGGACCAGAGCCCTACTGTGGTATTAGATGGCCCACGGTCAGGGAGAAGATTGACGAATGAGAGCATAGGCTACGGCCGTCATATTGCGTACAATGCGCTGTAATAGGGAGTAGCGCCACATGGGCAAGACAACTATTAGGAGATTTATTGGTTTCCTGAAGGACCATTACTTTCTTAGCTATCACCCCTTCGACCTCAATGTGGTGACTGATTCGCAGTTTCGCCTGTGTGTGGAGGAAGATCGGACAGTCATCCGCCAAAGGATATTGGCTCAATGAGATTTATACCGTAGTCGGATATTACGCTGGCTGGTCTGACCCCGGAGACTTTGGCACAATATGTCGCAGTGCCATAGTCAGTTGGGCCTCACCGACTTAATTTAATAATAATAATTAATCTTAAGTTTTATATGTAGATCTTTTGGGGTAAATCTAACACAATTTTTATCCTTACACTTAATTGAATAAAAAATTGCGAGAGAGAATTTTATATGAGAGCTGGGTTTAAATAAGCAACTATCTAAACCAAATTAACAACGAATAACCATCATCAACTACCAATAAAATCATCGCTCAAATTACACAAGAAAAAAGTATTACAAACGTAATGAAAATGCATATTTTTTATTATTTTGGTTTCTGTGTAGTAAACACTCAAAAGCCGTGAGTACCGAAATTATTTTGTAACGCGTGTAGCACAAAACTGTATAAGTGGCCAGTTGGTCAAGAAGTATAGTTTCCATTTTTAATGCCTATGTTATAGAGAAAGCAGAAGATTCATGTGAATGATTGTTATTTTTGCCTGATGAATGTGCTAATTTAAACCAGCGTCCGGCAAACTAATATTAATGCATTTTGCAATTGTGGCAGTAATTTGAGAGCTTTCACTCAGGCCATTTTGCACTGTATTTTTCCATTTGTTTTCTCTTTAGTTCTCTTTGTTTATTTTTTGCTTATTTTTTGCCTATGCGTGTGAGTACGTACGTGTGAAAACAGAAGAGAAGAGCTGCTCTTTGCGGGAATGTGATTTAAATACAAAAACCTAGCAAAGTTTTAGTATCATCACGTGACGTCAGTAACTTAGCCAGTTCCATATGCGGACAGTGACTCTGACAATTAACCCAGGTATGATTGCAAATTCTATGGGAACTTCCAGTTTATCATCCAATCAAGGACAGAATATTTGTTGAACATTATATAAGAAAATTAATGGCTGTCGAAAATTTTATAAAATGTTGAACGCCCAACAAAAAGCTTGCTCAACTCTCTCGGCAACCGCAAGTCTCTGGATTTCAGGCAAACTATCAACAGCTTGTTGCAAAATTATAGCGAGGTTAGAAATCGAATGTCTCATAAATCTTACATCGAAAAATAATTTCATATTATTGCCTTCTAGTGAATAATAAAACTTTAATATAGAATTATTTAAAACCACCTGAATAATTCTTAGTTATTAAGAATAACAAAAAAGGATTAACTCCCAACGAGAAAATTTAAACGACATAAAAGATTATAAGAAAAGGAAATAGAGTATTGAATTCCAAATAACATTTTAATGTTACGAATACATATATACGCGTATGTACATTGTATATTCTGGTATACACAGAGAAAATAAAATTAATTACAGTAATCATCCAAAGTTCGAAATTTTAACAGAATATATTAAGGCTATAAGAACGTAATTTTTATGATAAGTTAACTCATGAAATGGACTCGCTTTTGATTCTTTACTTCGGAATTTTGTTAAGCTTCTGAACTCTGCTAATAACGTAACAACTCTTCAGCAAATGAGGTCATAGTAACAAGAGAAAAAAAATGGTAAAAAATTGGACTGACAAAATGCGAAAATTTTGTGCGAAATCTGGACAATAAATTTTCTAAATTTGATATTTTCAGGTTAGAAATTAAAGATATTACCGACTTTTTGCGTTATTTGGATAAAAATTTGTACTAAAGCTAGAATCAGGTATGCGCCGATTATTACCGAAAGAATTATCAAGAAAGTTGTATGTATTGCTACGTTGTAACGTAAACGTTTGAGTTCGTTTAAATTGCGTCAAAATAAAATAAAATTGTTTTACAGTTTCTTTATTTACTTCACTATAACTTTTATACTGTTTGTCTTAATACAACACTTAATATTCGTTTATACAATACTTTTATTAAACACAACTTTGTTCATTGACAGACAAATGATAACTTTATTAACTTTATATATCTAATTGCCTACAGTTGGGCAGGTTCAGAAAATATCGACCATCTTCTATTTCCATATCCGTTAAATGTAACGTAAAGATAGTCGATGTGGCAGTGCTGCCAAATGGATAGAGTGACACAAAATATACAAAAATTCCACAATGCAGTGTTATATTTTTATTTTCGTAGCAGTATTATTAAGAATTACACATTAGTCAACAAAATTTAACGATCATTAAGTTAAATTTCTTGCAAATTGGTGCCCTTTGGATGAGTTGTCGCAATTAAAGTGCTTTTCTGGACGGAGGTCTATATAGGAACAGACAATTTATAATTTTCTTTGAATCATCTTTAAAACTGCGACTTGTTCTTTTAATTAAAATCTTTACATAATCCAATCTATTCAAAAATAGTCTCTTAATTTACCGGTATTAAAAGGTGGCTGTAAATTTTATATTTTTAGTATGAAACGCTGTGGAGGTGTCGTTTATGAAAAACAAGAAAAAGAGTTATAAGCAATCAAGAGTGATTCGTACAAAATTAGGAGCCCAGGAGCAAAGTGTTTATTACTTTACCAATGCTAAATAATACGAAATTAAACATTTAAACAGTTCTCCTGAAAAATTTTGATTTTTGAGCTATGACACTATTGAAGTAAATGAACGATATGATTATTAAGAATTAATGCATTAATTTTGACAAAAGACATTCCGTTATAGTACCGATGGAACAATGAAACACATACCACATTGCGACGATCCTTTAACGAATCCATAGAATTGGATTCCTATCGTCCTTAATAAGCACCTTCGCCATTTCCTGTTTGTGGTCGAGAAGACTTTGAAGCACCGGCCCATACATATGAGTGTTGTATTCCATTTTGGGTCGGATAAAGGTCTTGTAAATATTAAGAAGATCAGTTGGAGTGAAGTATTTCTTGCATCGTTAAAAAAACCGAGGCATTTGAATGCTTCTTTCGACACTCGAAATAAGTGATCGTTCCAACGAACGTCACAGTGAATTCTCATGCCTAGTATACCAAGAGCATCTGATTCCTAAATATCGACATCTATCCCCTATACACAGATGACACCACACAACCAAGTCTACAAGTTATAAAACAACATTGGGTCCTGCGTAATAGCTTAGCAATTAGTAGTATAGATATAAAAGTTTTGCTGTTGTAAAATCTGATAGGATTAGATTTGACAACAAATTGTTAATAAACAACTCAGCAATTTCTTTTAATCTTTTTCAATTTCGCATTTATAAAACAAACGTTTCAAGGGTCTAAAACATTGTCAGGTAAAGCGCGGTTTCCTTATTCTCTTTTCACACGCATGTCTCGCACGCATAGGAAAAAAATAAGCAAAAAGAACTAAAGAGAAAGCAAATGGAAAAATAAAGTGCAAAATGATCTGAGTGAGAGCTCTCAAATTACTACCACAGTTGTAAAATGCGTTAATATTAGTTTGTCGGACAATGGTCCGTAACAATATTACAATATATGGTACGCCAATTAGGCTCAGTTTCGAAGTGTTTTTATTACATGAAGCACAGTGAAAAAGGGCTAAGTTGACTAACTGCGACTGTTTAGGTAGACATATCCACCATTATGGTTTCAAATTTGCTGGTATTCATTAGGAAGGCAGAATATATGCTGAAAAAACTAAATATCAGAAGGGGCACAATACATCGCATGGGTCGCGGTGTCCTGCAATAGTGCTTGGTCATTATGTTGATAATGATGAACTGCCACATTATTAAAATTTTTGCATTTTAATTAAATTTTGCATAAGCTTTAGGGCCAAAAATTTATAAAATTCTGACTTCAGGCACTTTATAAACCAGCATGGAAGTCTTGAAATTTTTCAAAAATTTTTCTTACAGTGTATCAACAGCTAAACTTCTACGTTATGTCTGTGTGTAATTGATTGAACAAATAAATCTTGCAACAGTTTTTTTACTCTCACATTTGACGCAGTTAACAATTGGTGTTATCCAGTTACATTTGATAGATTTTATGTTCTTGACTTTCTATTTTTATTTTGTGCAGCTCCTTAAGGACTTTTTTTCTTCCTTTTCTAATGTTTTTTTTCCTCTACTAAATCAAACAACAAATTGGTCAGTTCAACTTACGATAATTTGGTAAGAGCATCAAAGTAATATTTTTGTTCCCTATTGTAATACGTATTTTGTATTGTTCACAAATGAGTGGAAAGGACTTAAGCGACCAAAAAGAATTCCCAAAGCGAATTAAACTTGATAAAATTCAAGTACCATTTCGCTGTTCAATTTATTGCATTCACAATTCGATGTCATTTAAATTGCCATCGATGAAAGGGTTAATGGGCTATATGGCAGGAATACAATCTTCTCGAATTTCTAGATAAAGACCATTGATAAGAAGCAGTATAGTGGTTGCGAAAGGAGAAGATATTGTGGCATAAATAGTAGATGAGCACACTTTCTATGTTCAGAATACATAAGCGATACAAATCCATTAGAAATTGTGGAAACGTTGTGGTTATATTTGTTTTTAGGAGTGAGTTGTTTCTTGTTCTTCACTCAAGATTTGCGGTATAAATCAATAGAGAGAAAGTATTGCCTGTACAGACTGCTTTATTGGCATTCACGGGTATTATCATTTTAAATGTCATCAATATTTTAAAAACATTTCTTTTTCGTTATTATTGTTAAGTATTATCTGATTGTAGCCTGTTAGGAATGAAAGTCATGGTCTCAATACACTAATCCTGTTGTCAGATTAATTTTGAAACAAATGGTCACTTTATATTGAAAAAAAAAGATGGGAATCGCAACAAGATGAAAGTGTTTTTCTTTTTCTTTTCAAACAGGGGAGAAAGTGAAATCAATAAAGAAAAGGGTTAAACAAACTGATTTGTTTTCTTTTATTTAATAAGGCCTGAAAAAATGAGGAGTATTTGCTTTAAAAAGAAAGACTAGATAAACTTGACAAGTGGTTTACTAAAGTCAATGTCCATTATTCGAGTTTGTTTGAATAACAACACAGCTGTATCGAGTTTATTGTGAAATGCGATTAGAATTGTTTTAATTAAATCCACTAATTGTTTTGGAATAATGGAAAAAAGATATACTAAAGTACAGTGATAATTAATGCTATTTATTGTGTGGCAAGGTAAAGCCCTTGCATTTGTTTTCCTTTATTACTAGTAATTGTTTGCTTCGACTGGACAGTGTAAAATCCTGACCCAAATTATTTAAAACCTATAATTTATATAACTTATATAATATGTTGGATCTGCACTACTAACTGTAATGAGAAGTAAAGGGTCCGCCAAATATTTTTCTTTTTTGAAAAAAAAAACTACTGGTTATTTTCTCAAATTTCTTTTTCTATTTGAAAGTACAATCCTTCCGCTTAATAATGGAAAATAATTTCATTCAAATGGCTGTCTCGGCTGGCCATGCAGAACCTACACGATCAGTCCAATTTTTAAGCACATTATCGATTGTGTGCAGCTGTATTTCACCAATGGCTTCACGAATATTGTCCTTTAAAGCGTCAATGGTCTCTGGCCTGTTGGCGTAACACTTATCTTTGACGGCACCCCACAAATAATAGTCCAACGGTGTCAAATCGCAGCTCCGAGGTGGCCAAACGACATCAACTCGAGCGGCAGATAATGCGATCTTCAAAAAGAGGGCGTTGTGTAGCACGTAGCGCCGTCCTATTGAAACCAAATGTTGCTAATATCCTCCTCTTCAATTTTTTTGAACAAAAATTCGTTCAACATGGTCCAATAACGATCGCCATTGACTGTAACGGCCACTCCTTGCTCATTTTCGAAGAAAAATGGCCCAATTATGCCTCTGGACCAAAATCCGCACCAAACAGTGACTCGTCTTGGGTGTATCGGCTTTTCAATGTATTCGTGCGGGTTTTCTGTGCCCCGAATACGAAAATTTTGCTTGTTTACATACCCGCCAAGATTAAAATGAGCTTCATCTGAAAAGATGAACACACATTCTGCAACATTACCATGATTTTCATAGTAATGTCGCAATATTTCCCAGCGTTATTCAAGCGTATACACAACCATATTCGTTCAGCGAAAGGATAAAACTAATTATCTGTCAAATCAGACATGAGCTAAGTGTTACCATTCACGAAATAAGCACTAGTTGAAAAAAAACGTTAGATGGCGGACCCTTTATATTGTATTTGTGCTAATGTTTGCCACATCGGAGAAAACATAGTAGAAGGACCAACAAACTTTGGTTATAAATTAACGGTAGACGGCTTTAAAATATAATACCTTTAGTAGCTACTATATTCACCACCAGGAAGGAGATTACAAAGCATTCGTAAAGTAAACAAATCTCCAAGTGTGAACGAAATTTTTGCTGAACTGCAGAAATTTTAATCGATCTCTTTGCAACAATGATATCTTAACAAGCAGCTTGTCAAAGAAGTATTACTCTGCTACGTGTATGTATAAACTTATTGCCCAGCTAATAATTACTAAAAGGGTTTCCGATAGGGTGACGCCAATACTAAGGCAGGAGGAAGCTGGATTTCGACCTTATAAGTCTTCCGAGATAATAAAACATCCAATCCAACAATGGCGCTCACCTTTCTACTTCGACAAACTAATGGCCATAAGTCATGAGGTGAATTGGTATGTAAGGAGATCTATATACAGGGTGGGTCATCTACCGGTTTAAGTTTGAATCAGCGGTTCTGTCATTCTATTCTGTCACAATATTCAGTATATTATCTTCACTGAACGAAATAAATCGATTTAAGCTTGAGCAACGTTGACATTTATTGGAAATTTATCATCATTTAAAATCATCTTTTTGAATGAAGCTCCTTTTCGTCTTGGTGGGTACGTTAATAAGCAAAATTTCCGTATGTGGTACTCAGATAACCCAAGCGTGCTCTTATAGAAGCCAATGCACCCATTACAAGTGACTGTTTGGTCCGGCTTGTGGAGCGGAGGCGTTATTGGCCAATATTTCATATTTCGCAACCATTGCGGTCATTGGAGACATCTATCGCACCATGCTAACTCTTATTTTGGCGCTCTTCATGGTATTGATGTGAAAGATGTTACGTTCAACAGGATGGTGTCACTTGTCACACATCTTATGCCACAATCGATTTATTGCGTCAAACGTTTGATGACCGTTTAATTTGCCGAAATAGTAATGTCAGTTGACCGCCAAGGAGCTGCAATTTGACACCGTTGGACTATTTTCTGTGTGGCGCCGTTAAAGACAAGTGTTACACCGAAAAACCAGAGACAATTGAGCATTTGAAGATGTCATTTCCGAGATACAAGCATATATACTTGAAAAAGTTCTCAAAAATGTGTCCGATCAAATGGGGGTACTGTGAGGCCAGCTGCGATAGCCATATGAATGAAAAAATATTTCATTTCTAACCGAATTATACTTCACAAAAAAAAAAAAATAAATAATTTGGCAAAATTCCAAACCGTTTTCGTTTTATTGCATTTTTATATTTAAACTTTTAAATGGCCCTCCCTATATATAAAAATAAGTTTATTACTCTTTTATAACTCTAGATTCACTAAGTCGATTTACAAGCCAATACATGCGTTGGAAAGGTCTACTTTCACAGATGGTTTTGGTTTAACTGGGCGGTGCCACACCCGTATAAAATTTTTATTTACATATCTGTATCTTTAAAACGGTAACAGTAAGAGTTTCTAAGTTTGGCCCAAATAAATTTTTGTGGTCAATATAAATCATCATTTAAAACATGTGCGCAATCGGATAAGTGGGAATGGCTCCTCCCATACAAAGTTAATATTGATTATTGTATATCTTTGGACAGTAATAGTGGAAGGTTCTGAATTTGGTCTAAACACATTATCAGTCAAAATATAGGCGAAATTGAATAAGTGGATATGGCAACTCCAATACAAAGAAAATATTAATTTTTGTGTATCTAGAGAATGGTTCGAATGGCAGTTTTTGAATTTGGTTTATGTGACTTAGCAGTCAATACAAATCAGGGTTGGCAAAAACACAGGCTTTTTAAATAAAACCTAACCCACTGGGTTTTATTGGATTTTATAACTGCTTCCGAATTTCTTTTTTAGTATTTAAAATGCAATTTTGCGCTCTTAGTGTGATCAAGGCATCATTGTGTACTATGAGCTACTAAAACTCGGTGATCAGAGCAGACTGTAATTACTTTGTTTAAACCGTGCAGTATGATAATACAGTCGTAGTATAATATAAAAAGAGACAGACAGATAAAGTATTCCTTTTGCATGACAACGTTCGGTCTCACGTCGCTAAGGTTGCCTAGCAAGTGTTAGAAACTATCAATACCACTCCCGCTGTTATCTCTAAATATTAATCCTTCTAAATATTGTCTGTTACGACGGATACAATATCTTTTAGCATGTCACCGAAGCACTTATTTCAAAGAAATATAAAATCAATTTCAAAGTGTATTGACTAAAAAGACGAGAAGTTTTCGGACATTGACTCAGAGGTGGGGAAATAAGCAGTGATTCGATAAATTTTACTTTGAGCTAAAAAACGGAACGTATTATATTATACTCCCAATATATAAAATTTAATTATTTTTGTTGTAAATAAACTACGAAAACCTTTAAATAAAAAACCCACCCGGGTTTTTTTAATATAATACCCAATAAAACTTGGGTGGGTGCAATTGGGTTACCCAGTTGGTTACCAACCCTGATACAAATAATTAATTTTAAAGCTTTTCTTTACATTATTATTATGGGGAATCCATTTTATAGGTATGCACACCCCAGCAAAGCGGGAAGGCTAGTTCCACATAAATGTATTTTAAAATTAGATATGGCATTGTAAAGGTCGGGATTGGGGACCGGCTATTGTCACATCACAACCAAGCTTTTCTCCAACAGACTACAATAGTACTATAGCATTGGAAGCACAATGCTATATGATGAATGCAAAAGGCATAAAATTGATTTTTTATAAAGAAAATTTCAGTTCAGAAATTTATTAAAATACCCCTGATAACAACATATTCTACTTCATTTAATAATCAATATTTTAATTAACAAAATACATAAAAAATGTTCTTTTTTTAACTAAAAACAAAATTTTTTTTATCAGACTTTTAGTAAAAAAAAACATAAAATCTATTCAAAATGTAACGAAATTCTTATTACCAATCATTTAACTTCTTTACAAATGCAACTCATCTTGTTGAGTTAAACTTCGTCTAATACAATTTACAAAAATTATCTGTAATTCATTTTAGAGATTCGGACCACGTCTGTATGTTTTGCAAATTTTTTGTCTTTTTTTCTTCTGATTTTAGATTTGTTTGTTCGTCTATTTTTGGGGTTTTTTTTAAGGAATTCCATTTATTTAGTTGTTGCCTGCCCATCACTAACTAGTGGCTTCTGTCTCAGCTGCACTATTTACATCGCTTGTAAACCAAATGGAATAAAAAGAACAAAAAAGAAAAAAACAATGTCAGGAGTCATGTTTGCGGTACGCGTTTCATTCGTCTTATGCCTTCCGTGTAAGTCCACAGCATATTCCTAGAAATGTAACCAAGTAATCTTGTAAAGTGTTTGGATTTCTTTATTCCGGTGAACTTCGCACTTTTATGCACACAACCCTCAGGCCACATTATCTTTACGTGAGCTGTGGTTCTTTTATTTTTGCGCTTCTACTTACCACTTCCCCAACTGAGTTTGAGAAACGTTCCGAGAACATCCTTGTGTTTCTATTGCTATTGCTGAAATCCAAAAATTTTTTTATTTTATATTCCCGAACAAACATTCTTCAACTTAAATTTCTTTTTTCTTTATTCAGAGGATATTAATATTTAAAAGAAGCTTCGTAAAGGCCAAATACAAATACAATAAAACGTAATGTAAAACGAGAAAGAGGGGTTCATGGGTGTCGACTAAAGTAGTGAAGATGAAGATGTTGATTATTATTATTGTTGTTGTTGTTGTTATTATTGCTATTGCTATTACTATTTTATTTGTCTATTTGTTTGTTTTGCTTTTTATCGCGAGATTTTCCTTATTTTACTTTTTTGTTGTGTTTTCTTAAAGCAGACATGTCTGCGTTTTTTATTTCTTATTATGATACCCTACAGTATAGGGAAAGCTATGCTGGTTTTTTCACATTCTCCCAAGACAACTTTCAAGCAAGTGAACTAGCTTATCGTGGCACTCTAATGTGGGTAAAGATATCTCCTATAAATCATTATTATCAGTAAAATAACCGGATAGACTGCTATTTAACTACATGTCTGCTTTTAAATGCTACACATGTAAGACTAGACTCAGTTTTGAGTCTTGAGCTAAAAGATCGTATGACACATTTCTGTATCAATGCAAAACTATTACCGAAATCTCTGCAGTGTATGTCATTCCAATTAATTTCTGTCGTTCCTAGTTACCAGAAACAGCTGATATATTTACATGCCGAATATATATATATGGTTTAAAGCCGGCTCCGAACGGCAAACGTATTTGAGAAGCTTTCAATAGTAGATAGTAATTAATTAACCAGTTACTAGCTAATGTTATGAATTGATACCACTGGCCTAGCCTGGTATTGAACCTAGGACCTTCTGGTCGGTAGGCGGGTCTTACCTACCATACCACAGCGGCACACACATGCCGCATATATTGCTTACAAAATTAACAAGTAAGCTCTCTTTTCCTATTCTACAGGTCAAGGTATTTTATGCTTTTGAAAAATTACTTTGCAACGTACAGCTGCACTGTAAAAGAGCGCGCATTGTCTCAAAGGGCGTCGGTACAGGTATGGTAATGCTTATGACTTCGTTATAACGGCCCACGTAATATATGAGAGCGGCATTGGTGGCCTGCATTGGTTTAACACAACTTCAAATGTAAGTCGTAAGTGTGACTGTATGTTCTGCCTCGAAGTTTTTCACCAAAGAACCCTGAAATGCGTCGGGGAGTCTGCCCATTCTACGCAGAGTGCTCAGAAAACCATTTTCGGTCCAGGATGACATGCCTATGGGTCGAGATTGTTGGTCTAATGAAGGCTTAGTTTGTGGTTTGTTCAATCTGAACTGGTATATCGATGACTCCAAATTATACAATGGTGTCGGTGCTGGCGTACATGGTCCCAGTCGAGACTTGTCGATCACACTGTGGAGACCGGTGAATGTGTTTTAGGCTGAGATCGTGAACGTTGCCATACGCACAAAGATCAACCTAACAATGAGCTCGGAGTTAAGACCATTAATATTAGCTCTGACACCCAAGCTGCCTGAAAGGCACTTGCCTTGCATCGTTTAAAATTGCTAGATGCTTGAAACACTGGAACGGTCTTAGGCACGCTAAGGCGGTAATCAGATCGCAATTTTGGCGTGGCTCTGAAGTTCATAAGTATGTGAAACTCCAGACGTATTTTTTACGAGTCATAGTGACGACGATGCATAATATGTGATTGTTTGGTTTTTTATAGTTTCAGATAAATATGTGTAGGAATACACAGGTTCTTATTGGGGGATATATCCACAACTAGAGCAGATCTACTGCAGCACGTTTCGTTACGCCTACGACTAGTGACTTTCGTGTTAAATATTATTTTCGGTAGAGCACCTTTATTCATTCGAACAACATATCCGAGTTAGCCACCGGATGTGAATTCACTGAATAATGTCCATGTCGTTTTTAATTCGTACATCCCATGGTTCGAAAAAGAAATTCATCGCTAATCCGCAGAGGTGCGAAGATGCGTAGAAATTTTCTAGCAAATACATCCAAGAAGAAATAGAACGAAGATTAGAAGAGACCTGTAAAGCCGAATATACTACTACTCAATTACTCATCGAGAATATAATAGCACCTGTTGGCAAAAATGATTCTGCGCTTAATCCCCAGGCTTATATCGTCGCCGCTGGTAAAGGCTGTGTCAAGCTAAATCAACTCAATGACAATGTAGAATGTAAAGTAGCCAACTGTAACTCGGGAACCGATATTCCGCACATGCCTACCTGTCGACAACATATACTTCGTCTTCACCTCATTAACCGCCGGACTGACCCATTTTGGAAGTCTCTTCAGGACGAAATTGAAGAGGGATCTTCTTGTCTGAAACCTCCTACGATTTCAAAAGGTTCTGAGACAACTATGCGGAGCTGCAGGAGTTGCTCAAAGTTATTCTGCAATCGAATAAAACTGGTGCCCAAAAACCAAGCTTCTGGAAGTATATTTAGTTTCAAATCAATCAGTTAATGGCTTTTCAAATAAATACAAAAAAAAAACTTCTTTAAAATAAATTTGCCATCTTCTTGAAGGTATCGTAGCTCTTCAGTATCTACAATTAAAGTTCTTCCAGTTTGTCATTACCATCATTCAAATATCAACCATTTCCACAATTTTATGTATGTCTAAGGAATAACAACAACAATAACAATAAAAAGTAGAAGATTAAAAAGAAAATAAAAAGAATCGAGGAGCTGAAAACCATAACATCCTTTTTAAGAAAAATCTTGTTAACCAGCTGTCAGTTGATGTCTTGTATGTGGTGGTAATGTTCAAGTACAAGAAGTACATTGTTGTCTTTGGTCTTCAGTGAAGTGCATTATTTGCAATTGAATTTTAACTACAATAACAACAAATTTAAGAACCTGCGAATTCTTTGGTCTATTCTGTGTATGCGTGTGTGTGCGTCTGTGTGTGTGTGTGTGTGTGTGTGTGTGCGCGCGCGTGTAATTGAGTTCACGTTCATCATTTTAACATTTATTTCTTTTTAAAATCCTTTCAACTGCAATTTTGTTATCTTTAAACAATATTAGATATTTCATTGTTCACTCTAGAGATAATAGAACTCGTATGTCTACTCTTTGTGTATTTTTTGTTTTTGTGTTTTTTAGCGGTTAGCAAAAGTTCACTTAACACTTTTTCACATGTGCCACAGTTTGTTGCAACTCACGTTGTTTATACATGCCTTCTTATGTGTAAAGTAATACTGCTTAACGTGCGTCTTGATTCATCTTTACGCTGCATCAGTGAGTGTTGCACGTTGTTGTGTTACTCTTTGAGAGACGCGGCAACATTTTAAATCATGTGGTTAGCAGATGTTTTAAAGGATTTATCCCAGCTCTCTAAATTGCATTTAAGTTCGTTGAATTTATTTGTTCATTTTATTTTATTGCTGGCTTTGGGAATTTAATTGTAAATAAATACCCGGCGAAAACCTTTATTTACGAGAGATTGTTACTCTTAAGCTCGTAATTGTAAAATACTTTGCGTTTCGACGACTGTGTTAAAATGTTGTTCTCGTAAAATAATTAGTTTCTTAATTAATGAAATATCATTTGAAATGTAACTGAAGTATACACTGGACCAATGAAATTTATTTATTTCATGTTGCAAGGCGAGTTAAATAGAATTTGTTTTTAACATTTTTTGTGTAAAATATTTTTTGCAAAGGTTTTTAGTTGGAACATTAAAAGTATAAAAAATACATAAATATGCATCAAGGTCAAGATTTTACGGGGGGTCCTGATTTCTTTCGTTACTTCTCCTGGAAGCATATGCTGCTGGTTTTGGCTTCTTGCCATAGTTCTTAGATAATTGTGCGCCTCCACGATTTCAGGTGAAACAATAGGGATTTTTTCGGATGGTATGACCAATAAATGTTCATTTCCTTTTCCTTATTTACTTTAGTATGGTTCCTCATTGGTCATGTTCCACAGTTCTGTGTTGCTTATGCATATGATTCTGCCCCACTTGTTGACGTAGTATAATTTGATACATGTTAAGCCAGGTTTCACTACCATATAGCAGAATTGATTTACATATGGTTTGAATATCTTGATCTTAGTTCATCTGTATATATGCCAGCTTTTCCATACTGACCGCAGTCGTCGGAATGACGCTCTCGCTTTATTGAGCCTGTATTCTGCGTCTATTTCTGCGACGTTATTTACAGTCATTGTACTTCCTATATAGCATAAGTTATCTACATATTCGGCTGGTTGACTTTGTATGATAATTTTTTCCTTGATTGTTGAGTAAAGCCCAAAATTAGTAAAAATTATTATTTTGGGAAAAGTGGCAGCCCTACAAAACATATATTGTTACGTTTTTATCTTTTTAAAAACGTGTCTTTATGAGTTCATAGATTGTAGTTAAAATAAAATAAAATTTGCTTTTGGTTTTAATTTAAAATCCTTTATTCAACACAGTTTTGTGCACCACTGTTTGTAACCATTTTACAGGCAATAACAATTTTCTATTCTTAATTAGTCCGTCTGTCTGTTTACAATCTTGTAAACAACAACAATTACTCGACAGATCTTTCAACTTAAAGATCTTCCAACCCGATCGTAGTTATAATTTAGGTTCGATCACAACCTTTTCAACCAGAGGTTATCCACACTTAGCCTTCTTCGCTGAGTTAACTTTACTTAAACTGATCGTTGTTAGCATCGATGTGCTTTTAATATGGCTAAGTAAACAATACAGCGAAAGCTCTCGAACCTCTCGATATTTCAGGTAGATTCCATTTCTTTCTTTTAATTTAGCCATGCGTATGTAAACATCTACCTCTTTCAGCTCTCAGTATTTGTTGTTGCTTGTTTATTGTCTGTTACTTGTTTTCTTTGCTGCTTAATTATTGTTGTTGCCGTGTTATTTTTATTTACTTTACCTCTGCTAAAGCAGGTATAGTTGTTCTTGCAGCTTTTGTTTATTTATTTTAGCGATGTAATAAAAGCAGGGGTACCCAACCTGATTTTTTGCAACAGTATGTTATGTATAGGATGGGCATTTTAATAGTTTAAATATGAACCAGCGATTATTTCGAATCTGACAATATTCATGTCATTCTATTCTGTCAACAAATTCAGTTTATTATCTGCACTGAACGAAATAAATCGATTTGCGCTTGAGCAACGTTGGCATTTATTGGAAATTTATCATCATCATCATCATCATACATCTTTTCGGATGAAGATCATTTTCATCTTGGTGGGTACGTTCATAAACAAAATTTCCGTATTTAGAGCTCAGCAAGCCCAAATTTGGTTTTACAGAAGCCAAGGCACCCATTACTAGTGACTATTTAGTGCGGCTTGTGGAGCCCACATTTCTTTGAAAATGAGAACGGCGCAATCATTACCGTCAATGGAGACACCTGTCGCACCATGATAACCGATTTTATTGTGCCCGCTCTTCATGGTATTGATGTGAACGTTGTTTGGTTTCAACAAGATGGTGCAACTTATCACACATCTCATGCCACAATCAATTTATTGTATCAAACGTGTAATTAGCCGAAATGTTGATGTCACTATTTTCTGTGTGTTCCGTTAAAGACAAGTGTTATGTCGACAAACCAGAGACAATTGAGCATTTGAAGGCCAACATTCGTGATGTCGACCCCATACACTGGAAAAATTTGTCCCTTCGAATGGAATACTGTGAGGCCAGCCGCGGCAGTCATATGAATGAAATAATATTTCATTTCTAACCGGAACAATTGTTCTTCACAAGAAACAAATTAATTTGGCAATTTTTTTTTTTTTAATTGAAAGCCAATTTTCGGATCTTAGAGCAAGAGCTTTATCAGGTAAAGTGCGAAAGAAAAGCCCACTTACATCTGTGTTGTAAATATCCTCCGTCTTATACCCACGCAACATTGATGAGAGCTTGGCCTTGAATTTAGCTTCTCCAGTAATACATTTAAAAGTAACGTTATTCCTTTGTAACCTTCCATTTGATGCAGAAAAATCAGATACGCCCAGTTGCATTGCTATTTCGCTTAGCCAGAAACTGAAATATTTTAACATCTAGTCTTAGCGAACTGTTCTAAGCACATTTTGTCAGTTTGTCCGGTTATAGGAGGTGTCTGGTTATGGGAGGTGTCCGTTAGCAGAGATTTCACTGTGTAATGTTGCCTGATGCCATAAACAATACAAGAGATGCAACATTTAAAGTCATCCACTGCCAATTTGTAACCGAACTTAAGCGAGTACCCAATGATTCAGATTCCATATGTTAGCTAACATTTAGTCCATTTTTCTCCATATCTTATACTAACCGGATAGAGAAAGGAATGCTTCATAATTTACACATCAAACATAAGTAATTAAAAACTTATCCTATGAAATTTCAAATCATAAAATATTTCTATAAAATACAGAAAAAAAACTTGTGAACAATAAATTTTTTGGACAATGGTCAGCATGATAATGCCAAAAATTATATTCCGTACGTCTTCCATACAAATATTTTCTAATTAAGAAAGTTTTTCATAAATTTTAAAAACATAAAACAATTTTATCATAAATTAGCCGCGAGCTAAAAATAAGTATAAACAATGTATCCATAAAAGTATATAAAAGATGATAGTGATGATACTATTCCCAAAATGACCATAAGAGTATAGATTAAGTAAAACAAAAATTCAAGGAATAGTATGGCCGATAGATAAAGATGTGCCAGGCAGCCTGAATAGTTCAAAGAATTCAAAATATTTAAATACAAATACAATATAAAGAGTCGTAAAAATCGTATTCTATTTCCATGTATAAAATACACATAACAGGGAATTCAATAAGTCCGTAAGATTATTATTATTAATTCCCATAACATTCCATGAAGGAACACGGAGACTTCTCTCAGTCTATGAGCTCCACCCAATTCTATGTGCCGACTCATTGCCGGCTACGAACGCAAATGCATTAGAGAAGTTTTCAGTAGTAGATAGTAATACTCATAACCAGTTACTAGCTAATGTTATGAGGTGATACCGCTGTTGAAAAAACTTTTCCTTTTTTCAGATGATCTGGCCTGATATTGTTTGGTAAGTCCGTAGGATAAGTAAGAAAAAAGCAAAATTTTAACGAAACTCGATTTGATTATTCAACATACTTGCCTTCGAGGGCAATACAATATATAGCGAGTATAGCGATTTTCCAACTTTTCGATTTTATAGTACGATTTCTCTCTCTCGTCAAAATAGGCCTCCATTTCAGCGATTACTTCATCATTGTACTTAAATTTCTTTCCATCAAGCATTCTCTTGAGATCTGATAACAGGAAAAAGTCGATGGGTACTAAATCTGGAGATTACTGTATAGTTTCCAGCGATTTGTGACACGATTTGTGAGCTCAATCGGCACCCACTACGAACAGAGCTTTCTTATACCCAAATGTTCGTGTTTAATGATAAAAGTACTACCATCTGATATCTTTTCAAAGTCAGTTAGCTCGGGTACCTTCAATTTGCTATCACTCATAACCAATTTGTGCATTTTTTTTATGTTTTCTGGAAAAACAGCCGAATTTGGGCATCCACTACGCCTGCATCATTTCTCCACTTCTCTACCATTTGTCGCGATGGAGTAGAGATCGGATAAAATTTAACAAGTAATTGTTTGGTTTACACTGTACTTTTTTCATGAAAAGCAATGCTTTATCAGAACTCGACATTCACTTTTTTCCATTTTTTTTTTTTTTCAATAACAAGAGTTTCTTCACACAAAATGCTGTAACTCACGAATCAATAGTCAGATTATACACGTATCGTTTGAAGGTTAGCATGAAATAAAAATCATATGGACAAAATTCTAGTAACGCCACCTATGTGTCATCCCACGAACTTATTGAATAACCTGTTACGAGTTAAGAAAAGGAATGAATCTACTGAAAAAATAAAACAACATAAGAGTAGTAGTAGTCGTAATATATTCATTAAAATGCAAATAAATCAAAAGGAATTATATTTTTAAACTTTGTTAAGCACAATTCCTTAAAAGTGAAAATAAACTTGTTTAAGTAGGAAAATAACATCTTATTTACTCATATACGAGCCAGCATTAAATAGTTCAAATACTTTAGTTACCCCTTCTCATATTACCCCCTTTATGTTTTCTTCTTTGAAATATTCAATTTCGAAAGGATTTAATTTTTGTTCGTTACCATGCCACACCACATTTACTTACCATCCTGTTGGTGTCTTTCTTGTTGGAAAATCTTTAATGATTTATTTCCAATTTCGAATGTCTTTTCATAATCTTTCGAGTAGCATTGGCATTTGTATAGTAAATAAGAAAAACTAGTCTCTGTTGCTTGTTTATCACATGCATATACCAAGTGCTCTACCAGTGTCACGGAGTACATATTAAATCTTTTAGTAAATCTTAAGTGTAATTTTTATTCCCAAATGGCTTTAACCTTCTTAGCATAGACGCACATAAATAAATAAATTCTATCATTCACACCCATATATTTAATTTCTATGAATAGTAAATGAATAGATGATATAGGATAGTGGGTGTATGAGAACTTTTTATAAAGGGGTGACCAGCTAAGAACGATGAAAAAAAAATCAAATCTTGTTTTTTAATTGAATAAACAACATACTTTCACAGTGAAACAAGCCACTGACTGACAGCAGACTTCCATACTAAGAGATTGACATCTAAGTAGTTAATCATATAGATATAGATTCTGGATTTACTTGAGATTTATATTCTTTTGGGTAGTGCCGCTGTGGTGTTGTAGAAAAGATTCTCGCCTACCAACCAAGTGAATTACATTCTTAACCGGGTGCTGTGGTCCATATATTGGTGGGAATTTACATAGTCTACGACACTTTACCAAGATGGAAGACATGTCCAAATAACATGCCTTCGAATTTGGTACTCACTAGTGATTTTTATCATAGGTGGGAGCGTCGGTGGACGCATTGTATTCATTCGTATCTTGGGCAACGGGGGGAAGCCTGCTTGGCAATACTTTCGTAAAACTGTGACCGTCTATGTGGTAGCCATTTGGTGGTTGTGGTTTATACCCAAATCGCAGAGTCAGCTAGCTCGGTGTGAAGTTACCTTCTTAACCGGATGCTGTGACCCATAGACCGGTGGGAGTTTAGACAGTCTCCGACACTTTACCGAGCTGGGAGTCATGTCCAAATAATATGTGGTTTTTATCGCATGTCTTGGGGAATGTCTCGCATCCGTGGGGTATGTCAGCGTGGCTATACTCACGTTAAGCCGTGCATACTAACCAAGAGGAACTAGGTTCAACCATAGCTCATACTATCTGACAAATTTCAACAGCGGCATCATCTTATAACATTAGCTAGCGACTACTAGCGAATTTTTACGTCATGAAAAACCTCTCTATCAGATGCATTTATCGTTCGTAGAAGACGTTCAACTGTATGTCCCTTTCAATGAGTATAAAAATAGTATCGGGTGCAGCTCAATGTTTGAGAGAAACTCACTTATTATTTATTATTATGTAATAGACAGAGAGGTCCAAGTCGCCATGTCACTATGGCCTCAAGAGACCGATAGTCACTTAGAAGAGAGCCCATTCAATTCTCTCAATTTTTCTATTAACAGCCAAATCAATTGGTACTGGTAAGCGCAGACGAAAGAAAACAATATTACCCAACCGATCCCTAGTGTATGGTTTAGAGGTCGGAACAATTTTTTTTCCCGCCAAGGTAGATTCTAGCTGATTCCAGGATATTTATCAAAATTTCTTTAAACTCCTTAAACTTTTTTGACAACTCTGTTCTTTTTTTAAAGCCGTATCAACTGGTAGTGGTGTGCAGACGATATAAAACAAAATTACTCAACCGATCACTATTTTATGATTAGTCGGAGCTGGACTACCTTTTTATCGAATTTTTATTCCCAAAGGGAGGTATGAGAGTCAATGTCAGTATCTCCCATGTACAAATATTTTATGGTGCTTAGTGTTTTTTCTTCAGTCACCAATACTCCTGGAATATAAGGCACTCGGTACCCGTATATTTCCCGGACACCACTACAGAAAACTTGGAATCTGTGGCTGTCTTTGCCAGTAGAATTCCCTGATCACTACAAGCATATAGTGGTAATGCTTGAAAACTATGACCTTTGAGATCAGTTGCCCTTAGCAACTCTACTTTGAGTTGAGCCTAACTTTTATCCCCTGAAACAGAAATAGTATTGATAATCAACTAAACACCGTGACTCAAAACAAAAAGAAATTCTACAAATTAACCTCACCCACAGAAGAATGCCATTAATTTTCAGTATAAAGATCACAATATCCCCCATGAGTAGCCGTCGATCTGTTCAGGAACCAAAAATGGCTACATAAAAGCTTGTATACGAATATGCGCCGGCGGCACGAATATGCTGATGGCACCCCGTGTCAGGCGCCATATTAACATTGAAGATGTAATATTTCAGGTAGTAGTAGGTCAATAGAAATGCAATAAGCTTTTTTATAATCTCCCTGCACATATGACTCAGCTTTTTAACATAAGTAAAGGACCTCATTAGTCGCTTCGGTTGCCTCAGACCCGGGTATTGTGATCAAAATAACTAGCGAAGCTCATGTTAACACTCACCGATGAAACAAAAATCTCCTAACCTTGGATCAAGTAATACCACAGTATCGTTCCGATCCCTCAAGTCTAGTGACTGAGCTTCGCCTTCCTAGTTTATCGGCGATCTCATTTTCCGTAACACCTCTGTTGCCATAACACCTCTGGCAAAGCATTCGTATACCAATTTCTATATACTCCAAGAAAAGAGTCGGGCGGCACTGTGGCTGACTCTTGAAATATTTATTTAACGAAGTCTCCCTTGCACCGAAAATATTTTTTAATATTTATCAGACTGATAAATCAAATTGAGTCTAAGTTTTAAGAGCTATTTGTTATAAGTAACACCTAATAAAACATTACAATTAGAAAAACTGAAATTTCTATCTGGTCACCCTATTATTTATTTATTTTTGAGGACACCCTTTTACTTTATAAGTCTCTGAGTGTATGTTGAATAGTATCGGGATAATATTTACTGTCAATATGCAAATCTCATATTGTTGCTGTTGTTGTTATTTAGCTCGTTAAGGGTTTTAACTCTTTCCTTTTTCAATTGCTGTTATTGTTGTTGTTGTTGTTGTTGTTGTCAAACGTTAATGTCTTTTATCTTTGGTCACGTGTAAGACTTGTCTTACAACATCGTAAATCTTTTATAATTTGGCCATGAGTCAATAACACTTTCTTTGCCGTTGTTGTTGCTGTTGTATTTTTTATCCTGGTCATTCGCATACCCTAAACGTATGTACAGAATAGGAGTTTTATGCTGAATGTCCTTTTTATGTTGAAACTATTTAAATAGAATTTCATTTTTTATTTTTAAACAAAACAAAAGTTCTTTCTATTTTTTCGATTTTATATGAAAAGCCATCATTTTTTTGCTGTATCATGTTGGAATTGTTTTGTACTTTAAATATTTATCATAAGATTTGTAAGGAATTTTAAGAAAGTTGTGTCCTTTTTCGCAAAAAACTTGTATCCTTCTTCTTGCTAAGCAATCCCAAATAATTAAACAAGAATTTGATAAGAAACTGAATATCATATTTGTTTGGTTTAAAGGTGTTTTTTTTTTCTTCTTAAATTACTTGTTGAATTATGACGAAATTTAGCACTGATAACCTTATCAGTTATTAAAAACTTGAATACAGAGGATATATTAAATCCCATAACATTCCATGAAGGAATACGGACTTTTCTTTTATTTGAGATGGTCTGGCCTGGTATTAAACCGACGACCTTCTGGCTGATAGGCGGGTGTCTTACCTATCATACCACAGCGGCACACACAGAGGATATACGAATTTAACAAAAAAAAAAAACCCTATAGACGGTTTTCTTGTTTTTTTTGTTCCAAATAATACGCACATTACCAGCTGCCAGCGATAGAGTTGACTTGTAGTCATAGAAAAGTGAAAAGTTTACGCATGATTTCCAGATATTGGATAAGATGTGTTAAGTCCAGTTGACCAAAAAATTAACTGCTTTAGCTCATTTTATTTAAGATGTTAGCAAGTGGAACTTCTTTTAAAATTTGATTTGATTCCTAATTTGTATTATTAGCGTTGATTGACATAAATTTCGTTTTGCCAATGTTTATTTGCAAATCCTATCCGAATGCCTGTTATTGCCTGTTAGCTAGAAGACAGATGTCGTCGATATAGTCGAAGTCTGCTATATATTGTGTCATGTTCCATTAGAAACATAGAATCTCTATTGTTGTTTATCACTCGCTAACGATTGTAATTCACTGAAGAATTTGCCAGCTTTGCCTTAACTTATACGCCTCCATATAGTTTTCGCTCGTACGCATTGTCGGATGCCTTGCGGGTGTAACCCAACCATTTCCACATAAATGTCATCTTGAACTGTAAGTTGAAGCAATTCAGCATTTGCTACCATTTTAGACCACCATATTCTCCAAATACTTCGCAAGCATCCATTGGCAAAGCTTCAAAGCCGTCCTCCAATTTCCGCAGTGACAAGCCATGTCTCCGATTCATACAGCTTTGCCTTAACTTATACGCATCCATATGGGTGTGATCCAATCATTTCCACATATATGTCATCTTGAACTCTAAGTTGAAGCAATTCAGCATTTGCTACCATTCCAGACCACCATATTCTCCAAATACTTCGCAAGCATCCATTGGTAAAGCTCAAAGCCGTCCTCTAATTTCCGCAGTGACAAGCCATGTCTCCGATTCAGCAAGCAAGTCAGATTTAATACATGCGTTATATACGTTTATTTTGGTAGTTGGAGAGGAAAGTATGTTTGAGTTCCAGACAAGTGAGTCCATGGGTGATTTCTACGGATGCAGTATATTGTGTTGGTACTAGGAAGTAAGGTCGTGGGAAGGAGGAGTGGGGCATAGTGTTTATGGATGTTCCGAGCTTGTTCCCTATAATGTGTTGTGTGATTAGCTAGACAATCAAAGGGAAGCACTCTACGAGAAATACGGGTATTGCGTAAGAATATGTGAATATTAGGAATTTGTTCCTTTACTTTTTCAGTCGCCACATTACGACGGTGCTCTAACGAATCAATATAATTGGCTACTTTGCCGTCATTAATAAGCACCTTCGCACTCTCCTGTACGCGGTAGAGAAGCTCCAAACAGACTTAAAAGTACTCTCCAATACATGAGCTTTTGGATTTAAAAAAAAGCATAAAATTTAGAGAAATGTATGAAATCTTTATTTAAATCGATAGAACGACCTAAATAATTCAATGTTTAAAGACGATTGCATGTAATTGTTGACCGCGGCTAAGCCTCAAATGGTTTATACGCTGCTACCAATTTTGGCATGCTCTCACGAATAAATTCTTCAATATTGGCTTCCAGTGCGTCAACCGTTGCGGGCTTGTCCCTAAAGATATGAGCCTTAACATAGCTCCACAAGAAATACTCTAAAGGCATTAATTAAATCGCATGAAATCGGCCCCAAATGTGAAATAAACTGTTCACCGAACTCGCCTCTCAATTTGGCAATTGTTTCGCGAGCAGTGTGGTTGTGGTACCACATGTCCGACCAAACAAATCACGAAGCGCACGAAATGCATTTCGATTTGAACGTTCATTGTCGTAAAAGGCTTCAACAATCTTAATGCACTGCTCAATTGCGTACCTCTCCTTGGCTGAATTTGACAAACACTGAGACAACGAAATTAAGTTGGGCGGAAAACTTGACGCTAACGTGTGACTCACAATGAACATCGTGCATTATGGTTGGACCACCCTTTATTTACAAAGAAATAACAGTTTTGTTGTGACCTTAAAACCCATAAAATTGTGCATATAGTATAACCCTATTGAGAAAATAGCACAACCCCTTCAAAAATTTACAAGACAAAGAAAAAATGATTTAAAACAATAAAAGGCGACCATTAAAATTTAACGGCCATAAAAATAATAAATCATTTCAAAAGTTTTAAACAAACAAAACTGAGAAGAAATTATGGTGACAGGACACATATAATTTACAGAATCGGTTGCTGTAGAAAAAAGGATCTTTTAGTAAAGGCTGACAACAGTCACACAGGTAAAAAATAGGTGTAAAAAAAAACAATTTAACAGTATTTATTATACGAACATAAGTGAAATTTATGCCTTTTACAGGATTTATTATCCTATTTTCTGTCTAAAGTGTTAAGGCTTGAAATTTTCATGAAAATTGTCATTTGCATATGAGATCCTGTTTTTTGTCTGATTTTTTTCTTATTTTTTTGGTAACATTACTTGACTAGTCATCAGTTTAACGTGTTTGATAATTTTTATGTAATGTTTGTTGCATCACATCGCTCGTTATGATGTAATCCGGTAGAGAAAATAAAAAAATTGCCAGTGATATATTGTTGCACCATAAAAAGGTCGTGAAATTTGCAATTTTTTTTAATAAAATTAAATCATTAAAAGCTAACATTGGCTTGTAGCAAAAGCCATTTCAAAGTGATGTGGAAGAGGGTTTGAAATATGGGTATGTTGCTACGGTAATCAGGCTTAACTTTAAGCATAGGATTAGGTATTATTTGTACTTTTTGACCATCAGCCATCACCATCACTATCTGTAGCTGATATAGAAATATTAAACTGGAAATCAAAAGAACAACTGTGGCAATTGATGTGCAAAAAGGCTGTGTAATGATGGCTTCTACTGCTTAAGGTTGTCCTAGATGTTGTGGTGAAAACTGCGACAAACGCGATTACTGGATACTGCTGTCGGATATCTGACTGCTAAGCCACAGACACAGCAATATGACAGCCAAAAACAAATTGCTTGAGGAAATTGCGTTGAAAGCAGGGCTTAAGATGATGTCGCCCACCGATAGAATAACGACAGGTGCACATATAAAACACTCCGTAGAATTCGGCACATATTTCAAAACAGACTAAGATAGCAATTTAAATCTAACGTAAAATTAACTTTGTTGTATCTATTCTAAGCTTGGAAAGCAAGATTCCGCACCGTAACGCTCTACAAGTATTCACCAACAGAAGAATTTTAAAGATATTTTGGTTAGCGACAATATCCTTTAGGAATTCCCCATGTCAAGTGAAATTCTAAGACCTAAGTGAAACTGGCATAGACATAAGTGGCGTCAACAAGAAGTTGACCATATAAAGTTGCGTTTGTCTAGAATCACTAGGGAAGCCAAAGAAGGCGAAAGCCCGCTTACCCTCGGATGAAGACAACTTGACAGTTAAGAGCGTAAAACCTACGATAATTCTTGACTTATAGCTCCCATCTAGCATTCTTTAGGCAACATCTCGTAGTCATCAAGGCGTGGATTTGATCAAATCACCAATAGCAAGGCTTTGCTTGTCGAAGAATCTCTCAATAACAGAGAAATTGTTACATAAATTTCTCCTGAGTGTGGATTAGATTGTCCAAATCTATAGACTTTCTTCTCAGTTTCGAAAAGAACCAAACGTGTATCAAGGTTGGGCACTTTTTTTGCTTACTATTTAACTGCGTTTTAATGGCAGGCGATTACTCACCCACATTTTATCAGATATACGCGGTATAATAAAACTTGCCAGAAAAAAAGTGGAGGTTCCAAGGCTTGTAACTCATGCCGAATAAACAAAGCTCAACTAGAATAAGGCGGACTCAATACGGTGTCAAAGTTAGGGCACGTAAATTAGCGTACCCTCCTTAAATGATAAGGTTCCACTTAGACCAGAAGTAGGGCCCATTGTGATACTTCAACGTTTATTCTAGAGAGTTAATTCAAAGATGACAAGAAATGAGAGGCCGAAAAACTCCGTAGTTTCGGTTACAGTTCGAAAATTGTGAGCTTCTTAACCGCTCTAGCCAACTCGTGAAGTTACTAAAATTTCCATGAGTTACCTCCTGGACTTATTTGCCGTCTGGCTGTCCGAAAAGGTCCGAATATTTACAGAGAAAACACAGCCACATTATACTCTGTCCAGCGTACTGTAGCCGTCGCTATAAACCCCAAGGCATTACCAGGAACCTTTGTCTTATAAGCCCAGAAATCTCGAATTGTGACCTTGTAATCGACCCTTCTCAATAGATTTAAGGATTGGAAAATTCAAGATGCTTGGAACACTGGAATTGGGACTTCGCCATTCTAGGGTGGCAGTTCAGAATTCGAGCGTCGCTCTGAGGCTCTTAAGCATGGCAGGAGGGACTTACAGGCCTTTGTGGACTGAGAACTAACTACTCATCCTGAAAAGATGGCAGTAACGGATGTTGATCGTTGTAGACTGTGTTTTCACAGGTATCAGAGACGGCGGAACATATATTTTGTAAATGTGGAGTTCTAGACAGACTCTACATCTAGATGCTTGTGGAGACATAGGGTGTCATTGGGAGACATATCCACCATAATGGTTGCAGATCTACTGGTGTTCATTAGAAAGCCAGCCTAAGCATTTCTTATTTCGACTATTGGCTGTTTCGACTGTTATAATATCTTTTGGAATATCGCCGAATCACTTCTTTTGAAGAAGTATAAAATCGGTTTAAAGTGGATCAACTCAAAAAACGAGATATATTTCTGAGACGGAATTCGGACATTGGCTCAGAGGTGGAGAAAAGATGCAAGCAGTTATTTAATAAATTTGTATTATGAAAAATTTGTTACTTCATCATCTTTTTGAGCTAAAAAACGGAACGAATTAATTTGTACTCCACATACGTAAATTTGAATTATTATTATTATTTATCGTAAATAAACTTCGAAAATCTTTAAATAAAAAACCCACCCGGGTTTTTTTAAATATAAAACCCGAGTGGGTTTGATTGAGTTGCCCAGTGGGTTGCCAACCCTGGCTAGTTGTCGCTGGGTGTCAAATCTGGTGAATACGGTGGATATGGGAACAAAGCGAGATTCAATATATGTAGTTTTTCCATTGTTTCAGAATCATTAACACGTTCTTGTTTTTGGTCAGCAGTGAGCAAACGAGGCACCCACTTTGTATAGAGCTCATGCAATAGAAAACCTAAACGACCTTTTGATATCACTTTTCGATCATTCAAAACGATTTTGTGGATTTTTATGTTTTCTGATGTTACCGCCTCATTTGGACGCCCACTGCTTTCTGCATTATCGGTGTCTCTACGACCACGTTTTCTTGTTGTTTCTGATAGAGCGGAGTCCCCATAACACTTTTCAAGCCATTGCTTCGTTTGAATGATATTTTTTCCCATCAAGGAGCAGTATAGAATTAAACCGCGTACTTGTTTTTGAGTCATTGTTCTGAAAATAACAAAAGTAGCGTTACTCTTAGCACTATACTCGTAACTCAAAAATTAATTAATAGAATTTCATGAAATTTGAGCAGCTATCTTTTGAAGGTTAGCACTTACTGAAAAATAGGTGAATGTATTAAAACTAGCGCCATCTATTTGTTAGGCTCGGGACTTTTCAGCTCATATGTTAAAACTTTAATATGTAAATGATTATAATTTCAGAAATAGTTTCTTCTCCCAACCAATAATAATAATTTAAAATAAAATATAAAAACACAGCCACATATAAAAAAATAATTCTTATCACTAAAATAAAATACAAAAATTATATACGAACATAAATAGATATTTTCATAAATTATTTTTTTATAAATTTTATGAGGTTTACGAGTATTTATGGAGAGCATTTCATGAAAAAACTTAGTTTAGTAGCACTTTTTTACTTGGTATAGATTTTTTTTCGGGGCTACTTCTATGAAATGAAAAACTGTGGCGAATTTTTGAAATGAAACATTTTATCTGTGACATGTCGTCATATGACCAACCATTTTATATGATGACTGGTGGCGAAACGCATATTTTTCGTTTTTGTTTTTGTATACATTCAGGCATCATCGGTAGTATCCCGTATGATAATGATGAAGGACATGATGGCGTCAGCAATGATTTTCTCTTCTTTTCATGTTGCATGTCTTATGTTGCAAAAAAAGGAAATATGTGTTGAAAATATTTTGTTATACTAACAGAAAATTTGTTGTTGTTGTGTTACATGTACGAGTATAAAGTACCGCGTAGAGATTGTAATGACTGACATGGTGTCACCGTGTCAAACATTGTATGTGTCGAGCCTTTTCGTAATATTTATGCATGTGTTAAAAGTCCTTCTTAAGATTAATGATGCAAAATGTCAACTGTCAAGGGGTACCATAAACAATTTATTTATGCAACATGCAACACCAGCCAGTAATATTTAAGACAAGTGGTCATACAATAGAAGATTTAAATGGCAAGTAAATATAAATTGGTGATTTTGTTTTTTTGTGAAATAATTTAAACAAATGCTTAAAAATCAACTTCAATTGGAAACGTTTAAGAATGGCAAACACAACATTTTGACCATGAAATTACACAGAATGAAAAAACAAAATTAAACGATTAAATAAAATTATAGTTGGACATGACCGAATGAAGTCATTAATCAACATAATAATTGCAACAAACCTGCTGGTTAAAGAATTCCGAACTGGGAATGATGACGAAAATTTCAATGCGATCTAAGATATACCCAATCGTTGAAAAAGTAAATCTTATCTTATATATATATAATCATGAATATTTGTTTGCACGTATGTTTGTTTGTTGTTTTTTTTTTGTGCCTTATGGACAGCTAAACGGCAATCTGGAATTTTTACAGTATCTCTCTGTAAGTCTGGAAGGAACTATAGTCTATATAAATTTCAAAAATTCCAGCTGGGTTGTGCAACGTCCATTCAAAATGTGTATGTACTTGTCCATATCTTTAAAATAGTAACAGAAAAATTCTCTAAATTTGGCCCAAATAGAGTCATAGTCAAGGCAAATCATCAATCAAAAAGTGAGCGGGATTAGACAAGTGGGCGTAGTACCTATCATACAAAGTAAATATTGATTTTAGTACGTCTTGAGAACGGTTAATGCTAAAGTTTCAGTATTTGTTCTGAATAACTTCATAACCAATTTAAATCATCAGTCATAAAGTGGGTGAAATTAGACAGGTGTGCGTGGTACTTCTAATACAAACTACGAGGGCGGATTGATATTGAAGCTACCAAAGTAGGAAAAAAACATTTTTTTTTTTTAACCATTCATTTCTCAACATAGTCTCCTTTTAGCTCAATACACTTAGTAAGACGATTTTCCAACTTTTTTATACCATCTGAATAATACGATTTTGGGAACTCCTCAAAATACGCATTAGTTTCGGTAATCACTTCTTGGTTTGAGATGAATCTAAATCTTGACTATAAGGTAGATGATCAGCTAATTCGAAGTGGATTTCTCGTAGTTTTAGCATCGTATCTAATGCTGTGTGAACCGGTGCGTTGTCTTGAAGAAAGACCACTTTTTTCTTGTTTAAATGTGGTCGTTTTTCCTTGATTGCATCAACCAATTGATCCAATAATGCGCGATAATACTCTCCTGTGATTGTGGATCCCTTTTCAAGATAATCGATAACCTTGCCAGCCGATTTCACGATTTCACTCACGGAGCACTTCTACCAGCTTCCACCCATTGCTTCGATTGATTTTTGGTTTCCGGTATGAAGTGGTGGACCCACGTTTCATCAACAGTTATTAATCTACGCCAAAAATCAGCAAGATTATGCTTTATCATGTCCAAACACCGCTGTGAAGTGATCTGTGGAACTCGTTTTTATTCAACACTGAGCAAACGCGGCACCCATTTTGCCGACAGCTTTTTCATATGCAACACGTTCATATGATATGTTTACCAGTGCATCAATCTCACGTATTTTGGGCTGGCGATCATTCATAACGATATCGAGGATTTTCTTGATATTTTCTTCAGTAACCACCTCTTTTGGCCTTTCTGTTGATGGTATTGTTGCAGTGCTGGTTCGGCCCCGTTTAAATTCAGCAATCCAATATTTTACCATATAATCTGTGGAAAACGACAACTATTAAAGCTTCGTTAACTATTCACATCAGCCAAAAACGGGAATTACAGAAATCAGACTGGAAAAAAGCTGTCTATGTACATATGTATACTATATAAAAAAGAATGTGTGTTTGTTTGAAGACTGTATATAGCTAAGAAGCAGAGCCTACAGCGTATTTCTGGAAGGAAGGAGACAAAATGGGGAAAAAAGGTAAAAATGTAACGAAGATAGCATTTATTATAATAATTAATATGGGGGTAGCGAAGGACGACGGGTTTTAGTTAATATTTACATATATATGTTCCCATCATATCTATGAGAAGCACATGGCCTCAGCAAATTCAACGATTTTAATTCGCTCTATCTTTTAGCCATTGTGGCTACTTCCACTTCAATCTGCCTTCTTCAAATTCCTTGCGAGCGCTCTTCTTATGTAATTACTTGGCTTTCTTAGAGCATGTCCAAACCACGGCCATTTTGGAAGTTTTATTTAGTAAGCTATAGGCTTTTGATTGGTCTCTTCAATATTTGAGATGGCATTTGAACAAAAAATACGCAGGATTCTTGGAAGGCTTTGATTTACAAATATTTGAATTTTTGCATATTCCTGCGAGCGGCTTTCAGATTTCACATTTGTATTAAACACGCTTGAACAGTTACAAAGATTTCCAGATGGTTTTCAAACGTCCAAATATTTGTCGAGTCTTGTGTATTGGGTAGTCAATGTCTTTACTCGGTCCTCCAATGGTGGATGTATTAGAGTCTTGGTTTTGGCAACGTTTATTTTCAGACCAGCTTCTTCTATTATATCTGACATACGTGGGGTACTATTTATATTTCGGAAACTGGCAACACTAATGTCAATAGCTAAAATCTGGCAACACCATAATAAAGTTCAACATTTTTTTAGCAGAAACGTACTCACAACTTTTTGATGTACAAGTGCTTACTGTATTGCTTACAGTAAGTTAAGAAAATCTACAGCCAAAAAATGGCAATTTCAAGAGAATGTTTTCTTTCCTCAACAAGAATATGTCGATGAACTCAGTTCTTTGTATGGCGATAGAGCACCATCAAAAGTTACAGTATATCGCTGTTATTGTGACTTTAATCGCGATCGTAGTTCGGTCGCCGACGAATTCCTTCAGTTATTGTGCCACAAAACATCGATGCAGTGCATGAACTGATAATGAAAGATCGTCATGTGACCTATTGTGAAATAGAAGCATCCTTGCACATTAGTTCCACTTCAATACTTACAATTTTGTTGTACAAAAAATTTGTTCTCGTTGGATACCCAAAAATTTATCAATCGTTTAAAAAAGGCTCGCTTCGATTGGGGTAAGCAAATGATTGAAAAATACGACCGTGGTGCTTCAAAAGACATGTATATAATCGTGACAGATAACGAATCACGGATATATGAATGCGTATTAGCCGGAAAAAAAAACAGCAAACAACCATATGGGTATTCCAAGACGAGCTAAATCCAACAAAAGTTGTTCGTGGAAAAAGCGCAGCGAAGCAAATGCTCGGCTCTTCCACACGGCCATGTAGTACCCATGTAATCTCCGTTCTTCAACGCCTTTTCCAGTATAGAGTGCAGCACTATATTAAATAATAGGTGTGATATGACACACCATTGTCGTACACTTAAAGCACTCCCATGTATTACACTGCAGATGGCATTCTCGTAAAGACTGTAGATGAGGAATCGGCTGTTTAGCTAAACTATACATATATATAGTATGATTAATCACCACCTTGAGGGATATCTGGAGTCCAAGCATTTACTTAGCGATCATCCTCAGTACGGTTTTCGAAAGTGCCGTTCTACTGGTGACCTGCTGGCGTTGCTCTCGAAGAAGTGGAACAAGTCCATTCATGGTTTTGGCGAGAGTAAGGTTATGGCTCTGGATATCTCAAAGGCGTTTGATAGAGTTTGGCACGAGGCTCTCATTTCTTAACTTAATGCTTTTGGTGTCGGTAGTCACTTCTCTCGATTTATATCGATTTTTCTCAGAGATCGCTCTATAAGAAGGTTATAGATGAGGTCTCATCCGACGAGTTCAGGGTAAACTCAAGGATACCGCAAGGCTCTGTTCTTTCTCCTTCTCTTTTTCTAATATTTCTTAACGACTTTCTTCTTCTCAATTCTAATCCTATCTACTCTTTTGCGGATGACAGCAACATTTGTCACTCATATTCTTTTGATCGTAGACCAAGCCTTTTGGAGGTTGGGGCAAGAAGGATGAATATGAACGTCACACTCACAAGTGACCTGGTGAAGATGGATTTTAATGCACGCAAGACTCAATGTTTTTTTTTTAACATACAGGCGTGGTGGTGTGCTATCATCTGTGTCAATGGGTAATGTGGATATTGAGGAATCAGACGCCATTGATGTTCTGGGCATGAGAATTCACTGTGACGTTCATTGGAATGATCACATATTTCAAGTGCCTTGGTTTTTAGAGACGGTGCAAGAAATACTTCACTCCATCTGATCTCCTTAATATTTACAAGGCCTATATCCGACCCAAAATGGAATACAACGCTCATGTATGGGCCGGTGCTTCAAAGTCTATTTTGGAGCTTCTCGACCGCGTACAGGAGAGGACGAAGATGCTCATTAATGACGGTAGGGTAGCCAACTCTATCGATTCATTGGAGCACTGTCGCAATGTGGCGTGTGTTTCATTGTTCTGTCGGTACTATAACGGAATGTGTTCTAACGAAATTAAGGAATTAATTCCCAAAAATCATATATTTTTACGTAGCACTCGATTTCTCGTAGAGCACATCCCTTTATAGTTGATTGTCCAGTAAATCGCACAACGCATTATAGGGAGAATTCGTTCTTTGGTCGCACTGTTCGGTTGTGGAATGATCTTCCAGCGAAAGTATTTCCTGCCACTTACGACATGAGTAAATTTAAGTCTAACGTCCATAAACACTACTCCCTCTGTCCTCCTTCCAATGCACTGCATGAGTAGGGGCCATCCCCTGGGTGCTGGTCTTATATAAAAAAAAATATCAGTACAAACCCAATATACCATACAAATACAATATTGACCGCAATATGTGTAAATTAAAAGTTTAAAATACATATTATAACAACAACAAAAAATATTTGTTTTATTTCATCATCCCTTTCGAAATCTGTTGCATTTTTGTCTTTAGACAGACAAACCCTTTTAGCAATTTTGCCATTTTTTATAATTTAAGGATACAATTGTGTGTCCTTTTCTCAACTTCGTTAAGTCCTTATAAAAACCTAATCTTATTTAAAATCTTTCTTTTGTGATTGACTTTAAGCAACAAAGAGAATTTTTTAAAAGAACATCTTAAATTCGTTTCTTTTTCCTAAATTGAACCCTTGTTCAACTTAATTTTTTCTGAAAAAAATAAAAAGAAAGACTCACTCACGTATTTTGTAAATATTTTATTTTCGTATTTAAAAATATCAAAACATGTATTGAATTATTATGATAAAACGATGTCAAAATGTCAATCCATTGACATTTATGATGTACGCTGGTTGCCCAGTCCATTCAAAATTGTAACGAATAAAGATACATTTTAAATTTGAATTCAATATGTACATATACATAAAGGGTGGGCAACTTTGAGGTTAGGAAGTAAATTGGCTTCAAACACATTTTTTTGTTGAAAAAACTCAATTTCATTCATACCAACATAAAGTAGAACTATGGAAATGAATAATGGACTATGATGCCGGGCAAATGTCCCCTTCTAGCACGGCAGACGTGCGCTCTTTTCACAAAATTTTAATCCACATTTTGCAACAAAGCTTCGATTATTTCATCAATGCAGCGATTAATTTCAGAGTGTCAGTTGTTTGCGGTTTGTTCACGTAGGTCTTGTCTTTCAAATGGCCTCAGCCATAATAATCACAAGATCGAGGCGGCCAACTGACATAGCCAAATCGAGAAATTACGCGACCAGTAAGTTTTTTCATGCAATAACTGAATTGTTTGGCTGAATGTGTGGCTTGTAACGCAGTCCTGCTGAAACCAAACGTCACTGATGTCAACATTAGCCAGTTATGGCCACAAAAAATTGGTTTTCATGGTTTGGTAGCGCAAAGAATTCACGGTGACGGCGTTTCCTTGCTCATCTTCAAAAAATACGGGCCTATGATGCCACCTAACTGCAAACAACACCATACAGTCACTTTCTTCGGATATAACGGTTTTTCGAGGACTGTTTGTGGATTTTGTAAGCCACATATGTGACAATTTTGTTTGTTTACATAACCGCCTAATTGAACATGGGCCTCATGACTAAAGATGATTTTGTAGAAAAATACGTTGTTTTCGTGAACGAGTTGAACTTTATAAGCGCGAAAATAAGGATCTTTATGCAAAATGTTGGCCAATTGTTGCGAACGTCGACGAGTTGATGTTCCAGGCTCATTCCCCCATGTTTGCATCATTACGGCCACAACGAGCGTATTGTTTTGATCTATTGTCAGCTACAGTATCGTGAGCTTCAAATTTAGCGATTAAATTACGCACAGCGGTGTCAGAAAGAGCCTGATTACGAGACAAAGCTGCTCGAATTTTACGAAGTGATACAGTAAAATTTTCACCATAAAAATTTTTGACAACCACTTTACTTCTTAACCTCAAATTTGCCCACCCTGTGTATGTATTTATAATACTGGTAAGCAGAATAGTAACGCAGTAACAACGCACTAAGTTATGTACTGAAACATAAATTGTAAATTTATTAAACGGACGATTTTTGGTTTAAAGTGAGATACATGCCACATAGTAACGATACTCCAATGAACCAAGAGAGGTAAAGATCCTATGACACCTCAACTATAAGTCAAAAAACCACATTCTGTCTTGCACGCATTAAATTTAGCGCTGATCACATCATTATCAGATCACTTTTGAGTGAGAACAAAATTCATAACACTTCTTATTTACATATATTGTATAGAAATTAATGAACCGATTTTCCTAAAATTTTTACAATATCTCTCCGTATGTTTGGAAGGAGCTATAGGCTATATAAATACATATACATACGTATTTAAAAAATCCAAAAGGGCGGTGGAAAGCCCATGTAAAGTATATTAATTTGTCTATTTGATTCAAATGCTAATTGTAAGAGTTTCGAAATTTGGGCCAAGTACCTTGGTGATCAATATTGATTTATATACCTTGAGAACTTCGTCTAAATAACTTGTTTTCTTATATAGTTCATTGGTTAAAATGTAATAAAAGTTTGGGTGCCACATGAATTAACAGTGAAACATTTAATGGATCGAATTTTTGTTTGCGATTTACTGAATCGGAAAAAACTTGATCGATAAGCGAATGATTACGGGCGATGAAAAGTAGATCGTGTACGACAATAACGGTGGCAAAGCCAGGATTGTCATGAAAGATATACAGCATTATCTTCTGGTGGGAAGGGCAAAAGGTTATCGATCAAAATGGCACATATTTGGTTTAAAAACTCGTTTCAAATACATGTACGAAAAAGGTGTTTCATTTTTGGTCAAACTTTTGACTGAACTTAAGTGCGCATCATATATAGAGGCTTAATGCGGTTACGAGCATAGACCTTTGAACTATAATAAAACAAATCCATTAAGCAATTCGCCATCGCAAATATAAGTGAATCATCGATACCCTACAAAAGCCACCCGGACACCCCGCAAGGCAGTCGTAGGCGAGAAAGTCCAGCAAACGTGTGATATAATGGAAAGCAGGGCTCATATGGGGCGAAATAAAATACCGAACATTTAAAAGAATTGTCTTGAATTGATTTATTGCAACTATAAACTCAACAAATGCTTGTCTGTCCCAAATCCAATTGAGAATTGATTAAATTTAATTGAAATCACGATGCAAAGAATGATATAAAGCAATAATACTGAGCTTTGATGTAATCGTAACAGGAAAACGTACATATTCTACTTCGCTTTTCATCCTAAAAATAATCGATTTTAAAATCGAAGATATTGATAAAGGCTCTTCAGAATCGTATTAGAGGTAGTCGATCAAAAGCTAAAAACCATAAAAGAAGTTTTTTAACACATGGCTTCTACAAATCATTTCCATCTTATTCGGTTTCCTGCTGCTGTTCGCGTCTTCCCATGTAGGGCTGCACTATCCTAGTTCTTGAAGAAAATTGCGTCTCCAAGTGTTCTTTGGTCGAGTATTGCATCTTGAATTTTTAGAATTTATCAGACTTCTTTCTGATGGCACGGCCATTCAACCTTCATTTTCTAACTCTGTTGTTAGGATAGAATATAGAATAAATATAGGTTTACGCCGTAGAGACAGAGCCGTGAGAGGTATCCGTGAATTAGATCTCGAGACAGTAGGGCATATTGGAATTAATTGGACAGCTTTGCGACAATCAGTGCTCTTGAAATGTTATCTCTGTTATTCACTCATTGGCGGGCATCCGAGAGAAAGATATTGCTGATGCGTGAGCTATTAGGTCCTCTCACACATATCTGTCCCTTTGGTTGTGCTCTTGGGCTTGATAGACAGACGGGTGCCGAGATTGAATCACACCACCACTTGACCTACTCTGTCTCACAATATTATTGAATAATAGGGCGAATGACGCATATGCATGTAAGGATAAGTCGGAAGAGGAATCGGTACAACATTTCTGTGACTGCCACACTATGGGAGCTCAGGTTAAGTCACAAGAATGCACATCACTTCCATGATCCGAGAGATGTCTCAGAGATGTAATACCATCGAATTTAAACAACTTCATTAGGGCTACCGGTTGATTCACGTTAGTGACTCATGAACTGCATTCTCAGGTTTAGATAGAGATCTTGGGACTTTCCCATGTCTGCTTTTACAGCGTTTTCCTTAGATACGTCATCTAAAGGGTACCACAGTGGGTCATAGAGCCGCCGAGTGAACTCGCGAATCGTGGAAGACGGACGTAACCCATCCTTACCTAGGCCACAATATTCTGCATATAATTCTGAGGCACTTGTTGAATATCTGTAGCTTTTTCGTAAAGGTGTTCGATAATAGCCAAGTTGCACTGCCATATAACACTCTGTTGTGTGCCGCTGTGGTATGGTAGGTAAGAAACCGAACTAACAACCAAGAAAAAGAAAAAAAATTTCTACTGCGGTATCACCTCATAACATTAGCTTGTAACTGGTTATGAGTATGTCTACTATTGAAAACTCAATTACAGATAAAAGTCCGCGTGTCACTCCATGGAATGTTAACACAGTGTTGCCTTGGGTTCGCCTGGGTACTTGTGAACAATCCATATTGATTGTAGTCGTCCGAATATCATTCTCTATTTACATCTGTTTCTGTGTGTATTATTAATCCTAAATTGGGGATGCCAAGATATCTCAATCGACAAATTTAAGGTTCCAAATTGACAAAGAACTCCTTAACCTAAACTTTGTGAGTAGCGATAGAGTAGTAGGGAAGATGAACTCAGAATCACACTTTACTTCCCCGTTAAGATCATCTGGTTTTTAAAACAAAACTATTTTTCAACTTATTTTTATATATAGTATGTACTCGTGTGTACTTTTATTTGTAACTTATTTGCTTTTTTAAATATATTTTGCATTCTCTTATGTAATTGACAAAAATAATAAGATAATAATAATAATCACTAGTCTTGTATTAATGGTTTTATTTATAACTTGTAATGAATATTATGATTTTTTATTTTTCTTCAATGATTTACGATTGATTGCATATATATAACTTTAAGCCGCTAACATATTATTTGTGTTATTCTTGTAGTTAAATACCCTTAATGACGAAACAATATACATACACTTAAGAAAAATATATCTAAATTGTATATAAATTAGGAAAAACTTAATCAAAAGTTTGGTTATGCTTGGATAGAATTTCGATGACGATAATGTGTTAACGAGATAACAAACGCGAGATATAAAGTAAAATAAACATAAATTTTGTTAATCAAAGAAAAATTCAATATTTATTTTAATATTTAAAAGAAAAAAAAAACGACTTACTGTGCCCTTTGTACGGAAAGGATTGAAAATATGAAGTAGATATTAAACGACAAATTTTTAAATTTATTAAGAAATAATAATTGAAACAAAAAATATTAAAACAATTTATAAATGATTTTTAATTTAATTTAATTTTAAAAGAAAACAAATAGAATACTATTTATAAATGTTATCTTATAATAAGTTGTTGTGGCTACAATTAGAATTTCTGTATTTTTAAATAATAATAATAAAAAGCACAGCTTAATTTTAGAATGTTCTTTCTTGTTGTTTTAATTATAGAAAACAGTTAGGTTTTTATTTTAATTTGAAAATCTCATTTGAAAAGATGTTTTGGCATTCTACGAAGACCGTTTACAAATCCTTGTCGAATAAGAATTCACCCAAAGCACCATGATTGGTCATCATCTTCTTGAGAGTGCTCAATTTACCAGCCAATTCGCGTTGACCATGCAATTGTTCCTCCAAATAGACACCAGTCAAGTAATCGACCAAGTGATAGTAGTTGTATTTCTTTTCACAGGTCTGGATAAGTTTACGGATCGATTTGGTAACATCAGTTTCCAATCTCAAGGCATCTTCCAAAGCTTCAGCACCACTTTCCCATTCATCCTTGTTGACAGTCTAAACAAAAGAAGAGTACAAAAAATAAACAAATTTAGAAAAAGTGAGGGAGAATAATAAAGTTTAGTTTTTCAAGTGAAATGTTTGAGTTAAAATACTTACAGGAGTTCTAATCAAATCGGTAACACCGTTAGTCAATTGACCACGCATAGACAAGTATTCAATCAATTTGGAGCCATGTTCACGTTCCTCCTTGGCCGATTTGAAGAACAAGTCAGCAAAACCGGGGCGATTGACTGTGTCACGTGCAAAGTAAGCACCCATGGCCAAATATTGATAGGAAGCATCGATTTCCTTTTGGATTTGATTGCGCATGGCAGTCAAACAATCACCGCGTAAATCAATCCATTCCGTTGGCAATTCAGGATTACCCAGTGAACCTAAGAACAAAATTGTATAGAAATTAAACTCATTTCCAATTTCTCCCTATTATAAAAGATCATTATACCAAGATAAAGAACAAAGAATAACCGCCCGATTTAGCAAAATAAAAATAAAATAAACGGAACAAATATTTCATGATTTTACTAATTAGAGATCATTTATTTCCTCATTTTTATGTACTTTCTTTACTCTGCAAGAGAATAATAGCCGTCACCCTCCTTTTAATTTTGTTTGGTAACGTGTGCAAACAACTAATTGAGTACAGAGTTACGCTCTTTTCTGAAGTACTTAGTAAGAGTACTAAATAGGGAGCACATTGTGTTGTTTTTGTTTGCTTATCATTTCATGATTTGCTAGACATCAAAATTTACATGCCATTTTATTTAGCTTTGGTTTTTTAATCGACGCCATGTGTGTTTTTTATATTGCAAAGACAAAACAAAGCCGTGTGCAAATTATGAGAGAACTTAAGGTCGTGGGAAAAAACTCAGAGAAATGTTTACGTACTGAAAACAAAGCTTATGTAGAGATCAAACATTTCACAACAATAAGGTGCAAATATTATTGAATATTTGAGCATAAAATAAAAATTTGACACCTAGTAGTTGTTTACTATTACTGAATGATTCATTATGTTTTATTTTGTTTACAAAACAATGGCTGAATTAAAATCAAAGTTCAGCTTTATCATAAACAATAACACACACACTCGCATATATTTAGAAGTAAGAAAGTCGTGTGCAAAACATTGTTCTTGGAGTGCTACTACGGGAGATTTACAGAATAATGAATATAATTGTTGTGAAAAGAGAGCGAAATGAGCAGCTGTTATTAATACTAAATTAACAGAGTTTTAACTAAATACTAAAACAAAACACTAGATGAGAAATTGAATTCTATTAACAATTAAAATATTAACTTCTCATAACATACATTGCCTAAAACAGCTGTTAATGTTTTTGTTAGCATAACATGAAATATGAACATTGTATTCTTTTAATACAAACTAACATGTTACATAAAATTTATGTAAAACCATCATGTTATACACCATTAATCGATAAAGCACAACAAAATATATGTTGTATATTAAAACTTAAATGGAGACCTTGATTAGTGGACAAAATAAATCTCCCTTTCTCTATTGTGAAATTTGACGACAGAAAAAAATCAATACACATAACCGTAATTTACATAAGAGATTTAAACAAAGCAATAAAAGAAAACTAGTTTATACAACAAAACAAGAAATCATTAACAACTTTAAAAACGCATTTGTGTCGGATTTTTTTTTACCAAAAAGCAAAATAAACACACTGTTGAAGAGAGAACGCAATATATATAACAATAAGCTCTCTATATTTGTATAACAACGAGAGTGTAATACCAATAAAATACAACACTGTTGTTTATAAAATTTTCTTTGTTTAGTCTTTTTTAGTTTTATTATGGATAAAATGCGCATTTAATGTTTTACAGGATTTCTCTAAAATAAATTAAAAAATGTGCATATGTAGGTACTTACATTTCATTTCACCGAAAACGGTGGGGGCCACAACGGCCAAAATACAGAATCCCACTAAGAATTTCATCATGTTGCTGTTTCTTTTGTCTTTATGTATCCGTTTATTTTTCAATAAAAAAAAATCACAGTTAATTTTTCTGTTCTTTTTGGTAAATTTTCACAGAGAGTTTTTAAGTATATGTCTCACTTTGCTAAATGCACAAAAGAAAATGAATTTATAACGTTAATGTTCGACAATTATAAATACATATATATATATATACACACAACAAAACACACACTCTGCATTAACAAATTATCAGCAGACACCACAAAAACTTATTTCAATAGGTAACACAAATAATACAAAAAAAATTTGAATTTTTTTACTAAAATTTAATTTTTTTTGCTTACTTTTTATTTTGTTTTATTTTGCTGTGGGGATTATAATTTATTTAAATTGTCAAAAACCTTTATACGCACTGGCATAGAAGGCGACTACTGTAATTGAGTTTTTGTTAAATTGAAAAGTATATTTCTTAATAGATTCACAATTGAAATCTTTCACTCGTGTAGTATGAGGCTTTTAATTCTTACTAATATTGATTTCTCTTTGTTGTTTGCGTTATATATACGGAACGTACAAATGTGAACTGTCTGCTGCTACAGTGCTGTTAAGCACTTTTAAATATAAAAATTCTTCTCTACAACTTGCTCTGCACTCAACACTAACAATATGTTAACTCTCTTTTTCTATTTTTTCTCTCTTCCTACATAATAACGCTTATCATTCATTTTCAAGTATGAAAATCCAATATGTCTTCCAAAACAGTTTAATTTAAAACTTCATAAATAAATTAATAATTAAGAACTTCAAACGTTCTTTATTTAATCTATCTTATTTTCAATAATTAAATGCACTCTCTAACAGTTTATTAGATCAATATGCAATATGACCGTTTATTTATGTTACAGTCCGGTCAGCTGTTCATTGTTTTTGTTTTTACATATTGGTTTTTTTCTGGCTATACAATGGAATTTTTACTTACAGTAGGAGTTGCCATGTTTGCATGAGTAATATATATGTATGTGAATTATTTTTATCATTTTCAATTGTTCTGATAACTATTTACATACAAAACTACTTAAACTCAACACAGCGGAATAAAAGGATTTATTTTTTAATAACCACGTCATGTTTAGTATAGAACGTGACTATTTGAAAAAATTAATTCTATCACATTGCAGTGCTTTTCATGTCACTGCTGACATCTTTAGGCGCCTTGAATTTAAAACATTTTGAATAATGACGTGATAGTTTAAACCAGGCAAATTTGTTCTCATACATGTCCATCTACCTCAGCAACTACTAAATATAATTGGAATTTATATTAATTAAAGAAACAGGTGAAAATTAAACAAATTAGTTGTCAATTGAAGAATTCTTGAATTAAGATAATGATATATTGATTTCATCATATAATAAAATTATTGGTATTCTGAAACACATATCTACATACATATTTCATCGTATGGCTTAATGTTATTTACAAACATACTAACATACATACATACATACACATGTATGGAGTACATAATATAACACTGGAATCTAAAGTTATGCGAAAAACCATTATAGTGAAGCCGATTTTAACTTTTAACCCGTAGAGAACCAATAGTTGTTAATATACGGATTTACTCATATCTATAAAATATTAATTTTTAAATTTCACTATTTAACCCTTGAACCCTACATATATTTTGAATGGACTTTTCTACCCAGGATAGTACTTTTATGAGTAAAATTGTCAAAAATATTTATAAAAACTCATTTATATATTGCTGAGTTATAAAAGAAATTAAAAGAATAAATGTAATATTATATGCTTTAGGGTGCTCAGACACTCATGGGTAGGGTTTCAGGATTAAAACATTCAGAACATGAATAAATAGTGGAGACATTTTAACAATAGATTTCGACAAATATTAGATGCGTTTAAGCTGACTTTTCTCAAATATTGCTTAATTACCAAAAATTTTATAATTTACTACTATCTTTAATTTTTAATCATAAGAAAAAATTTCTGTTTAGAAATGGTGAAGGATATTAAGGCAAAATTATGTTCCGGAAATAAGATCAACATAGTGAAGATACCTATTACAATAGGTATCCTATTACAATAGATATCTTCATATGGTTTATCATATGACAGCTATCCTCTATTGCGTTAGTCTGTAATTTGAATTATAAAATGTTTTAGCTTTCAAAGTAGAGTGTTGCTATTGAAGCGCATTTTAGGTATATATAACAAAGGTACAGATCGAACACCTCAAGTTTATTAAAGATATAAATTTCAGAACTAAGCGAAAACTCCTCTGGAAACAAAAAATCATGACTCACGAAGATAAATGTTAAGCCAGACGTTTTTTAGTTGAGTACGTTGGTAACTTTCATTAAAATATTTAGGTTATGGTCTTGCTCGTGAATTTTGTTAACCATTTGCCTTTTTAAACTATCCATGGCTTCGAAACAATTTGTCATCTTTCATTTGCTTTAATAAATGATTCTAAAAAACTTTGGCAAAGAACACCTATTATTTTTAATTTAGTAGCCTAAAATATATTTAACCGGTATTTGTGTCCTTACTAATTGTGACCAGTTTGTGTGATTAGCTTCTGTACATATGCACATGACAGTTGTCTTTTGGTTTGGTTTCGTTTCAAAATATAGTGAGTCTGATTCAAATCTGCAGACTATTAACTATTTGTTACTGCTAAATGTAAGTTAAGAGGACTGATCGACCTTAACTTGACTTAATAAATTTAGGCAAGGTTACTTATGCTGAGTGATCTTCTTTTTCTTTACAAGAATGTGCTGGAATGATGTGTATGTATATATTTTTTAATTCTTTAATACACATTATGTGGTCAAAGGTTACAAGAAATTATTTTTTTGGTTTAATTTCGAAAAATTATTTTGAGCCTGCAAAGCCGATATAAAGAAATCTTTATATATCTTTTAAAGTTTTTGGAAAATATGTGATTTCAAAATAATGTCCCTTTCTTAAATACAGATGGTTAAAGTTCAACTACTACGTAATGGAAATTAATCGAAAAAAAGTTCAAGCCATAAGACAGGGCTTTTAGCATTGTATATTTTATCTTAGCAATAATTTAAGATTTTGCACTTGTTACTAACTTAAATTAATATTTAATTTAATACTTCATTCATCATTATTTTATATAACGATTGATTGACAATAAAAGAAATGGATTAAATGCCTAATGACACAGCGATAACCCTACAACAAAATTTCTCGAAACATGAATTATTTCGTTATTATTTTTCTGTAATAGTATGACTCACACACAACACACCCCACCACACAAGGCAGATGATAGAAAAAATCAAAACAAAGTCAGCCATATTGGTAAAGCCATCTTTGTTATTATGGCGAGAAAAGAAATTGAGAATTACTAAATAATAAAAAAGAGAAAATGAGTGCAAACAACCAACACAAAGAAACATAATGACAATATGGTGTGTATACAAGTATCGATTCAAATAGCAGTATAAACAGCAGTTTCAAAGTGTCTATTAAACAGAAAGGAACGTAAAAAGAATTCAAGTTAAACGCGATATAACAAAAACAACTTTAAACATTATTATTTTTGTTATACATACATAAAGACTGTGTGAATTAAAAAATCAATTGTAAGTGGAATTTTTAATTTTTAAAGAGATAAAAACTTAAATTAGATAACGGTTAAATTCCAAAAATTTGTATTTAAATAACATTTACCACAAGAGAATATAAATTATTTTGTCATAAGCAATTAAAGAAATCACACTATTTGAGAGAGTACTGTGTTTTTTAAGGAAAATAAATTAGATTAAAGGTGTGAAATAAAAAAACAGTATTTGTGAAAACTAAAGAAAAAATTTATTTGAAGTTTTTGAAAAAAAGTAATTTAAACGAAAAAATAAAATTATTTTGTTTTGCCTTATTTTTTTAGAAACAAGAAGTTTGTAGAATAAAAGACAAAAAAAATGAAAACTTTTATTGTTGTTGCTTTGCTGGCTGCTTTATGCGCCGTAGTTAAAACCGAAGAGGTTTGCCATAACAATGTAGTGAGAGCCTGCTCCTCATCTACTCTCTCTGGTAAGTAGACATTTAAATTAACAGATCATCTTATTAGTTCCGTACTAAAGTTAATGTGTAGTTAACATTTGTCATAAAAAGAAACTTAACATTTGTGTGGCTGCTGTTAACTTACTCTTCCAAGAGAATATGTTAAAATAAACTGTTAAATTATGGTCAAGGTGTTGAGACAATACATGTTAATAATAACACAAAGGAACTGCTGTTATTTTTAAAAGACGCACATGCCCATGCAAATGTTAATGTTAATTTTGTACAGCACAATGGTGTCTGTCGTAGTAAAATAAATGGAAAACAGCTCGTGAATTATGTTTACAACAAACCCGTAGAATAGTAATCTATGTAAATGCCATTTATTTTGCTTCTGGCCCCACTGTTTATTGTGTTATTGCATTTTTTTTATTATTGATTTTTAATAATTTCCGGATGCTTTTTATTCTTTTTTCCTTAACTATTAAAAAACCATAACAAGCTATAACCGGAATGTTTGCAAGTGAAAGTAAGATTAAATTTTAAAAATCATTGTTTTTTTATCGTTAAGTTCAAAATTCATATTAGTACAGTATTGTATTAACATTCCCAGTAATATGTCAACTTATTAAATGCTTTGTTTTAATTTGTTTAATCCAATTATTTTCTCTTTACAATTGTATTTTTTCAATAGGCACCTCTATTTGTAACGCCCGTTATGGTGGCATTGATCACATTGAACCCGAAGTCCAAGCTTACATCAATTCTCAATTGACTAAATCCTATGAATACTTATTGTTGGCCACTCATTTCAATTCTTACCAAAAGAATCGTCCCGGTTTCCAGAAACTCTACCAAAGTCTTTCTGATCGCTCTTTTGATGACACCATCGATACGATCAAACAATTGGCTCGTCGTGGCGGTAAAGTTAACTTCAATGTTGTCCATGAAAGCCCTGCCTCTGTCAGCAAACAAGGTTTACACTTGGAAGTCGATGAATTGCACTCTTTGGCCATGGCTTTGGATACTGAGAAACAATTGACCAACGGTGCTATTCATGTTCATACTCGCTCTCTTCATGCAACTGAACGCGATCCTGAAATGGCCCACTTTATTGAGACCAAATTCTTGGGTAAACAAGCCGAAACTGTACGCAAATTATCTGGTTATGCTAACGATTTGTCCAAATTGATGAACCAACAAGATCCTTCATTGGCCGTCTATTTGTTCGATGAATATTTGCAAAAGCAGTAAATCAATTTGGAAGCAACAAAATTAAAAAGACTACAAAGAGTAGTTTAAAGCTATTATCAGATTATATAATTAAATCTTAACACCTTAATAAATTCTTAAAAACGATGTAATCAATCGACAGCTCTTTGTTTTCATCCAACTGCAAAAAAAGCATTTAGTTATCTTTTGGTTTAATATTGGAGATTCTTATTTTTTATTAATTTTCAAATTATTTCTCAAACATACTTGTCTGAGTAGTATTAAATTATTTACTTTTTTCCATACTTTGTTAATAATTATAATTTAAAAATAAATTGTTTATAATAGTGTGCATATAACACTACAAAACATTACTTGTAATTTCATTATTATAATTTATTATTATTGTGATCATTTATTCATATTCATATTCATATTCATATTCATATTCATATTCATATTCATATAAATATTCATATTCATATTCATTATAACAAAAAACTAGAAATTATCGATTAAATAAATACGGAAGCTTGTAAAAAAGGAAACAATACTGTTCTATTACGTTTGTTTGGATCAATAGCATTTCAAAATCCGGAGGAGTTATGACGCTTTTCGATTCGAAAGAAAACATTTTCAAAACGCCTCATACTCTTATCGGTAACATAAACAATTCCACTTTATATCTAGGTATGTATTACGAAATGTTAAAATTTGAAATTGGATTAAAAAAATACGCGAAATAGAAACCTTAGTTTTCTTGATAAACATTTATTGGAGATTTTTGGGATTTACTTGTAAGGTGTTCCTTATGATTTAGAAAGTATTTTTCTTAGTATTTTGCAGCACATTTTTGTGTAGTCAGCCAAATCGGAATTACAAAAACGCAAAAATTTTCATTATCTTTAGGTGACATATTTCAATGACCTTATTGAGGTTGCAAACGTAATACTGATAACACTTAAGCGAAGAAAAGTACAAAATTTTTGATCAGACCGGGTTTTTTTTACGTTCAAACACGCTCTATCGATAGGATGACTAGAGTTAGCAGTTATAGATTTTTCAAATGTTATATATTTACGTTTGCATGTATATCACAAAAGTTATACAAAGCTATTTATATAATTTTAGGGGCCTTCACATATGGTGTTTTTTTATTTATAAAGAAACTTTAAATTATCGCAAGAGTTCAATGTATTGGCAACATTATCTACTTATCATAATTATCATCATCCTCTCTATATACCAGCGTCGTGCTTGACCTGAGATTCGAAATAAGCGATTGTTCGCTATTATCGAAGAATTTTCGAAACAAAAATATTTGTTTTTGCCGAACAAAAGTGCTTAAAAGAAAATTGTTATTCATTTCATAAGACTTTTGTTTTTTCTCAATTCATTTTTTAGCATTGAGTGGCGAAAAATTTAAAAGCAAAAGTAACGGCAAAAGCAGAATACAGCAAAACATAGTTATTCGCTTTAAATAAAGGTTTGTTATGTTACAGGCAACCGTTCGAGATCGAAAGATTTTTGTCCCAAACTGAGCGCAGGGTGAACTTTATGAGTTCTTTTTCGTTACGTTTCTAATAGTCGTTTCAGAATGTTTTAGAATGTCTGTACCATCGGACCCATCCAACCTTCACTTACAATGTTTGTTCTATTGAACCCATCCAACCGTCACTTACAATGTCTGTTCTATTGGACCCATCTTACGGCCTAGGCCAACGCTGTATAAGTGTAAATAGGAATTGTATACAGGCATCGGATGCGTCCCACTTACATTGTCAGTGGTCTCGGATCGAAGATGTATGTGGTACAAATTTTGCTGGGGCTGCTAGCCCTGAGGTATGCATATGTGTGAATTTTTCAAGCAAACACACTAATTTTTTTCCACATTTGTCAAGTTTAGAGCTTTTTTCGTACCATTTGTGAACTTAAATATTTCGTTGCCAGTTGCCGAAAATTGCATTACATAAGTAAACTGGAACCTAAAAATCTATTAGTTTCAGTTCCCATATAGGCAACTACAAATTTCTCGTTGCCGGGAACACAATTGAAGTTTCGCTGCCATCTATAACCGACACATTAAAATGATCATGTTCACGAATTTCATATATAAATATACCAAAATAATAATTTTAATTTTTCGTATTCTTGATCAACAATAGCCAACAAAATCGCCAACTAATTTACAAATCGCCAAAAAGTCGCCATGTCGACCACGTTTGGCGAGAAATCGCCAGATCTGACAACCCTGTATACAATACATCATTCTCAGATTCGCTTGTGTGCGTTTTAAAAATAAAAAAAAACCTTTTGATATTCCTCAATATCACACATAACCAATGCTGTGACGATTTTTTGTAAACAAACGTACACAAGCACTAATATGTACGTATGTATGAGTTTGACGATTGTAGCTGCTGCATTATAATTTGTTGTTGTTTATTTCTATTTGTTTTAATTTGTTATTGTTTACGTACATACAGTTATTTTTGTGTCTTCATTATTCTTATCTTTTCTAGATCGATTATATTTATAATTTCTTGTTTATCTAAAGATTTTGCCTCTTTTTTGTTTCTATTTCTTCGTTTTCTATGTCAATGACAAACTCTTTGAACTGCATTTTTTGTATGATAAAAAAAACGTGTGTTTGTGTGTTACCAGCCTCATATAACGACACACGCACATATACAATTCAATTGAGAAATGAGTGGCATCGAGTGAAATGCTATGTATGTATTTAAAAAAGTTTTCTTTTCGTCTAGGAAATATGTAGAATTATTAGTGTGCGTGTAAAATAATATAATGGCTGATAATTTCTAAATTCTTATATATGTGTGTATGAATGTATGCTTATTTCGTATTGTGTGTAAGTTAACTAGTATAGGAAATTTTTCAAAGTTAATATTCTTATATATAAATACATATGTATTTATGTATATATTTAGGTGCTGTCGAGTACTACAAGAATCTTATTTTATAGGGTGGGCCATCTATCGGTTTAAATTTGAACCAGCGGTTATTTCGAATCTGGCAACACTTATGTCATTCTATTCTGTCACAAAATTCAGTATATTATCTCCACTGAACGAAATGAATCGATTTACACTCGAGCAACGTTGGGATTTATTATAAATATATTTCTAAAACAAAGACAATTGGTCGGAAATTGCGCGAAAATGTCGTACAAAATTTGGTCACAGAGAAGGACCAACAGTGGCCGGTATACGCAAGATTATTGCTAAAGTTCGTGAAACTGGTTTCATTGTTGATACGCCAAGACGTAAACGAGTGAGAATTTGGTTCGGCTTGTGGATCGGAGGCATCAGTAGCCAAAATTGCTTTGAAAATGAGTACGGCGCTACCATTAAGGTCAATGGAGACACCTATCGCACCATAATAACTGATTTTTTGTGCCTGCTCTGGTATTGATGTGAACGATATTGGGTTGCAACAGGATGGTGCAACTTGCCACACATCTCATGCCACAATCGATTTATTGCGTCAAACGATTGGTTTCCGTTTAATTAGCCGAAATGGTGATGTCAGTTGGCCGTCAAGAAGCTGCGATTTGAGACCTTTGGACTATTTTTTAAAGACAAATATTATGCTGACAAACCGGAGACAATTGAGTATTTGAAGGCCAACATTCGTGATGCCATTGCTGAGATACGACTCCATACACTCGAAAAAGTTCTCGAAAATTGGTCCGATCAAATGGGGTATTGTCAGGCCAGCCGCGACAGCCATATGAATGAAGTAATATTTCATTTCTAACCAGAACAGTTTTAAGTACTTCACAACAAACAAATACATTTTAGCAAAATTGCAAACTGTTTTTGTTTTATTATGACCCACCCTATAACATAACATCTCCAAAATCTTGAGTTACGGGTAAAAATAAAATCGGTTTTTTGTACCTTTATGCACTTATAAGCAAATAAATGTTAACTGATTTTAAAAATTTTGCAGGATTTTGAAGTAAAAGGAACAGATCTATTAAATGGTGTATGCATCAGTTAGAGAACATTGTCATTTGAAAGATCTTCTAGTTTACGTAGTAGTCTCTACGTTATATACGTTACGGTGGTTACTACCTGCATAACCAGTTAAATGCGAGCGGTGAGAGTACACAGCCTTTACAGAATGAAGAGCTCCATATGCCATTATGATTTAGAGTGTGAAACGCCCTTTTAAATTCGAAGAATGTTAAGTATAGTTGAGATCTCCATTCAACTACGTGCTGCTATAACACTCAAGCTGCAGGACAATTATGGGCGATATCCGGCTCCGGTAAGATCTGTTCTGATACTCTATTGTATGAAATGTGAGCAATCACTTTGTTGACCATGCTCAGTAATATTATGCCTCTCCAGTATCTTTTTTCGATCAGGTCTCCTGTTTAGGCATATTAACAATAATATTTTCGCTTATATCTTCAATAAGATAATCATTGTACCAAAGAAAGATATGATGTCGAGTACCGGAGATTAAATATTTTTAGTGATTTTATGGCATCACTTATTTTCGTTATACTAAGAACACAGTTGGGGCGAACGACGAATTTCGTTCAACTAATCTAATGGAAAAAAACAAATGTTTTTTTTGGCTTTTTTTTATTTATAAACAAGGTCGATGTTTTTTTCTTTTGAGTCCAGCACTCAGTGGATGGCCCCTACTCATGTAGTGCATTATGCTGGTACTAGGAAAATAGGTTACGGGAAGGAGTATAGAATCCAGTATGGACTTTAGAATTATATTTATTTATGTATGTCGTAAGTGGCAGGGTAAACTGTCGAGGGAAGATCGTTCCACAGATGAACGGTGCGGTAAAAAACGAATTCTCTCTATAATGTATTAGCGATTCGGTGGAAAATCAATTACAGAGGGATACGCTCTACGAGAAAAACGAGTACTATGTGAAAATATGTGATTATTAGAAATTAATTCCCTTATTTCGTCATTCCGTTATAGTATCGATAGAACAATGTGACTCACACCACATTGCGACGATGCTCTAACGAAGCGATAGAGTTAGTTAGTAATAAGTACCAAAATAGACTTTGAAGCACCGGCTCTTACATGAGAGTTGTATTATATTTTGGGTCGGTTATAGGTCTTGTAAATAATAAGGAGATCAGATGGAGTGAAGTATTTCTAGCACTGCCCTAATGTTTGAGTGCTTCTGTCGACAGAACATCAAGAGTATTTGATTACCCAATATCTACATTATCAATCGACACAGACGACAACATGTCACGACGTGTGAGTGTTAAAAAACAACATTGTGCCTTGTTTGCATTAAAATCGAGACTGGTCGCTTGTGAGTGTGTCGTTCATATTCGTCCTCTTCGCCCCAATCTCCAAGAGGCTTGGCCTACGATCAAAAGAATATGAATGACAAATGTTGCTGTCATCTGCGAAAGAGTAGATAAGATTGGAAGTAAAAAGAGAAAAGTCGTTAAGAAATACTTGAAATAGCGTAGGAGAAAAAACAGAACTTTGCAAGAAGGTTGTTTTCGTTTAGATCTACGAGCACATTTTGGTCAGGTTCAATATTAAGCAATCGATTGCCAGATTTGTTTAAAAACTCTTTCGTTTTGATTTTCAAAAAGTTATCGCTATTGGGGAACATAATCTGACAATGATTAATCGAGTGAATACTCTAATGTTTTATTTTTAGCGACAAATATTCGCGACCAAAAATTCGTCGTTCTCTCCAATTGTGTTCCTAGCATTACCCCGGGGCGTATTAACAGAAATATTGTTGTTCTTTGAATGCAGAATTCATATAACGTTAACATGAACAAAATTTCTTTGTATGCATTTTAAACAGATCGATTTGTAATTTAGACAAAAGTTTCAGGTATTTGCTTGCAATGGTAAATAGATGTTAACATTTCGCAGTAACACTGCTGAAGTTAAATAAGTCAAATAAATGATGTCGCGATTGAAAACTTGAAAAATCATTAAACGCCATAAGCATTAAAATGCGGCTTAAATGACTTGAAGGACAAAATGTTTGCTTTATATTTAGACTGCTTTTCAAATTTTTTAGAGGCGAGAAGAAAGTCAAACCCTTGAACCATACAAAAGCTATTAAGACTAAGATATCCCTGCCTTTGCCTTCAAAAACAAATGTTTCACTAATCTAGTATCCAATATATTATACAAATAATAACCCTTTAAACATATTTATAGATTCTGGTAACATGTGTTAACTTAAATATTAAAAACTGTTTTTTTTACTTTTACCCAAAAATTTATAGTTTCAGAGTTCAAAAGGACTACCACATACAGGAAAATTTAATTGCTTTTATTGTTATATTCTTTATTAAAATGCATAAATTAATTTTTATTGCGTTCAAAAAGCAAGAAAAAAACATTCCAAAATAGTTTAAAAACATTTTAAGAAAACCCTGTCATTTGTTAACACACCTTTTCCGTTTCATCCTGCTCCAATTGTTTCTTAAAATTCAAAACCAAAAATTTATGTTTCTTACGAAATACAGTTTAAGGAACATTAATTCCACAAAAGAAGTAGAAACATTAGTTTCTAAGAATGGAAAACACCTTTTTGCGTTCACAGAAAAGAAAAAAAGACACTTTAGACTTTTATGGAGTAGAGAAAGATACGTTAGGGATCAATTTATGGCAGAAATAATACAACACATGAGACCACAATTTAATGGCTGAGATTTTACAAGATTTTATGTTACAATTTCGACTGAAACATGAATGAATGACCACATTTATGACCCTGAACTTAATTATTGCTCGAGAGCAATAGAATAGGAATTAGCCACCACCCCTTTATTGGCAATAAAAATATGTTTTAACCACTTTTATATGGAGAGTTACCACCCATTCAAATACACACATCTTGCCTTAAATAACGAAATTAAAAAAAAAAAATTTTTTTTCTTTTCAGGACAAGTCTTAAGTATCCCAATTAATATTAAGTGGATTATAATCTTATGACCAAAGCAGCACAAATGACTCAGACACATGCACATCATCCAAAATGATTATTATTTTACAAGCAGTCTGTAACAACAGTAACATTAGCATTTACGATTAAAAGGCAGAGTTGCCTTTAGGATACACACTCATTAACCCATACATTTATTTTATGCACCTTAAAGGACAACTCGCATATGTATCATTTGTATTTGTGGTTGAAAGAGAACGAGTTTTAAATAATACAAGAGGGACAGGACCGTTCATTTGTTTGATTTTATTTTTACTCATATGATAACCATTCATGCTGCTGGTGGTACTTGTATTCCGAATATGATGAGTACGTTCATGTATAATTTTTCCTCGTTTCTATTTAATTGTTATTTTGATTATTGTTTATCAACTGTGTGTGTGGTAAGTAGAGATGGGCAAAATAAGGCACGAGAAATGAGTGACTACTTCATTCTGACAGATATATCTACCATTAGGTCAGGAAAGAGATCTGTTCGCTACCTGGCTGTCTATATATGCGAATCAACTCTGCAGAGTGATAAATAGTCATTATTTCGGTCCAAAAAACACTACAGCAGTCTAGGAGGCGTAGAGTCACCCTAAGGTTAACCATTTCGGAAAAATTCTCCCTGTTCTCAAGCTTAGAGCTGTCAGGACTAACTTCCACCAAACTACCAGGAAGTACCGATCCAGAGGCCCCGTTGTCCTTACTAGGAATCGCGATATGGAATCCCCGGCCCTGACATGACGTGTTAGTATCACCCACCATCCGGGGTTTTTTCTATAAGATAGAGCAATGTTCCAAGGAAATAATATGCCGCACAACTAAGCATTTAGTCTCAGCGATAAAAGTTTAGCCCGTTTAGCCGACCATAACAAGAAGAATATCCATCGTTCAGAAGATGGAAAATTGGATGGGACAAAACGCAATAGTAGAACATTCGTACGTAATCCGAATATGCTTACATACGGAATTGGTGCAACATGCGGAATGCAATTGCAAATTAATAAATGAAAAACAGAAGCTTTTCGCGTATCGAAAGGCACTGTAGTTTTCACTTAACATCTTGCTACTATTAGATGGATGCTCATCTTAACTTAAGTCCGCCTTAGTAAAGATAAAAATGACTCAAACAGAAAAGCGAGGCTACTTTCAGCGGAAAGGTAATGAATCTCGTGTCAACTATTGTCGTTGTTTCCAGGAAAAAGTGACTTTTATTTTTAAAATCGTTGCTATTTGCTAAAGGATCGATTTACAACCTTTCTTGGGCTGAAAATATATCTGCTACTTTTCAGAGTTTTCAGTCAAAAATATGGCCCTTCTTTAGAAACAATGGCTTATTTTCCGCTGACTTTTCGTCTTTCGTTCGTAAACGAATATCGAAATGTATTAATTACCTATGTAGGATCTGTTGGAATGAGGAAGAAAAGTAATACTTAGGTACCGCACTTTCTCTGAGACTGTCCCGCTCTAGGAGAGCTTAGGCAAGGAATTTTGATGCACATCTCTTCCATGATCTGGACTGTCTCATTGATATATATATAACTGACAAATCTGGTCAGGAGGACCGCATGATTGGCACATTGGTGTCTGGCTTTAAGACTTTCATGAGCTTTTTAGTGTCTTTGGGTTATCACAATTGGCCATAGCGTGCGCTGAGTACCCGCTGAATGCGGGCGACCCATGTAACCTAATCTAACGATTCGTCTTGGGTGTTCCATTATATTATTACCGAACTTTTCTATTCTTTAGTATCTCAATGGACGATATTCAACAAAAATGTTTTGTATGAGATCTGGAAAGTCAGAATATAAGCGAGTTTTTTTATAGAAGTATAGAACTTTAAGTTGGCATTACCTTTCAAGATAGCGACCGATTTAACAGCTGTCAAGTGATTTATTCTCAGTTTGGTTTGGCAATTCATCATGAATAGACTCACGCCTGAGCAACGCTTGCAAATAGTGCACTTCTGGTTGAATGGCTACGTCAACAAACAAAACTGCCGCATTTGGAGTGAAGGTAATCCTCAAGTGTATGTGGAAACACCGTTACATTCAGAAAAACTGACTGTTCGGTGCGCTTTATGGGCTGGTGGAATCATTGGTCCGTACTTTTTCAAATACGATGGTGCCCAGAACGTTACAGTCAATGGTGATCGGTATAGAGCCATGATTACTAACTTTTTCATTCCTGATTTAAATAACCATGATGTCCAGAAGATGTGGTTTCAACAAGACGGCGCAACATTTCACACAGCTCGTGCCACACTAGATTTATTGAAAGACACGTTTAGTGACTGCCTAATTTCACGTTTTGAACCTGTGAATTGGCCTCCAAGATCTTGTGATTTATCACCGCTAGACTACTTTCTATGTAAGGTCATTGGTATGCGGTAAAGTCATAACCGCTTGACCATTTGGAAGACAACATTCGCCGTGTTATTGCCGATATACGGCCACAAATGTTGGAAAAAATTTCGAAAATCGGACGTCCAGATTGGACTACATCCGCGCCAGCCGTGGCGGTCATATACCAGAAATCTTATTTAAAATGTAATGCCACAAGATTATCTTTCGGATAAATAAAATTCATGTCAATCGAATAATCCGTCCTTGCTTTATTGCATCTTAAAGTTCTATACCTCTATAAAAAACACCCTATGAACTTTTAAATTATTTAGAATTTTTTAAAACGTTGGGCTTATTTTCCATTCCACAAGAATACCATCGAGCTTAAGATGTTAATACGGTACCATAATTTCCAGCAAATTTCAACATTATATTGCATTTACTCAGCGCTTTTTGCTTAAATATCATTTCTCACAACATTGTACACCTCTGCATCAAAACTTCATTTAAGTGTACAGCATTTGGCAATTGCTTCGCAATACACACACACACATGCTGGGATTTGATGACTCTGATACAGAATTATTATTTTTCCTTCATGATAATGAAAATACTCATTATACCCAGTAACACACACACATATGGAGTACGAAATAATTACAAATTAAATATTATTTCCGCATATTTGTTGCAACCACTTCTACTCACAATGCTTATTTACCAACGGCATTTGCTTTCATTCCATTTCAAATACGAATGTTAAAGGACGAGTATCATTACATTTCCAAATTATAATTGTATTCCAGCTAAAATAAAATGTTCATTTTACGTGTTTTTGAGACATTTTAGAGAAAACCGAAAATTAAAGCGTAAAATATAAATTTTATTGAGGTTTTGTTGAGATAGTTGAGCCCATGCATAAATTGTGTTATTAAATAGAGAGCGAGTAAAACTAAATGCGCACCACATATTCTCTTAATTACCATAACAAATTGTTAAATAATCATAACTACATACATCTGTACATACATAAGTACGTATATAAATTATAATAGCGAGTAATTTTATTTTTTTAACAAAACAAATATTCGAAATATTAATGGAAATAATGAGAATAGCAGTAGAAGAAGTAGTTGGACAGAATAACAGGAGGAAACTACACCAGACGATAGACTATCTAACATACAGAAAGGTATGGCAGGAAACAAGTAGTTTTGATCTTAGTGGCACATTAATATCGAATAGTGAAGCACAGATGCGAAGATGGAGGGAATATTTCGAGGAAATTAGCAACGTCACAGACACCGCTGAAGACATACCATAGCAGCCTTATAGAAAATATGTTAAAGATAGCATGTAGCCCTCCCAGTTTGAATGAATTAAAAGAGGCAATAAAAAAGTAGAAGAATATTAAAGCAGCAGGCTTAGATGGTTTACTGGCGAAAACCTCACAAGCTGATATCAGAACCGCAGCTGAATTACTATGTCCTCCTATCAATCAACATGGGAGGAAGAGAAACTGCCTTCAGCTTGGAAGAAAGTCATCATTGTGAAGCTACCAAAGAGTGCAGACTTTAAAGATTGCAATAACGGTAGAGAAATCACAAGGTACTAGCAGTCATAATACAGGGAATGCTTCTGAGTAAAATAAAGAATATATTGCGAGAAGAACAGGCAGACTACCGACCAAATAGAAGCTGCGTAGACCAGGCCAACACTCTACGCATCATAATAGCACAGTCTCTAGAATGGCGTACTCCTTGTACCTACTGCTCGTCGACTTCAAGAAAGCCTTCGATACCATTGAACGGATTACCATATGGGAAGTATTGAGAAGAAACAAAGTACCCTGGAAAATAAACCGAATAATAAGAATAATATACGAGGATGCTGAACTATCTGATCTTTACTACGGGAGGATCAGTCAACCATTCCATACTAACGTTAGAGTAAAGCAAGGATGTCCACTTTCACGTCTAATATTAACCATAATATTGGTTGAGATCATGAGCGAAGTCTATTCACAGTGAGGAGGTAAAACATGGAGTCTTTTATAATAACTCGATTACTTGGATTATGAAGATGATATTTGTCTAAGTATCTTCACACAAGATCTCCAGCATGAAGTCAAAATTAGAAGACCTGGAAAAACTGGCTCGCAGTGTTGGTATTTAAGATAAATATTAAGAAAACCAAAGCCATGAGAATGAACGGCAATAGCACAGAAAACATCTTGCTAGAGAACCAACCAATTAAGTATGTAGATAGTTTCTGCTATCTGGAAACCACAATGACAGCAAAGAGCGGTGCATAAACAGACTTTAACAACAGGCTAAGCACAGCAGGAATGTCAGTATGTGCCACTTAGTGCTACATGGATGACACTTGAGTAGAATCCTTAAGGATCAAGTAACAGCGGTCGACCAAGAAACACCTGGCGACGCACAATTGTCCAAGAACTAAGGCAAAACAATCTTATATGGGAAGAGGCAAAGACAACGACAGCGAACCGGGTAAGATTAAAATACTTAGACAATAGTAAAGCTTCGAGGAACTGTTGAAGCTATGGCAACGAACACAATATGAATGGAACCAGATTCCATGTACGTTTTTGATTAATACTGTAGAGACACTGATGATGCAGAACGCAGTGGTCCTCCGAATGAGGCGGTAACACCAGAAAAAAGCAATGGCTTGAAAAGTTCTATAAGGACTCCACCCCATCACAATAAACCTGGTCGTAGAGCAGGGTCAGGCAAATTAATATTAATGCATTTTACAATTGTGGTAGTAATTTGAGAGTTTCGCACTCAGGCCATTTTGCACTATATTTTTCAATTGTTTTCTCTTTACATCCTCTTTGTTTATTTCTTGCTTATACGTGTGAGTACGTATGTTATGCGTGTGAGTAAAAGAGAAGAGAAGCTCTTTGCCGGTCGATGGCGTAGAGCAGTGATGTGCAAAAGAGAAAGTGTAGTTGTGCTAGTGAGAACATCTAAATTACTCTCTCAGAGAGAGTAATGTTCATGTTTTAAAGTCGCTGTTTAAGTGACAACTAAAAGCAAGATCGTAAGAAACTTTTTAAATTATTTTTCTGTGCCCAAAAAAATTTGACGACTAATAACAAGAGCGTAAGAATGCATGTGAATTGAACGCTATCAATTGTCCTATGAAAAACTCTTGGCTTTAAGAACGCCGCAAAAAATAAGAAGCTCTAATAAGAGTGTTAGAAATACAAGTACCTGTCAGTTCGGATCCTTTTATATAATTGGAGTTCTCTGATTCCAGTATTTTAATATTATACTTTTTGTTAATGTTTTTTAAATGGGCTTAACAATGAACAAATGTGTGAGGTTTAGTTTCATTTGATTGCGTATTTATCAGCTCAAATTCAAAACATCCTTTTTCCACATATGGGTCTCACGGGCAACGGCGGATGGGTAAGGTTAGTTATTGCTAAAATTTTAAAGATTATACTCAATTGGAGAAATACTCGTACATACGTATAACTCTTAGCTCTTCAAAAAAGCTTAAGAAGTGATATAGCTTTTGTGCAAATTTGTTCCTAACCTGTTACCAAGCCAGGCCAACAAAAAAATTTTTTATAATAAAAATTATACAAAAATAAATCAAGGCGACCATCACAAAATATAAAGAATTAATTCCCCATGTCAAAATAGTGCGATAATAATACACTTTTAGTTTTGTTTAAATTTTATCGAAAATAATATAAAATCATCGTTACTGTTCATAACACAGTTAGTTCCTGAGTATATAAAAACCAAGGCTTTTTTTATTCGTATGGACATTCAAATAATAATGAAAAAATTATAAAATTTCTCTATTAAATATGTATTTAAATTCCATACTGTATTATAAGACATAAGGTGTACAGGGTGGCTGATGAATTTAGATACATTAAGAAACTCAAATAAATTTTTTATAATTAATATGATGATTGATTTTTATTTCATTTGACAGATATTTATATTTTATTATGTAGGGTCCGCCAAATAATTTTTTTTTTGAAAATGCTATAAAAAAAACTACTGAATATTTTCTCAAATTTCTTTTTTTATTTCAAAGTACAATCCTTCCGGTTAATAATGGAAAATAATTTCATTCAAATGGCTGCCTCAGCTAGCCATGCAGTAGCCTATATGATCGGTCCAACTTTTAAGCACATTATCGATTGTGTTCAGCTGTATTTCAACAATGGCTTCACGAATATTGTCTCTGACTTGTTGGCGTAACACTAATCTTTGACGGCACCCTACAAATAATAGTCAAACGGTGTCAAATCGCAGCTCCGAGGTGGTCAAACGACATCAGCTCTGCTGCTGATAATGCGTCCTGTTAAAACTAAATGTTGCTAATATCCTCCTCTTCAATTTTTGTGAACAAAAATTCGTTCAACATGGCCCGATAACGATCGCCATTGACTGTAACGGTCAATCCTTGCTCATTTTCGAAGAAAAATGGCCCAATTATGCCTCTGGACCAAAATCCGCACCAAACAGTGACTCGTCTTGGGTGTATCGGCTTTTCAATGTATGCGTGCGGGTTTTCTGTGCCCCAAACGCGACAATTTTGCTTGTTTACATACCCGCCAATATCAAAATGAGCTTCATCTGAAAAGATGATTTTTTTTGTGGCAAAATCGGCATATTCTGTAAGTCGATCGCAGGCCCAGATACCCAGCGTTGTTCCAGCGTATACACAACCAAATTCGTTCAGCAGAAGGATGAAACTATTCGTATGCCAAATCAGATTGAGCTAAGTGTTACCATTCACGAAATAAGTACAAGTTGCAAAAAAAAACGTTAGATGGCGGACCCTTTATATTTTTAATGGTTTTTAAAAAGAATTAGTTTAAAATAGGAACTACGCTGACATACGCATGTGTGATGTTAATTCCAATAACATTCCATGAAGTGTTTCTTCCGGAAACTTCTCTCAGTCAATGAGCTGCACCAGATTCTATTTTTAGACTCGTTGAAAGGGACCTACAGTTTAACGCCGGCTACGAACGGCAAATGCATTAGAGAAGTTTTCAATAATAGTAATACACAGTTACTAGCTAATGTTATGAGGTGATACCGCTGTTGAAAACGCTTTTTCTTTTTTCAGATGGTCTGACCTGTTATGAACCGAGGACCAACTGGTTGATAGGCGGACATCTTACCTACCATACCACAGCGGCACAGCATACCATACACTACCATACCACACGCATGTGTGATATCTTAACAAAAAGCTATTTATGACTGCCTGCAGACTAAGATTTAGAAATCAGGAAGGCCACAGAATTGTTGAGCTTTTTTAAATAATTTTATTTAACAATTTTCGGTGTAACTCTGCTATAACGGTATTGGCAAGGTGAGAACTTGCCACATCTTGTTAAAACCACACAAAACTGAAAGGATATATCTTTTGGAAAATTTCAGAAAACAAAAATTCATGCAACATTTTTACATAACGATATGCGTTTACAGTTATAGTGCGACCGCCTTTTTTTAAAGAAGTATGACCCGACAACACAGTTTCATGATACTGCACACCCCACCGTAAGTCTAGCTGGATGCAATTCTCTCTCTTGCATAATTTGTGGAATAGAGTCAAGAATTAAGAAATCTTAATATTGTCCACCTGGAAATCGCGTCTCCGGTTGTGCGATAAAACTTTCATTGAACGACAATTATTGACTTGTGTGCATACAATTCAAAGTTTGCATTTCTACCAAATTTAGATAACGATCTAAAACTGTGAAATAAAATTTAACGAATAACTCAATTAGTAAAAAGTTATTACATTCTCTTTTTCTAGTCCCTTTCATTAGCTGCCCTGTATGTAGAGTATATACTTGAAAAAGTTAACTCGCGCAAAAGTTAATATTAAAATAAAGTTAAAAAGCTAACTTATAAAACAATAAAAGCAAACTTTTCTAAGCGTATGCATTTTTTAAACCAACGATACACTTCGAGATGGGTGAAAATGTTGGAATTGGACCAAAGATCAAAGTATAGAAGATACCGATGATTTTGAAGTGCCTGATAATGATATCGCCGGGCCAACTATTATTCAACAACCAAAAGTGAGCTATAGCAACAGCTTCCGAAATGAAAGCAAGAAAAAAAAACATATAAGGATCGACTACATTTTTAAACCACTTTGCACAAATTAACCCGGTAGCGTATTTGAGCGATATTGTTACTATGATATGTTCGTGATTAACTATCAAAATTTCAATGAAATTATCGTAAATGGAAAATTTCATTGATACATTATCGTGACAATGACACAAAGAAACTGATTTATGACTGCAAACTTTAAACCAGTCAGTAGGAATTAAATCTAAGTTTCTTTAGTAATGATGAAAACTAAAAGCTCAATTAGACGTGACTTAACATAATGCAACTAACCAGACTGATGAACAACAATGTGTTTGATTAGTGGTGACATAGGATGGCACCGTAACGGATCAATTTAAATTTGGTTATTTCGATATGGTTACGGTTATGGCACTTTTTCAGTTACGTCTAACTGAGTCTTAAGTCAATAAAATTAGTTAAGTGTTTGCGAAAAGTCTACATAAGTATGTTTATAATAGTATTTTTTCACTTTTGAAAATCGCTTAGGAAAGTCAACTTCGGTTAACTTTTTCGCGATTCTACTGTATACAGCTATACAAATAAACAAATAAATAAATCAATTAGTTTTAAATTAATTAAAACAAAAAGTGTCAATACACAATTTTTTTAAATCTTTCAATTTAAAAGTATTGTGACCCTCTTTTAGACAATGAATGATAAGCGTTTAGATCCAAAACTAACATCGAAAACAAAGGTCATTGCTATCTACAAAATGCTGTACATACATATACTTATGTATGACATGAAATATTTTTAATGTAATTTTCCTAAAGTTGTATTTTTTTTTTTGATAATAATAGCGGTTTATCAGTTTCATGATAAGCGATTTCATATTATCACAATGTTCAAAATACAAATCGTGTGTAAATCGATATTTCAATGACCTTATCGAAAAATACCACTTCAACAAGTGCCTGTATATACCTTAAATCACCATATTTGGTTGGATTATTTCAGTGTAACAACCACTTTTAATAATGGCAATCCACACGGTATTAAATTTGCGTTTGTTTGTTTCTACGAGTAGAAGTTATTTTACTGACATGATTTGATATTTGAAAGTTGACTCTAATTAATGTATATGGTTGACCTACTTTTAGGTAGGATATTACATAGTCGGCCTTGGACGAATTTCATTTTTTACTTGTTTTTTTTATTTTTTAATACAATATATATAAAAAGTATTAAAAATAGAAAAATTTAAACAAAAGAAAGTAATCATCTGTTAAATATGGCGATCCACTTATTAAGAGGAAATACTTTATTAATCAGACGGGACCATAAGCACAATGCCGTGTGCATTTTTTTAAATTTGTTCTTCAACTGATAAAATCGCTAATGACGTTATAATTTAATGCCATTAATTTGTTTATAAAATAAATACTACATATGAGTGCGTATAATGAATTGCAGTTTTATTGAACTGTCTTCTCTAGAAGTTTAAAGAATGAATCAGATTTAAATTCGTGGACTTCAGATATTAAGGTCTTACTTTTTTATTGCAGGCATTTATATAGTTGCCTTAGAGAATATTAATTTTATTAAAAAAATACATACATATACAAATTTCGATTTAGGTTTAATCAATATACATACATACATACCTGTTTATTTGTGACGATAAGTGAAATAAAAAACAAATTGTTTTCTATTTAATTGTACATTTTAGGAAATACAATATTATTAAACAACATAATGAAATACACATTTTTCATTTCGATTTATAAGTCAAACAGCCGTATTCATAAAAAATTCTAGCAAGTGTCTAGCAAAAGTATGGTTTTTAATGATCTTTCTGTCATATTTGCTAAGCTCAGATCAACAAACTTTCAAACACTTACACAACTTAGTCAGTGTTGTAAGATTGTTAATCTGAGCTTAGCAAACATAGCAGCAAATGTATTTAAAATCCTACTTATGCTATACACTTGCTAGATTATCATAATGAATGCAGCCGAAACTGTTTTAATGCAAAGAATACGCAAATCTTTTGTTTTGTTTCAAATAATTTTTGAAAACATAGGTCGGCAAACTTTGATGAGATTACGTAATACTAGTTGGAGACTCGACAACTGCAGAGGAATTACTCTACTTAACGCAACAGATAAGATACTCGCATTTATAATACACAGAAGAACAAGCCGGCTTCAGGCCAAATAAAAGCTGCATAGATGAGAATCACTGTACTCATAATTATACAACAATCTACAGAATGCTGTACACCCCTGTATCTAATGTTCGTCGAATTCAAGCAAGCATTTGATTTAGAAAGTATTTGGAGCGAAAGTAGTATCCCAGAAAATAATTCGAATAATTAGAGCAATGTACTAGGACGCAGAACCATTCTACGCCAATGCTAGGGAAAAACAAGGATGCCTACTATAGGGTCCGCCATCTAATGTTTTTTTTCAACTAGTGCTTATTTCGTGAATGGTAACACTTAGCTCATGTCTGATTTGACAGATAATTAGTTTTATCCTTCCGATGAACGAATATGATTGTGTATACGTTTGAACAACGCTGAGAATCTGGGCCTGCGATCGACTTACAGAAGATGCCGATTTTGCCAAAAAAATTGGGTATGTAAACAAGCAAAATTGTCGCTTTTGGGGCACAAAAAACCCGCACGCATACCGATACACCCAAGACGAGTCACTGTTTGGTGCGGATTTTAGTCCAGAGGCATAATTGGGCCATTTTTCTTCAAAAATTAGCAAGGAGTGGCCGTTACAGTCAATGGCGATCGTTATCGGGCCATGTTGAACGAATTTTTGTTCACAAAAATTGAAAAGGAGGATATTAGCAACATTTTGGCTACTGCATGGCCAGCCGAGGCAACCATTTGAATGAAATTATTTTCCATTATTAACCGGAAGGATTGTACTTTCAAATAAAAAAAGAAATTTAAGAAAATATTCTGTAGTTTTTTTTATAGCATTTTCAACAAAAAAAAAAAAAAAAAAATATTTGGCGGACCCATTATTAGCTATTAATGACTAAATACAAAGAATGCTTAAAGAGAAGAAGAATAGCATGGAGTCTCTCACGTCATCTCGAAGATTTGGATTAAGCGGATGACATTTGTCTACTCTCGCGTTAGATCTCCAATAAGCAGTGAAAACTGGAGGACTTGGCTAGCAATGTTGAGATAAATATCAAGTAAACCAACGTTATAAGAATTAACAATATTAGCCCGGAAAACCTCGTGCTACAAGGTCAACCAGTCTATTATGTAGAAAGTTTAAGCTTTCTAGGAAGTACAATGACTATAAATGACAGTGCAGAAACAGATGTAGACGACAGACTCAAAAAAAGAGGGCGGCTTTTTGATGACTGCAGTCAGTATGCAAAAACTTACATATTTATATCCAGACGAACAACGAGTAAGTTCAGAATATTCAACTCATATGTTAAATCAGTACACCTGTATGGTAGTGAAACCAGGCTTATATCGAATATCATCACTCATAAACTCCAGGTATTCATATGCAGATTCTCTGGCCTAATTCTAAACTGGTGTATCGATGGCTCCAAAATGAATGACTGTGTCGGTGCTGGTGTTCATGGACTCAACCGAGACATATCGATCGCACTAAGGAGATCGCTGAGTGTCTTTGAAGCTTAAATTATAGCCATTGCCAAGACCATTCATTAATATATTCTCTGACAGCCAAGCTGTCATAATGGCATTTGGCTCTAATCGTATGGCACCCAGACTGGTGAAATAATACTACGATACGTTGCAAAAGACTTTCGTTTAGAAATAAGGTGCTGTTGTTTTGGGTACCTGAACACTGTGGGGTAGATAGTAATGAAACAGCGGATGTATTACCAGATGATTGGAACACTGGAATGCTCAACGGGAACACTCTAGGGCAACGAGTAGTTCTCAATTTGAACGTGGCTCTGAGGCTCTAAAGTATGGCACAGCGGACTCGGAAAATGGTAGAGTTGTGAGCAGTAAGATTAGAATTGATCGTTTGTCAGGTTATAGAAGCTCATAATGAATAGTTCACCTTTAACTCCATCATCTTGTTTGCTGGCTTTGAAGTCAGTACGGACGGTCATTGGGCTTTGACCATGATATTCTTTTTTTCGTTTTTTATTCTCTCATTTTATCCATTTTTCATTGCTCATAACGACGCACTACAGAAATGATTCGATTTCTTTGCTTTTCATCAGTGCTTCATTGATGGTATTTTGATCAATCAAATTTCTTCGTGTAAATTCATGTGTCACCTAGGCTTCGATCTTCTTTTATTAGACTGCCTTTTTCAAACTGTCATGTTATTGAGGTTTATAGTATGTTTACATGGTGTCTCTAATTACTTTGTTCGATATTTAAATTACTAATGGTAATAAATTACTAATGTTTACATGGTATATCTAATTACTTTGTTCGATATTTAAATTACTAATACGAATTACATTGTTCACCAGAAACATATCTAATTCGTTTTGATGATTCGTCTTCTTGTTGTTTGTAAATTGTGTTTTAGCAATGGAAAAAAATGGTAAGGAAATTAAATAAATAAATTTAGCGAACACAAGCTTAATAACAGGCGAACAGGCTAATTGTAACTGAATTATATAGAATTTGAACGATTCGCTCCTAAGATTGTGTATGGGAAATTATGTAATTTGATTCATAATTAGGAGTTGAATTATAAATAATTTAAATCGCTCTTAATTATTATATTTTTTATAGACGGGTGACAAACTAAAGAACAGTCTTCAGCAAAAATGTAAAAATGTAACCTGAAATATCACCATGAAAACATATTTTCGCTTGAAACAATCGAATTAATCGAAATATGGATACCAACTCCATCTAGCAAAAAAAAAGCTCGGATTCTTTTCGTATTAACCAAGATATTTAGATTAAGGTAGAGATGAAGAAATAAGCTTAGACATATGGTCCCACTAATTTAATAAAACTTTTGATAATTTAACATAGAATATCGTTTTCACTATACGAATATTTGATTTTGACAGACAACAGCAATTTGGGAACGGGTTTGCGTTGACTACAAGCAAACAGTAAATTAAAAGCCAATAAATCATAATTTGTAAATAAAATTAGTCTGGTAATAATATTAATATTGATGTTTTTGTTGGTGTTTCCCTCTGTTTTGTATTTCAATAGTTTTTTTTTTGTTCCGATCCAACAAAACTTTCTTTCTGTCTTCCTTCCTCATGGAAGACACAAAATAGAAAAAACTTTATTGAAAATTCATTAGTGTCCAGTACAAAAGGACTTTTCTTTCGCTTGCCACATATGTGGCACATACTTGTTCGTACTGTTTGAAGTTATGGAGTTGAAATTTGTTTATGCTGAAGTGTGTGTCTGTGTTGACTGTATTGACTGTTTTTATATTCAAAAGTTTTCAAATTTTAGTTTTTATTTTGATTTTGGGTGAAAGTGCAGACTAATGCACTTTCAGAAAGTTATTATGGACAGATAGTCAAGTCATTGGTCGATGAAAGTGTTAAGTAGTGTGGGATAGATGCTGCTGCTATATGTGCAAGTGAAGATAAAGTTTCTTTAGAAAATAAAATTCAAGAAATTTATTTCAACGTTGGAGGTTTCCACGACCTGGTATTTCTCTTAAAAGTTAAAATACAAAAACAAAATAAAAGAAACACAAAGCAAGGACTATATTGCTTTTAATTTTAATGGGATTTTGCTTTAAAGGCGAGCTCCCTATTTCAACCATTGCATGTTAAATTTGTCAAACTTACATAAGAAGTTGCAAATCAGAGGAAATGTTCTTAAGTATAAAAGCGGCATCGTTATGGTCTGTACGATTATTATTCGGATTCAGCTATAAGAAGCCTCACATATTATTTAAGGTTTCATTAATCATAGAGTCTTCGATGAGTAATTATAAACTTTTTGCATTCCAATCTGATGGGGCTGCCATCTAGGTCAGCCTGTAGACCTTGTTCATAATTTGTATTTATTTAGCAAACCGTTTCAAATATGAATAAAAACAAACGTCGGCTAGGAGATGCATGGATTAAGTGCATAACGTTGACGGTTTTTGAACTGTTTGTAGTTTAGGAGGTACTTATGAGGTAACCATTCACTTTGTATGTAAATTTTGCTAAAGCGCAAACATCAGCTAATGGTACCGAACTTTTTGCTTGTAAAGAACCGCTTACTTTCTTGGATCTTGTTAAATGACAAAAACACCAAATTGAATTTCAATTTTCAATTTTCGAATTCGATATTTTTGTTTGCTTAATATGCCGTAGAAATTTTGTTACTTTAAAATGGTGGACCAAATGCAGTACTCACAGATTGTTTGGTAATGACTCTACACTGTTAATTCATTCTTAAGAAACATTTCCCAACATTTGCATACAACACATTCACCTTCTAAGTCGTGTGCTGACAATTACTTACTTCAGATTGAAAGATTTGATTAAGCTCTTCGTTGATCTTTAGGATCAAAATTTTAGGCTTTACTCGAAGGCCTTATAGTCCATGGTGCTACTCTTCTTAAACCTTTTTAATGGAACGTGGTTAGTTAAGTTAGGTTATGTTTGGTAGCGGACCTTCTTAGAAGGATGGAGTCCCACTTAGGCCAGAAGTTTAGTCACTCGAGATACAAGCATAATGGCTAATCTTCGCAGAACGATTACAATGGACCATATGGTCTCCGGGTGTCTGCATCCATTGATGTTTAATTACGCCCAGATGACCGCTCGTCCTCTAACCTAACCTAACGTAACCTTCACAGGTTACTACTATTTTGACTCCAAAATAAATCTCACCATTGCGGTAACATATATTATGGAGAGAGGAGTAGAAGATAGTCTCTTTTTCCTCTTCAGTACCGCAGCGCAAGCAATAAATCTAAATTCCAATAGTTCGATGGAGTTATCTACTATATTCAGGTCCAGCAGCTAAATATCCACTGTAGCCAGTTTATTGGCAACGCAATGTTCGACGATATTTCTTTGTCCCTTAACTCATCTGTGAGTAACCATCGAATGATCTGGGTTTTCAGATCATGAACGAGAATATGTGCATTGCATAGCCTTCAGTATGGTCATGACCTCCACATGATATACACATTAGTGGTCAGACAACTCATGTATAAAACACTCTAAAGTCAGAACGTCCTTGAATACTATTCACAATGAAGCCGACTGTATATAACGTAAGGCATTGTTAGGAACCTCTGATCTGTTAGACAAAAAGTCTCTAGTAAGGAAAGTTATGAGGGACCCGGTAGTCTACCCAAATGTGGCTGTGTTCCCCAAGGATCGCAGTTAACTAAAGTTATATATAAAACTATTAGTTATACATGATATAGACTATACTTATAGCCCTTCCTTATCCAGAAGAGAGTGAAAGTTATGTTTGGTGTTCCTTGGAAAAGCATCGGGTAATTTTAAAAATTTGACTCATCTTCGGGACAGCTTATACCTGTACCAAGACGTCTTCTTTTTAGCAATAGCCGAAAGATTTTTCGTTCTTTTCTTCGTCAGACTAAACCAAAGCATTCTGGATAATTGACTAGTGGTCATATTTGAACAATTGAGATCCGTGTAATCTACCATGTAATCTATCAAGTACAATATTGTAATCAAGATAGTGTAAATGTTCCCCGCCCCCTTGCGCGTAGGTTAGATTCAAGGACTGAGTACTTTTCAGCAATCTTAATCTCTGCGAATGCCTCAATAATCTGAAACTATTATCAGTTTGAAATGGTATTGTTCAATATGATCTAGTGAATCAATACAGTTGATGAAAAATTTCGGCTTAATTACGTTGGAACTAAGAGCATATATCAAATATTCGAGGTATAATTTTTAAATAATTCCCGTAGTAATTTGCTTGAAAGTGCAATTGCCAGGCAGTCATAAAACTGTTAGTGTAGATTAAGATTATGTCTTACCGATAAGATGCAGTCCAAGCATCTCTTGTAGGTATTCTAATTGTAAATGTTCTAAAGTAAATGTAATGGTTGAGGCAGTTCTAGAGGCATCCACCGGTAGAGCTGTAAAACAATCGATAGTACTATCGATAGTATTGATAGTTTTGATTTTGTCTGACCATCGATAGTTTTTTTTTCACTATCGATACTATCGGCAAATTCTAAAGTGGGGTTTACACGATAATACAAGTCGACAAGTGAGCGTACGTGTAGAAGTGAGCGGCTATCCGCGATACTATTATCGTGTAAATTCAATATGTAATGAGAGCGTACAACATTGAGAGAAAATACAAATAAAATCTTGGCAGTCGTATGGCTCTCTTTGATTTTGAAATTTTTTAAAAACCATTAGATCAAGGATGGATTTTTATGTAAATAAATAAAATAAACAAAGAAAAAAGCAAATTTTTGCGCTCGCACTGGTACCTTTTACTTTGGTACCTTTTAAAACAGCTGTTTTTATTTTACTTTGTTTTGATTTAATAAGTTTGGTTAAATAATAAATAAATATGTTTTTTTTTCTTGTTCATCTTTAAGTTACCATTTAAAAGTTTGTTAAAACTGACAGTTGTTTCACGCTTTCTTCCCATAGTCTCTGCAGTTTTCTTTCACTGGATTGCATTTGTTACTTTAGTTTTGGAGCACTTCATGGTCTGAACATTTTCGCTATATAAAATACATACAATTTTATGACATATTGGAAAAAGAAACTGTTTCTATTATTGGTTCAAACACTGTATATTTATTATTATTCTTTACCCTTTCACTTAAATTCTAATATTGTTGCCATACGCAGTCTTAAAAGAACCCGATAGTATCGATAGTTTTTTTGCACACTATCGAAACTATCGAATGGGCCGACTATCGATAGTTTTGCAGCTCTATCCGCCGGCAATATATGAATAAAAACTTGCTTTGAATTAATTATGGCTGCTGTACGTCACTGATGGTGGTGGTGTATTTATCTAATAAAAGAGAAAAGTTGCATGCAATTTCAGCATGACCAGAAAATTGACCAGATATCAGCAATTCAAAAAGCATACGGGGTTAAAGTCAATGGAAGTTTGCAAAAAACAAAAAAAAAAAAAAACAAAAAAAGAGATAAAACAACGTTATGCAAATTCATTGTTTCAAGGATATTTTTTAGAGTTTCGGTTTATTAAAAAAGGGGCGGTTTTTTTAAATAATAACACCGGGGTTCGTTGGTAAACAAGTGACCAACATTTAAATTTATGTTTTTCTACGCGCCTTAGTATTTTTGCAACGTTTGCAACTGCTGTTTTGAATTTAAAATGTTTGAAGCACTAAATTATGTTACTTGGCTCCCTTACGAGTACTTGGCAAATTTGAAAAACTTGTTGTTTGCTTATTGACCTTGAAAAGCGGCTTATCTTGAAACAAATAAATGAAAAATATAGAAAACAAAAGGCCCGGAAATATAAATGGAAATCATCCCTGATATTTGCAAATAATTTTTTTTTCTCTTTATTTAATTTCTATGTATTTTGCATGTGCTACTCAATTCCTTTTAGGATTAATTTCTGTAGGCAAATAAAAGGATTTTGTGTTTCATACAACCCCTCTATTAAATTTTTGCGAAATTTTAAAATTTTGTTAGGCGAGCCTGTACAGAATTGAAGCCATTTGGTTTGGGTTTTTTGAGTGCCCAACCCATTCCATTCATTTTGAATTTGTAACAAATCGAATAAAAACTTTATGTTTTTAATCTTTCTTAATTTTAAAAACAAATGTTTATATTTATTTTCCATTTCTAAAGGGTCCGCCATCTAACGTTTTTTTTTCACCTAGTGCTTATTTCGTGAATGGTAACACTTAGCTCATGTCTGATTTGACAGATAATTAGTTTTATCCTTCCGCTGAACGAATATGGTTGTGTATATGCTTGAACAACGCTGGGAAATATTGCGACATTACTTTGAAAATCATGGTGATGTTGCAGAATGAAAAAAGAAAAAAATCATCTTTTCAGACGAAGCTCATTTTGATCTTGGCGGGTATGTAAACAAGCAAAATTGTTGCATTTGGGGCACAGAAAACCCGCACGCATATATTAAAAAGCCGATACATCCAAGACGAGTCACTGTTTGGTGCGGATTTTGGTCCAGAGGCATAATTGGGCCGTTACAGTCAATGGCGATCGTTATCGGGCCATGTTGAACGAATTTTTGTTCACAAAAATTGAAGAGAAGGATATTAGCAATATTTGGTTTCAACAGGACGGCGCTACGTGCCACACAGTGGAAGCTACACTCGATGTTTTGCGCCCTGTTTTTGAAGATCGCATTATCAGCCGAAGAGCTGATGTCGTTTGGCCACCTCGGAGCTGAGATTTGACACCGTTGGACTATTATTTGTGGGGTGCCGTCAAAGATAAGTGTTACGTATTATTAAATGTTACCCTTTATTTATATGATTTTTGTTTTTCAAAATATTTCTTAGTTAATCTCTCTTAGTTTACAAGTCTAAAAACATACATATTTCTCTCATATTCAAGTCCTTATTTAATGCTCTTTTTTAAAAGTTTAATTGTATTTGGTACTGGTCTTCGGTAATCGTCTTGTCGAGTCAAAGAGTCGGGTAAGTGCCACTATCGGCGGGAAAGGTAATAATACCTCATAATGTTATTAAACAACTTATTAGTGCTTCTTTTCTTTTATTGAATTAATATTTGGTTTTGCTTTGTTAGCAACCTTCAGATTGTTTTGATGTATCGTACATCCCAATCTTGTTATTCGTCCTAAATAAGAAATCCAGATATGCATTTTAAAATAAATTTTAAAATTAAAAGTCCCCTGACATGTTATTAATTTGTATCCATTTTTTTACTTCAGACCAATACTCAAGGTATGTATAAGATAGATTGTGGAATTGAGGAAGGAGGGAGTAGTGTCTATGGACGTTAAATTTAAATTTACTCATTTCGAAAGTGGCAAAAAAAAACTTTCGAGGGAAGATTGTTACACAAACGAACAGTGCGACTAAAGTGCGGTTTCTCCCTATAATGCGTTGTGTGATTCAATGGACGCTTTAAAGGACAATATTCGTGAAGCCATTGGTGAAATACAGCTGCACACAATCGATAATGTGCTTAAAAATTGGACCGATCTTGTAGGCTACTGCATGGCCAGCCAAGGCAGCCATTTGAATGAAATTATTTTCCATTATTAACCGGAAGGATTGTACTTTAAAATAAAAAAGGAAATCTGAGAAAATATTCAGTAGTTTTTTTTTTATAGCATTTTCAAAAAAAAAAAAAAAAATTATTTGGCGGACCCTTTATTTTACTATCCCATAAAAAGTCGGAATGTATTCATGGCAGAATAATTACATTTCCTTTTTATTCTTATTTTTGGTTTATAAGATTTATTTGCAGATTATTTTATTTTACGAGTACTTTTTTATTTGATCCGTTAAGCCTATTTTGGCGATTTAAAAGATAAATGTTATCTTTTTCTTTTTTCTTCTTTTTTCAATAAATATCGATTGACTTAAATGGATTCTATTGTACTTATTGATTGTCTACCTATTTTGTTCAAAAAATTTTCGTATTGATTTCAATTCAATTGCATTTATGATTTTAAATAGAATAAAAGAAATTCATATTTTTGACTCATTGATTGTTGATTGAGTTGTTCATCATTTGCCGTTTGCTTATTTAAAATCCATTTAAAGCTTTTTATTATTTTTAAAAAGCATATGCCCGTATTCAATTGCAATTGATAAGCATACATATGTGATGCCATAATAGTCGAAGATATTAATTTAATTTTATTTTTTTAACAAATAAAAGTTAATTTGCGAAAAGTAAAATTCAAATTCAAAACTCATATCCCATAAATAGAAGAGCTGAAAAGCCACACTGTTTTATTTAAGATACCCAAGACATACCCCAGTAGAGGACATGACGAAAAAATTTAATTGTGGTTTCCCTTTAGACAGCTAGATTTAAAAGAAATAAAGAATAACCCTGATCCTTCAGCTTACGTCTGGCCATGACGGCAAACATCGGACAAATGATCAGGAGAAAATTGTAATGCTAAGTAAAGATCAACACTATCACTTAGCAAGGATCTTAACCACTACACAATCATATGGAGGCCGCCTACAAGAGATAAATCATCTATTTAAAAATCAACTTGACTGAAACTGAAACAAAGCAATGGATGCTTTGTGAAGAGCCAATATGCACCCTAGAGTCACTTTAGCATTATAAGTTTTCAAAGTATACTATTTATAAATTAGTCTCTAAAGTCTAAAGCTTCAACTGGCCTCTAACAAATTGAATTTTTCTGCAAATCACTTGTGCGTAATAAAGGCAATACCACTAACACCTCACTTATAGAGTATAGATGATAATCAAGCTGTAAGAAAAGCATTTCCTAAAAGTTATTGTAGAAATTTCTAGATTTTTTACGCTTCGAGCACAAGAACGACGCTATACGATCGGAATATATGGATTTTTTAGCGGTAATTCCTCTTCAGAACAACACAAGTCGACAGGTTCGAGTTCCCAACAGAGAACATGAAAAAAAGGTAATTGCAGTTTTCGACTGTTTAATTAAGAGACATACATTCATCTCCACACAAATCCATCAGAATGAAGACCCCCACCACAGGAATGATGAGGAGAAAACGCCACCTAATGGGGAAAATTTGTCAATACTAAGTAAGGATAACCACCATCACTTAGCAAGGATCTTCATCATTACACGATCGCATGGAGACAAGCTTAAGTAGAATTATTAACTGACAAGAGTAACTGAAACAAGATAATGTATGCTAAGCGAAAAGCCTAAAATACTTACCATAGGAGTCACGAATAAAATTCATCTTAGGAGCATTTGGTTCAGAGTCTTTGTAATCACTTTTGTCTTGGATGGATCATCTTGAGGTGCCTGAAGCCTTTTAATCATTAAAAACCAGAAGTCGAGGGGTTTTTCTTGTCCTCGCTGAGATTTGAACTTGGGCTGTTATATGCAAGCACTTTAGCCACTACACTACTCCACCTTTTATGGCCCATCTTAACACACTATCAGCGTGTAACACCATGAGCTTGACTAGCATGTCTAGTAGGTTAAAGACTTAATAAGAAAAAAGAGCTCTTGCAAATGTCAACGTTAACAAGCCTTCTGAGCCAGACGGCATTCCAGTCCTGGAGCACTGTTCTTCGTCTCTTGCGCTTCCTTTTTAGTGCGTCTTATCGTGCGAATATTTTTCCAATTTGCTGGTAGGTTGCTAATGTAACACCAATTCCCAAAAAGGGTAAGACTAGTACTCGTGAAAACTACCGGCATCTAACAATTTACTAAGCGATTACCACTGATGATCTGCGAGCGTTACTCTACAAAAGGTTAAATAAGCCCATTCATAGATTTGGTGAGAGTAAGCTTGTGGCCGTGGATATTTCCGAGGCGTTTGATAGAGTTTGGCGCTCATATTCAAACTTGTCGCTTTTGGTGTCGGTAGTCACTTACTCGTATCAAGATTAATATCGAGTTTTACTAGAAATAGCACTATAAGAGCGGTTATAGATGGGATTTCATCCCATGAGTTCAGGATGAATTCAGATGTACCGCATGGATCCGTTATTTTTCTCTATTCTCTTCTATTTCTAATATTTCTCACCGACTTTTTCTGCTCACTTCTAATCCTATCTGCTTTTTTGCAGGTGACACCAACATTTTTATTCATATTCTTTTGACTGTAGGCCGAGTCTCTTTGAGATTGGTGTGAAATAATATATATGAATGGCATGCTCACAAGGAAACTGTGGAAAATTTTCTAATGTTTTCGTGCGATAAATGACCCAATGTTGTTTTTTGTTTTTTTGGACACACAGCTGTGGTGGTGCGAGTCATCTGTAACCATGGGTAATGTAGATAATGAGGAATCAAATTCCTTTGAAGTTCTGAGCATGAGAATTCACAGTGGTTTTCGTTGGACCGGTCACATATTTCGAGTGTCAAAAGAAGCATTCAAGTGCCTCGGTTTCTTAAGACGGTGTAGGAAATACTTCACCCCATCTGATCTCCTTAATATTTATAAGACCTTTATCCGACCTAAAATGGAATACAGCTTTCGTGTATGGGCATGTACTTCAAAGTCTATTTTGGAGCTTCTCAGGCGCGTACAGGAGATGGCGAAGGTGCTTATTAATGACGGGTGGGTAGCCGACTTACGTCTAAGGACGGACAGTGTTTTCTGGGCCTCTCCCCTAGGGAATAAATGATTGCTTAGTGATAAGCAATAGATTTCTAAGCAAGAATCAATAAATTGTTCGTAATTATAGATAATAGTCTTTTTATTTAATTTTCTGTCCGACACTGTACCCCTCTGTCATACACCGACATCCGAGCGGATAACGTGTCGCTACAGTGGGACAATCATAACTCTTTGTAGGAGTGTGGTGGACCGCTGCGACTAAAACAACCCAGGAGGCGAGATACCTAGATCACCATTGGTATATCCGTGGTGACCCAGATATTTAGCTTTCCCCAACGACAGTAGAACTGGACGCGACTATTGGAATAAGGTTAAAGCTCTGTCAGAGTGTGGTGAATCACTGCGACCGAGTCGATACCTGCTGGCTAAGTAACCCGATCATCAGTGTCAGTGATGAATGAGTTAACCAGCCTTTCCTAGCGCGACTTACGACCGATGACTGACAGAGTTTTCTGGGCCTCTCCCCTAGGAAACAAACGTTTCATCACAGACACTCAGTGATGGTCGAGTTACTTGGCCGCCAGGTAATGGCTCGGTCGTGTAGCGTGTGTTTCTTTGTTCTATCGGTACTTTTATGGAATGTGTTCTGACGAAATAAAGGAATTAATTCCTTATAATCATATATGGTATTCCTCCGTAATGCGCAAACGCATTCCTTTTAAGTTGATAGTCCATTGAATCACACAACGCAATATAGGGAGAAACCGCACTTTAGTCGCACTGTTCGTTTGTGGAACAATCTTCCTTCGAAAGTTTTTTCTGCCACTTACGAATTGACTAAATTTAAATTTAACGTCCATAGACACTACTCCCTCCTTCCTCATTTCCACAATCTATCTACCACATACCTTGAGTATTGGTCTCAAGTAATAAAAATGGGTACAAATTAATAACATGTAAGGGGACTTTTTATTTTAAAATTTATTTCAAAATGCATATCTGGATTTTTTATTTAGGACGAATAACAAGACTGGTATCTACCATATTTCAAAACAAGCTGAAGGTTGCTAATAAAGCAACACAATATATTCATTCAATAACAGAAAAGAAGCACTAATAAGTTGTTTAATAACATTATGAGGTATTATTACCTTTCCCGTCGATAGTGGCAATTACACGATTCTTTGACTCGACAAGACGATTACTGAAGACCAGTACCAAATACAATTAAACTTTTAAAAAAGAGTATTAAATAAGGGCCTGAATATGAGAGAAATATGTATGTTTTTAGACTTGTAAACTCAGAGAGATTAACTAAGAAATATTTCGAAAAACAAAATTCAATAAATATTAACTGATATGTATGTAATAAACGCTAAATATTTTTTGTAGAAAAAGCAACAATATTGAAAACGTTAAACGAGGATTCACTGTAAAGTTTTTACAATATTTTCCAAATGATTTCATCAAAATAATGTCAATTAATGTCAATTACTTTTTAAGGAATTCAAGTTTATTTTGTGTCGGAAGACTGAAAAACGAAGTAAAACATTGTTTTCTCTGTTATTGTTTTGAAAAGAAAACGTAAAAGTTTGACAAAGATTAGAAATGAAGAATTCCCTTCTATTCAATGCATCCCAGATATAGGGTGATCAGCCAGCAATGATTATTTTTTCTAATTTTTATACATATATCCATATGTATATCAGTATGTACTCGTATTAAAGCTAAAGTTTAAAAATTTCTTATATTTGAGTCTAGTGGAGGGAGGTTGAAGTCTCTTTGTTAAACACTCGAAGCCGTCATGTCCTCTGTTGTGATTCAAACCTAGGCCGTTTGTGTTGTATGCCTGCGCTGTAACCACTACACCACGCCACCCCGTGACTGAACATAACCAAGCAATATTTCGAAACACGGAAAAAATGGTGTGGTAATAGCCAACTGCTCTAATTATGATTCGACGAACTCCCAAATTCATATCTGACTTCTTTAATCAATGCAAAGTAAAAATTTCTAATATATGACACCATGGTAATCTACTAAAAGTAAGATTTTCTAATGTTTCACGACACGGAGATACGTGGAATCAATGAGCAAGAGCTTTGTTTTTCTGATTTCATTAATTGGGACTTTGTGGCATTAGCCTCGACATCGTTGCCATACGCATGATTTGTCAACCTTTTAAACAAAGAACAGGTTACAACTAATGGGTCCGTCATCTAACGTTTTTTTTTCAACTAGTGCTTATTTCGTGAATGGTAACACTTAGCTCATGTCTGATTTGACAGATAATTAGTTTTATCCTTCCACTGAACGAATATGGTTGTGTATACGCTTAAACAACGCTGGGAAATATTACGACATTACTTTGATCGATCGACTTACAGAAGATGCCGATTTTGCCAAAAAATCATCTTTTCAGATGAAGCTCATTTTGATCTTGGCGGGTATGTAAACAAGCAAAATTGTTGCATTTGGGGCACAGAAAACCCGCACGCATACATTGAAAAGCCGATACACCCAAGACGAGTGACGGTTTGGTACGGGTTTTGGTCCAGAGGCATAATAGAACCATTTTCTTCGAAAGTGAGTAAGGAGTGGCCGTTACAGTCAATGGCGATCGTTATCGGGCCAGGTTGAACAAATTTTTGTTCACAAAAATTGAAGAGGAGGATATTAGCAACATTTGGTTTCAACAGAACGGCGCTACGTGCCACACAGCCTAAGCTACACTCGATGTTTTGCGTCCTGTTTTTGAAGATCGCATTATCAGCCGCAGAGCTGATGTCGTTTGGCCACCTCGGAGCTGCGTTTTGTCACCGTTGCACTATTATTTGTCAGCTGCCGTCAAAGATAAGTGTTACGCCAACAAGACAGAGACAATTGACGCTTTAAAGGACAATATTCGTGAGGCCACTGGTGAAATACAGCTGCACACAATCGATAATGTGCTTAAAAATTGGACCGAAATTATTTTCCCTTATTAACCGGAAGGATTGTACTTTCAAATAAAAAAAGAAATTTGAGAAAATATTCAGTAGTTTTTTTAAAACATTTTCAGAAAAAAAAATTGATTTGGCTTATATAAGCCAACTAGGGAGATCGATTATTCGACTTTTTGCAAAAACCGGTTTTCGAATAATTCGAAAAGTGGCACCAGTTTTCGGTTAATAATAATTCAAATAACCTGTTAACCGGTTCTTTTATTTAAATAAATTTGTGCCTAATTCTTGAAGCGCAGACCTGAACCAAATCGTTTTAAAAAAGAGCAGAAGCTGATGAAAAGCTTAAAATTAATGTGGCAATCAATACTGATAACAATTCTAACAAATTTTATAAAAACTATGCCAAAACGGTGTGCCGAGGCCACCGTTTTGTTGTATTACTTGGTAGAGAATGAAATTAAAGGTGTGTTATTATAGTTATAATTTAGGTACCTAAGATAACAAAAATTAAATGTTTTACTTTGAATAAATCTATTAGTAATATACGAGTCCTTAATTGCCTCGACAAGAAAATTTGCTTAGATTTCAAGGAGCACTGTATATAAATTTATGCACCACGTACTTAATAGTGTGTGTCACTGTAATATGTTAGGTAAGAACCCACCTTCCAGCCAAGAAGTCGTCGGTTCAATCCCAGGCCACACCATCTGACAATTTTCAATAGCGATATCACCTTACAACATTACTAGCGACTGGTTGTGTGTATTTACGCTGAGCAAACATCACTAACTAATATCGAGCCATAACCGCCAAAAAGACGTAAGCGACAAAAAACAAATTTTTCAGGAGAAGGTTTTTTTTTCAATATTTTTTGTTCTAGAGTAGTACATAAGCCTCTTTTGTTTTTGCTGTAAAATGACAAAGGTACATTTTAGAGCTACAAAATCTTGTATGCTGGTGAGAATGATCGAATACTATCGATTTTTACCAGAAAACAAAAATCGATAATCATGGCGCTTACGTTTTTTTGGCGGTTATGGCTCGATATATCTGCCGTTCGGAACCGGCTTTTGTGGGTTTGTGTGCTTTCAATGAGTCTAGTTTATCATTCTCCATATATAAAATTCAATATTTATTTATAGAAGATGAAAAAAGACGAAAAAAACCGGTTAAAACCAGTCGAAAAATAACCGTCCGATCTCCCTAAAGCCAACTCATAATAATTCTTAAAATTCCTATCCTTTTTACGGAGGCACCATATCCACAGCTCTTGTACTGTTAAAACAAAGAAATTTTGTCAATGAAAGTCAATCATTTAATCAATTACAACAAATAAACTTGAAAGCAGTAAATGAAAAATAATAAAAAAAGAGAAAAATTAAAAATATTGAATGAAAAGAAGTAGAAAAACTTTAACGCATTTAATAGAATCAGTCAGACACGATGAAATCAATGTCTGTCTGCTTAAAGGATTTCTAACGAACAACATAAAATCTAATCTGTGGCAAGCTGACTGGCATTACATTAATGCCTGTAATAGAGTAAATGTTACTCTAATTGCAACTGAAAGCCTTTTATATTTCTTCTAGTCTTAGTTTCAATGTCTGGTTAGAAGGTCTGTTTTTGTGTTTGTCTGTCTGTTGGTCTGTCGTTTTATGTTCGGTCAGTAATTTTTAATCACAGTTTTAAGATCTGGTTTATGTGTTCAGTGTGCTGTATGTATGCGGTTCGACATGGCTCGTTAATCATCAAAGTTGAATGAGTTGCAATTAATTGTTGGTACAACATGACTTTATTATTGTTGGGGGCAGTACAGGAAAAAAAAACAAAAAGAAAAGAAAATGTTGCTTCAAATGAATATTTGTTGCTTTTCTGTACAAATACGTTTTTAATTTACGTCCAACAACAAATATACTACTTGAAAAGGATAAGAACTCATTAAACTCAAAAAAAAAATATCCTTTTATTTTGACTCCCCATCAAAACTGATTTTAATGTCAACCACAAATTGAAAACTGCAGAAGAAGTTGCAGGTAAAACAATAACTATTTTTGCTCTCATTATTTTGTACCCTGTTTTTAACGTCCATTTTCGTCGTTAATTTTTATGTTCATTTCGTAAAAAAAAAATTCTTTTCCCTGGCAGCACACCATAAACTTATGTTTCTAGAAACCAAATATAGTGATATACTGACCGAAGATGTAACATGATTTTTGATTGTTTCAATTTGTTGTTCATATTGGATATCAAGGCTTTAATTTCCTTTGACTTACGAATTGTGATTGCAAGTGACATTTATGGGAATAAGCCAGTGTACGCTTCAAGTCATTTGGAAATGAGCAAAATTAATTAATTAATTTGCGATATTTCGTGTGTGGTTGTATTAATCTTACAATGCTTGAGATGCTCTACTACTTTGTTTCAGTTTCAGTAATCAAGTGGATTTTCAAGCTAAATGGATGATTAATCTACTGTAGTTCGCCTCCATATGATTGTGTATAGTGGTAAAGATACTTGCTAAGTGATGGTGGTGTTCCTTACTTAGCATTGTAATTTTTTCCCAATAGGTGGCGTTTTCTGCTGATTATTCGTCTGATGTTTGTCATTATTTCCAGAAGTCAGCTGAATGGTCAATGTGGCTTATTTAGATGGATTTGTCTGGAAGGAGGTTGAAGCCTGCTAGTTTCATTTTGGCGGTTAATGGTGTAAACACTTGAAGCCGCAATTACAATTTTTTTATCGTGTCCTTCGCTGGGGATTCAAGCCTAGACCGCTTGTGTTGTGTGCCTGCGTTCTAACCCCTACACACCACGCCTCCCCCAAATGCTTGGATATGAAAGATCTATTTATCTAACTATGCTGTGATTGCTCTTATTTGACCATTAGTGCAATCGTGCAATCAGTTTAAAGGGGTGTTTGGAGAGGACTAGCCTCAATACGAATAAGTTTTTGGTAAAGTTTTGTAACGAATGAAACATAAATCTCTTACAACATACCAAAGAACAAACAAAATAGTGGATTTCTTCACTTAAAATTGCATTCAAGAAATCTAGTTTGTTCGGCAGCATGTGAAGTATCTTAAGTCCATCAATTTGCTGAGTGCTCTGCGAAAAGTAAAATAAATTCATTCATCGGTTTGGGGAGGCCAAGGCTGAGGCACTGAGATTCTTGGATACCACACTATACGAGTAGTTATAGATGGAATCTTATCCAACGACTTCAAGATACACTCAAGGGTACCTCCTTCTATTTTATTTCTAATATTTATTTTTTTAGAAACAGTGACTGCCATTTGACCCTCTTATTTTTATGTCGTTTAACTAACTTATAATAAAATGCAGTTCTTATGTGTACGTGCTGAATTTAATAGGATGAGTCAATGTTGATATATGAAGGTACTTACAGAAAATTAACTGAACTATTGCTTCGAGCCCGCGGGTTTTTTACCACTTTATTTGGGCTAAGCGTAAATGTTCTTTGTTTTCTACTGCAATGTTGTAGAATGTAGAATGTAGAATGTAGAATGTTTCCATATTTGATATAAAGGGTCCGCCAAATAATTTTTTTTTTTTTGAAAATGTAATAAAAAAAACTAATGAATAATGGAAATAATGGAAAATAATTTCATTCAAATACCTGCCTCGGCTGGCCATGTAGTAGCCTATACGATCGGTTCAATTTTTAAGCACATTATCGATTATCGATTGTATTTAAGTATTTAACCAATGGCTTCACGAATATTGTCCTTTAAAGCGTCAATTGTCTCTGGTTTGTTGGCGTAACACTTATCTTTGACGGCACCCCACAAATAATAGTCCAACGGTGTCAAATCGCAGCTCCGAGGTGGCCAAACGACATCAGCTCTGCGGCTGATAATGCGATCTTCAAAAACAGGGCGCAAAACATCGAGTGTAGCTTTGGCTGTATGGCACGTAGCGCCGTCCTGTTGAAACCAAATGTTGCTAATATCCTCCTCTTCAATTTTTGTGAACAAAAATTCGTTCAACATGGCCCGATAACGATCGCCATTGACTGTAACGGCCACTCCTTGCTCATTTTCGAAGAAAAATGGCCCAATTATGCCTCTGGACCGAAATCCGCACCAAACAGTGACTCGTCTTGGGTGTATCGGCTTTTCAATGTATGCGTGCGGTCTTCTGTGCCACAAATGTGACAATTTTACTTGTTTACATACCCACCAAGATCAAAATGAGCTTCATCTGAAAAGATGATTTTTTTTTGGCAAAATCGGCATCTTCTGTAAGTCGATCGATCAAAGTAATGTCGCAATATTTCCCAGCGTTGTTCAAGCATATACACAACCATATTCGTTCAGCGGAAGGATAAAACTAATTATCTGTCAAATCAGACATGAGCTAAGTGTTACCATTCACGAAATAAGCACTAGTTGAAAAAAAAAAAACGTTAGATGGCGGATCCATTACATGCGTTAAGCGTTGATACTTGAGTTTTTATCTAGCTGGAAATTTGGACCTGATGTGGTTGTTGCATATAGTCTCGTATGACTTTGAGTGTTCCTTTGACGTTTATTTTTAACAGACTGCTGGAGATGAATTACTTTTATCTATTTGAATGGAGTTATTATTCCGTTGCATGAGTCGCGTATTAAGTCGAGTTTATTGAACTGCGGGTGCTAAACTAAGTGCTACGCTTGTTTGCTAAGGCTCAGGGCTATGTCATTTATACTGACTTAAGGAAGGCCTTTGATCGAGTGGATCATGGACTTTTTCTTTATAAACTGATTGGTATTCCCAATAGAATGCATCGCTGGATTGGTTTCTGCCTCACCCACAGTACACAGAAAGATCTGTTCCGGAATGTACTGTCTAAGACTGTTTCAGCTTTTGTTGATGTTCCACAGTGTAGTCATTTGGGTCCTCTACCGCTTTTGTTTTTGTTTTAATGACCTACGCCACATTATTTGTGATTGTAATATTCTTATATACGCTCATAATATTAAATTATTTAATAGTTTTAATGGTAGCCAGGGTCGATATACTCTGCAACGGAGTGTTGATGTTTTTGTTGATTGGTGTAATGTTACTTTGATAGATCTTAAACTGAAACAATTTTTGTTATTTTGCTATTCTGCCGAAATAAAGAAACGGATTTTTTCCCTATGTATGTGATTAGTTTTTCTGTGAATAGCACAGAGCATTTTCTAGCACCAGTAAAGTGCACTGCATGTGTAGAAGCCATTCCCTGTTTGTTACTTTCATTAAAAAAATTAATAAATCTCATATCCATTTCCTATTAATATAGGTGGGTTATTAAAAAGTTTAAATTTAAAGATGCAATAAAACAAAACTTATTTGAAATTTTGCCAATTTTATTTTTTGGTTGTGAAGTACAATTTTTCCGTTTATATGGTTGCCGCAGCTAGCCACATAGTACCCCATTCGATCGGACCAATTTTCGAGAACATTTCTGAGTGTATGGTGTATTTTGGCAATGATATCACGAATTTTTGGCCTTCAAATGCTCAATTGTCTCTGGTTTGTCAGCATAACACTTGTCTTTAACGGCGCCCCGCAGAAAATAGTTCAACGGTGAAAATCGCAGCTTCTAGGCGGCCAACTGACATTACCATTTCGACTAATTAAACGGCCATTAAACGTTTGACTCAATAAATCGATTGTGGCATGAGATGTGTGGCAAGTTGCACCATCCTGTTAAAACCACACATTGTTCACATCAATACCATGAAGAGCGGGCACAAAGAAATCTTCATTGACCGTAATTGTACTCATTTTCAAAGAAATATGGGCCAATGATGCTTTCGCTTCAGAAGCCGCACCAAACAGTCACTCGTAATGGCTTTATTGGTTTCTCTAAGACCACGTTTGGGTTGTCTAAAACCCAAATTTTAGCAATAAGCTTGCGTATACCGGGCAGTATTGGTCGTTCTCAGCGACCAAATTTTGTACGATATTTTCGTGCAATTTTCAACCAATTCCAATAAATCCCAACGTTGCTCAAGCGTAAATCGATTCATTTCATTCAGTGGGTATAATATACTGGATTTCGTACAGAATAAAATGATATAAGTATTGCCAGGTTCGAAATAACAGCTGATTCAAATTTAAACCAATAGAAGGCCCACCCGATATAAAGCGTAATACATAGTACAACTACAAATGAGACAAATAGGCCCCTATAGACAAAATAACATGTATGTAGGATTCATAACAAATTATAATTCTTTTAAAGCGGACTCCAAATAACAATTAGAAGTGAAAAATTCACGTTTTCTTTCTTTTCTGTTTAAAAATAGCGTAAATGCATTTTAATAGCAAATTCGTAATTTCCTTTTTTTAATAATCAGTTTCATGGTTTTTATGTCTATTTAAGGCGCTTATTTACAATTCATTTAATTTCATTGAGTAAAATTAAAACTTAAAGAAAAAAGAAGAAAATAACGAAAATCTCTCTTAAGAAAATAATTTCGTTAATAATTCGTTTTAAACATGTTTTTTATGCATGAAATAGAAAAATTATGCTTTTGCAACAACAACAACAACAATAAGAGTGAATAAAAAGAATTAGTGTGAAAGACTAGAAAGGACTTAAAAAATATAAGCAATCCTTCTTAACGTTTTAAGATGCTGAAAGACACAAAAAAAAGAAAACACAGAAGCAGCACTTCAACATCAGTGAAGCTATGTGGCAAAGATAATAAAACAAATTACTTAGCACGATGGTAAGACCGGGAGGGGAGACCATAAGAAAAGCTAACAATTGTGGTAACAATGAAATAACAACTACGAAAATATGGCAAAGCCATATAATGCAACCCATACAATGATGAGCCACCAAAATAATGAAAAAAAAGAGGCAAAATCTGAAACTGAAACTCAAAGAACCACGACTGGAATACGAAATAATTGTTAACGAATTAAAAAAAATTCATCTCGGAAAAAAACAAGAACCAAAACAAAAAGGATAATAAAATATTTAAAAAATACATTATTATTGTTGTTGCTGCTGTTGTGTATTTAAACAACAACTTAGCAGACTGTAGAAAGGCAAAAGCCATTTAAATGCCAACAGCAGTTTCGCTCCCCATTTTTCTCGTGTTTGCCAGAAATTTTTCTTTTTCGGTGGCATTAAAATAAAAAAAAAACAAATTTTTAATCCATATTTCTTGTGATGTGGCAGACAATTTAAGAGATAATGCTGGTAGTGTTGTTGCCACTTTAATGTGTGTTTCTTTCGCCATTTTATGCAGAATTGCTGAAACCATTTGTTGTTTGCTGCTGCATGCCCAAGAAAAGAGTGAAACATGCAAAGCAATATCACGCACACAGGAGGACACTGTGGGTGGAAGATTATAAAGGGAATGGACCAGTAAAATTAAAAAAAAATTTAGATGAGAAAAAATTTCGGAATTGTAGTCGAATTGAGTTTGACCCTTATCGGTTGAGCATATTGAACATTTTTATTGAATGTAATGGCGAGATATTCAGATATGCACCTCAAGCGAATCAGTTGTTTCAAGACAAATGTCGAGAATGTAGCCAGACTCTGGCTAGATAAGTACTAAGATAGTTTACTAGCAGAGTTATTTCTGAAAGCAAGGTTCTAGACAATGTTCTGAAATGTTATGCACCGCTTAGATGTGGTCGTAAACATAAGACAAACGATTTTATGTTGCTCGCTTAGAATAGAAATGACCGAACCGTAAATAAGCAACATTACGGTTTCTTCTAAAAGCAGATAAAATATCTGGTAGCTCAACTGACTTTCTCCAAATATCCCTGCAAAACGAATACCAGCAGTGACAGCATTAAGATTTAAGGTCAATGATACATGGAAGTTATATAACATGGTCAGTTGTAACCCTAACATCGACTATAAGATACCAAGAGTCTTACTTGGCATTCGCATCTTAAGTCAGTGATAAAAACGCTACGATAAGTACTAGACTTGTACACAAATAATCGGACCAATGGTACTACATGGCAATCTAGTGTGGTGGGAGAAGACTATAAAATATAGCCGTTATCTTCTCGAGGTTATGTAGAGTTCAGAGATTTGCGTGCCTAAACATATAAGGGCAATGAAATGAACTAGGAAGCTATTCTGCACTTAATACCGCTTAAAGTAGCTGCTATACAGGTAATCTCGATTCATAGGAAGGGCAAACTGAGTCAGGCAATTTTATTGGTCATCTTACGATTTAAGGAGGATCGAAAACGTACTTTATATATTTTAGGAGAGAGCGATTGAATAGATACTGTGCAAAGCTTCGTCAGAAAGTACAGGGTTATCTTTCTGGGGCTCAGGATCAAGGTGGTTACCAAATACTTACAAAAGTCTTGCACGGAGGGATCCAAAACGCTCCACGGAGTAGGAGCATGAATGGTAAGGCTCAGAGCACGCAGATCAATAACTTTGAGCATCTTGAACACCACAATTTTCCAGACATAAGTTTAAGCACACGGCAGTAAGGATCAAAATACTATCGAATAGTTAATTGAGCCTAAAGGCTCTTAACAATTGTGATTTATGTTCCAAGCAACATTGGAACTTAAGAACAGCCTGAGGACTCAGAATCTGGTTACCTTGTTTTGGGTACCGGGACATGAGGGACGCAATGGATAAAACATGCCCGACATCTATGCCAAAAGAGGAGCTGTGGAAACCTTTACTAGGCTCATTTCATCCTTTGGCTTCAACAGTAGTAACCCGAAAAAAGAAATAAGAAAATAGGCCACATCCACCGCTAAGCTAAGAGAGCGGAAATTACTTTGAAACTGGGTAGAAAAAGCCTTAAAACCCTTTTAGGTCACTAAGCCTGTAAGGAGTAGCTATACAGAATGAACTTATCAAACACTAGCAGACGCAGATTCTGTTGTGAGGAGAGAATGGAGCACTTGATTATCAACAGCAGGTTACTGGCTACTATATACATATACGTTGGGTGAAAAGCACTTCTTGACACCCCCTTTGAAGGAGTTGTCCTAGTTCCTTGGCGTATTGAGTCCTTGAATAATAAGTGGTGGCACAATAGAACAACCATCATTATAGTGCAAGTGGTCGTGCAAGGTGACCATACCTTAGTTACATTATATTGTATTACATTACTAAAACTCTACTTTCATCCGGGCTTTACGGTCTACATACCAGATAGAAAATGAAACTGGTTATCTTATCATTAAAGATGATATTGTTTTAAAGACTAAGCACATATAGAGATTTCTTGAACAGATTAGTATTAGACCGTCTGTTCCGTAATAGACTACTGCAGGGTTGTGCAGGGTTGGCAACCCACTGGGTAACCCAGTTAAGCCCAGCCGGTTTTATTGGGTATTATTATATTTAAACCGGGTGGGTTTTTTATTTAAAGTAGTTCGTAGTTTATTTACAACTTAAATCGGTCCTTTTTTTTAGTTCAAAAATTATAAAGAATTAAGAAATTGATCAAAATAAAAATGTATGAAATCACTGCTTACATCTTTTCGCCACCACTGAGCCAATTTCCAAGTCCCGTTCCAGAAAAAATTGTCTTTTGAGATGATTCAACTTTGAAGTCGATTTTATATTTCTTGCAAAGAAGTGATTCGGTGACATGCTAAAAGATATTGTATTCGTCGAATACGGCGGGTACGGCATTTGATCGTTTCTGACAATCATTTGACAATTTTCGGCGTGAGGCCGAGCTTTGTCATGCAAAAGAATAACTTAATCAAGTCTGTCATTATATTTCGGCCATTTTTCTCATAATGCAAGGTTAAAACGAAGTAATTGCAGTCTGCTTTAGTAGCTCAAACTACACAATGCTGCCTTGAACCGACCAAGAGTGCAAAGTTGTATTATAAAGACTAAAACAACGTAATTTTACTAAGAAATAAAAAATAGTTATCGAATTGAGCGAAATTAAAAAGCAGCTATTAAAACCCATCAAAAAACTCAATAAAACCCGGTGGGTTGGGTTACAAGACTAGAGAAGCTGGACCAAATTTGGATATTTGAATAACACAGCAGGTAATAAAACTATAAAACTGCACTCTTGGTGAAAAAGTAGATGTAGACAGGTCTACACCCTTATAAAATTGGCTAAGTAGCTAACGAAAAGTGGCCCAAAGATGAAAGGAGTTTGTAACAATATAGGGCATATGGTGGCATAGTAGAACCAAAATTAATCTGGTAACTGAATCACTCATTCATTTAAAACTTTTATTCATTTGATTCATTCATTCATTTAAATTACTCAGAAGGGACCTTAATTTAATTTCGTGAACATATGGCGACTTGCCTTCTGTTGCCTCGTACTTTCGTATCGATGCTAATCTTCTGCGCAAGATAGAAAGTACACTGAACTCAAATTCTCTAGAATTTCGTGTAGACAACATAGAGAATACTGCGACTGTGCCTTTATAAAAAAAAGATCCTAAAGCCACTGTACATTCTTAAACCCAATTCTCCATGTTTAGAGAGCAGTAGATCGTTGTAGTTAGTGCAGTCCCACAATGTGGTGCGGAGTAATGTAAGACTGTGTTGCAAAATCAAAGGAACTAAAAATGTTCGTCATGACTGACATCTGGCGCCTATTGTCTGTTACTATATTGCTTATCAGTGTGTCTCAGCAATGCCGCTCATGTTTCGCTTATAATTATCTCATATGGCATGTTTAACTACAAGCATATGAAAATTACTTGGGTATCACTGATTTGTTTCCTTATTCCTGTTTAAATGTTTATGTTCTGCGAGTGGCAACTGTTTACTGGCTGCTACTCTCATACCACAACAACTTATTATCTGCGTCTTTCACTGTTGGCAACAACAGAAATGTAAATTGCTGTGTGGAGTACATTTTTTCCCCAGCAATCGTTTAGTATTCGCTGTATCAACAGCTAAAAATTGTAACAATGCCACTTCGCCTCTATTGTCATACGGCAAAGGATTATTATATCCTTTATAGTCAGTTGGCTGTAATAATGCCTGTTTTTTTTCCTTCTCATCCACTTTATGTTGTGTATGGTAAAGCTGTTGTCTGGAAATTTAAGAAAAAAAAAAAAAACTATTTGTTCATGCATTTACTTTTTCTGTGATTTTTTTAATGAAATTTTTTATTTTTGTTGCTGCTGTGGTTTCATGTTGCACATTAACGCTTCGAAATTGTTGAAAATCAAATTAGCATTAATCGTAAATATTTTTTTTTTTTTTTTGGCTGTGAGACATGAGTATGTGTAGCAATTGTTGCAAGATAAAATTACAGGAATTGGAAAAGACCAACGAAATGCAGTTTTGAATTTTAGAAAATGTACACAAAGAAAGTATTAAATCGTTTATTTTGAAAGTTAGGAAGTTAGTACCTACTTTTAATTTCGGTAGAATTCTCCAGGTTATAGAACCTACATGAGACGATCTGTACCACGAGTTGACGCAATACCAGTTTATATGGGTGGCTCAAAGGTAGGGTTTATACTCTGATAGACTTGTCTCCTTGCAATATCTCAATCTACGTGACGACTATTCCACCGACAGAGCCGTAAAAAATATTTGGAAAGTTAATTAGTAGCAGTGTCCTCAAACACCGTTTTGAGAATTGCTCAGGCACTCAAAAACCACACGATGTCGGGAATACCTCACACCCACTCCTAAGTTGAGATATCTGAGGAGATCAGCTGGTCGAACGCAGTAAGTACGGAGATGTCGTATAGAAACAACTCGCCTAAGGCCTTACGGCTACGGTTTATAAAGGCCGGACATTCACATAGGAAGTGCTAAGTCATCTCTTTCTCACCCACCTCGCCATAGTCACGCCAGTGATCGTTGTACCGTAACCACATTCTGTGTGCATTGTTTACAATTGGCCCAGTAAGCACAACCACCCGTCTGGACACATCCCTTCTACCATGACGAATGAGCAATCGTGTGTGCTTCACATCATGCTCGTGCTAATTCATGCTCATTCATACTTATGCTACTTAGTGATACTGCAAGATAGAAGTTACAGTAACACGGAATTCAAGCAAGGGACGTCTCAGAAGAAAGACTAAGAGTGTTCAATGATGTGGTAGTGTGTGATGTTGCTTTATCACAGCATAATTTTCTTCAATCTTGACTCTTCTGTCCTTCTTCTCTTCATACCCTTGCTGTTAAAGACCTACCAACGCTCCTACTTCTACCATATACTCTTTTGTGTTCATCGGGTGGTATTATGCTGGATACGACGACAATTGCTGCATGAGGTATTACTAGCAACTCTAATCGCTTCTATTCGAAACAATGATTTTGCGACCTTTGCGTAAGTTCTACTTTTTTAATGCTGGCCTCCATACAGGCGTCGCATATGTCACTATGGACTGGGCAATCTTCGCTAGTATGACCTTTAGCTCTGAAACGTATGGGACTGTAGAAGTTATTTAGATGAGAAAAAATCGGTGCAACAATCTGGGAGAAGTGTCGCTAACGAATCTGTCGCCGGGAGAAGTGTCGCATTACTTACACGTTCAAATTAGCGAGAGCGATTAATTTATGTCTTTCATTGTTAACTGGAAAAGTTTTTAGGAATATCACAATGGGCCATAGGAGCTATGAACGAACTCGCTAATTTAAGTCCAACCTGTATAACCTAATCTAAAAAATAAGCAAACCTTGTTGCCTACTAATATCCTGAAACATTTAATTAAAGCAAGTTTTTATTGCGGTTGTGTAGTGGTTAGAGCGCATGCATACAAAACAAACGGCGCAGATACGAATCGCCAGCAGAGGACATGAAAATTAAATTGCGGTTTCGAGTGTTGACAAATATCATGATGATGATGACAAATATTAGACTAATGATCAGGGAAAACTCCACTCCACCTAGAAAAAACTACAATGCTAAGTAAGGATCACCACCGCCACTTCCTAACGATCTTCACCACTACATAATCATATGGAGGTGACCTATAGTAAATTAATCATCTACTTAGCTTGAAAATAAACTTGACTAATGAAATTGAAGTTGTCGAAAGTCAATATGCTCCCTAGAGGAGTGACGGAGAAAAAGTAATGGTCTTATTAACTAAAAAAATACGATTTTTAAGTGATACTTGCAATATAAACGTAGTTGGTCTTATTAAGAAACTTATAACAAAATAATATGCTGATTTCATTTTGTTTTACACGCTGTTATTTATTTAATTATTTTTTTAAGTGTATTTGATGGGAGGGTCGTCTATATGAATTCAAATACCTTTGTAATGCTCGACTATAATAATTTTTTACTGCAAATTGTCCATTTTTTTAATTTTATTTCCCTTTTTATCTGTTCCCTTCCCAAATGCCATAAACAATGGCTTGATATGACTGCCATATTCTTGTACAGAACTCATGAACTTAACGCTGTTCTCACTTTCATAGAATCATTTTGCTATGTGTGTGTGTGGCTGAATGTTTGTTTTTAATCTCATCGTTTAAATGTATGAGAAGCAACAAGGATTACAGACAGGACTTTAGGTTTATTGGTGAAAAAAAGGAATCATTTCCATTAAAAAAAACTATTCATTTATGGTTACGAGTTTTTGCATTTCTATATAATTTTTTCTCATTTTTAATAGAAGACTGGTACGTTTTCATTTTTTTTATGTTTTTTTTTTTTGGTTGACAGACTAATTTTTGTGGTCGACGGTAAAAATGTTAGAAATTGATTTTAATCGTTCTTTAATTTTCCTTGAAATTGTTCAAAAAAAAGTTGGCAATTTGCATTAATTTTATAGTTAAGTGTTGGTTGTTGAACATTTGGTAGATTTTTAATAAAAAAAACTATTTTTTTTTTAATTTTATGAAAAAGGAACTCATTTAACCAGTTCAATTTAGGACTCAATGAACTTTTTCTTAAATTTTAGGGATTTTTGGGTAAAATTTTTTGTGACTGGCAGAATCAATTTACATTTATTTCGACAGTGTGATGATATGTTGCAAGACTGATCTGAGGATATTTAAGGCAGTCTGCCTATTTTTATCATCATATGTACCTTTATCACAAGATAAAGACGGACTTACTATGACTTTTTATATTCTGTCTGAGTAAAAAACTGTACAATTGAAGATAATTCTAGTAAAGTTTCGTAAGCTGAGCAGGGTCACAAAAACTTTTGCATCATTCACTGTTGGCCGAGCTAACATAATAACTACTGTTTTATTCTCGGTTCCTACATAAGCGAATTGATAGAGGTGTTCTGGGCTTGGCCGATGTTAGAAGAAATTCTAAATTTTCTTGCTTATAAGCTACTACACTTTAATCTTGTTTTTGAACAGGTTGCAGATAATTTTTATTGTGACTGGACAATGTGATTGGACAATATGCATTTGGGGTAAGCATATAACGTCTATAACTTTAGCTATTTAAAGTGAAAATAGGATAGGAGGAAGCGATAGCACATATCATAACGAATGCAACTGTAACTCGGAGCCGGCGTAAAATTGTAGATCCCTTTTAACGAGTCTGAAAATAGAATCGGATGCAGCTCATTGACTGAGAGATGTCCCCATGTTGCACTTGGGATGTCGCACTCGGAAATATTTTGAATCAACACTCTCCTATAACCTCGATGATATTATTTGCAGGTAAGAGCAGCCTCTCTGCATGCCTAACCATTACACAATAACTTGTTAGAACAGATACTATAGAGCAGTTGTCCCCACTATCGTGTTTAAAAGCTAATTGGTACTCTCCGTATCCAATTTAGGCACTGCAATGAAGCAAGATTCCTTTTCGGTTCAGGATTTATCCGGGTCTTGTAGCCACTTCTCCTTAACAGGCTGTTTAAGATAAGAGGTATACATATTTCTATGTTTGAATGACTTTAGGTAGAAGTGTACCCACTCTAGCAAGTTAAACGGCCGCACAATTACCCGGCATGTCCATATAATCAGAGGATTAAATGGGGTAGACAATGAACTGATGCCAAAGTGTCCCAAGAGAACCAAACCTGCAAGAGATCCAGCTGCCGCTTTTCTGTTAGAAAGATAGAAATTTTAGTAGTAGAAGAATTACCATTCAGGATCAACTCTGCAGCGTGACAAAGCGTCATCATCTCTACCTGGAATACATAACAGTAGTACGGAAGAAGCCTTTAAGCCTATTTTTAAAGCCTATTAAAAGCCTATTTTTAAAAGGCTACTGCATTGTCCGCTAATGCAGTAGCCTTTTAAAAATATTTTTCTAGGTACTGAGGAACATAAATTTCTTTTGATAAAATCTTGGATTGGTTTACATTTTTTCGTTCCTATCTCTCTTTGCTACCTTCTTTCTTCACTTTCGCCTTTTGTGTTTAAACTGCTACTTCTTTTATATTTTTCTTTAAGTACAAGAGCAAATACCGGGTGTTTTTTTCGGAGATTTATAACTTTGTGTTGGCAGCACTGCTTTATTTCACAACCGACTTAACAGCTATAATTTTCTTTTTGTTGAGTTTGGTTTGAAATTTCATTTCGGATAGACTTACACCAGAGCAACACTTCCAAATTGTTGAAATTTTTTGCTAAAATAATAATTTTTGCTAAAATAAAATCCAAAATTCAAAATTTTGTTCTCCGATGAAGCCCGTTTATAGTTAATTGGGTAGGTAAACCACAAGTTTTTGTCGAAACACCATTTCATCCACAGAAAATTACTGTTTGCTGAGTATAGTGGTTCCAAGCGGACGGAGCTACATGCCACACACAGAGCGCTACAATTGACTAAAGGCCCAACCATAATGTGCATAGGTAAATAGGCCGACAGTGCGAACTTAAGAAACTTTTCGTCAAGTTTCGTTAAATGTCATTTGCATATGCAAAGTGCGACACTAAAGGTACATTCCATACGGAAACGGTTGTTTAAAGCATTCTTGTGTAAGTATTTCTATTCAATAAAATAAAATTGATAAAAAGAACATTAAAATAATAATAAAAAAGAATTGGAAGACACGGACGAGAATTCGTTTGTTTTTAAATTAATAGAAAACGTAATTTTTTAAACTTAAATTCAAGAAATCACCAAATGTGTCTGTTATTTTTATTTAGTTTTTTTGAAATGATTTTTTGTAAACAAATACTCTGTTGGTAATTTCGGTATTTTTTTAAGCGAACTACTAACAAAAACTACAAAATATACGAAAATGTGCAACACTGGGTTTAAAGTTTATAAGCATACATAAATACAATATAGCCATCTAATAATAATAAAGGATCCGCCAAATATATATATATTTTTTTAAATGCTATGAAAAAAAAACTACTGAATATTTTCTCAAATTAATTTTTTTATTTGAAAGTACAATCCTTCCGGTTAATAATGGAATATAATTTCATTCAAATGGCTGCCTCGGCTGGCCTATTTTAAGCACATTATCGATTATCGATTGTGTGCAGCTGTAATTCACCAAAAGCTTCACGAATATTGTCCTTTAAAGCGTCAATTATCTTTGACGGCACCTCACAAATAATAGTCCAACGGTGTCAAATTGCAGCTCTGAGGTGGCCAAACGACATCAGCTCTGCGGCTAATAATGCGATCTTCAAAAACAGGACGCAAAACATCGAGTGTAGCTTCGGCTTTATGGAACGTAGCGCCGTCCTGTTGAAACCAAATGTTGCTAATATCGTTCTATTCAATTTTTGTGAACAAAAATTCGTTCAACATGGCCCGATAAGGATCGCCATTCACTGTAACGGCCACTCCTTGCTAATTTTCGAAGATAAATGGCTGAGTTATGCCTCTGGACCAAAACCCGCACCAAACAGTGACTCGTTTTGGATGTATCGGCTTTTCAATGTATGCGTGCGGGTTTTCTGTGCCCCAAATGCGACAATTTTGCTTGTTTACATAGCCGCCAAGATCAAAATGAGCTTCATCTGAAAAGATGATTTTTTTTTGGCAAAATCGGCATCTTCTGTAAGTCGATCGCAGGCCCACTTAGCGAAGCGTTGTTCAAGCGTATACACAACCATATTCGTTCAGCGGAAGGATAAAACTAGTTATCTGTCAAATCAGACATGAACTAAGTGTTACCATTCACGAAATAAGCACTAGTTGAAAAAAAACTTTAGATGGCAGACCCATTATTTATTCATTTATGCATTTAACAGGCTTTTCATTAATTTCGTTAGGCTAGCTTATGCATGTTTAATCAAATAAACTCTTGATAAAAGAGTAATGGTCCAATTAATTTGCATTCAAGATCGTGTGATTTAAACCCGTTGGATTATTTTCGTTGGGCTTATGTAAAATACGTCGATAATTCACACAAAATAAAACACCTGGATATCAACAATCGAAAAGTTATTGGCGAAATACGGCCGCATATGCAACGAGCTAGCCGTGGGGGCCATATAGCCATTTTTATTATTATTTAAATTTGTGTAAATGTAGTAAATTAAATCTGCGCTATTTTCTTTTTATGTTTTTATTTAATATTTTTCAAACTTACAATAATTTAAATTTTTATTTATTAAACCTTTAAGGCATAATTTTAAATTGTTTGCCTGACAATCTACCTTTTGCTAATTTTCAAATATGAAAGTTTAAGTCAATTTGTTTTAAATTTTATTATTAAACTTCAATTAATAATTAATCGAATTATTAGGCATTCATTACATTACTGGTTACAAATTAAACAACGTACCAACGCAATTTAAACTACACTGCACAACATAATTTTTTGGCTTATGAAATGATATGTAAAAAAAAACTGGAAAAATAAATTTAGTAAATATCCATCTTGACGTTCAACGAAGATTTTGTTAACATCAGTTTATGTTTTGTTATTTTCTTAAAAATTTATATATAACTTTTTATGCACATTCTAAAATTTTCTCTGTTTTAGTCAAGCTGTTGTACAGTGTATCTATCGAATATTAAGATACAACTTCAGTGTGTACAAATTTAATACATAATTCAATATAGAAGAGCCTAAAGTTATAAATTCTGTGTCTATGCATAGACTGTTTCTCATACGAGACACCCACTAATTAAACATTCCACAATAACGACAACAATAACAATCACAATAAGAAACTTCTTTTTGCTTCCTTTCAACTGCATTTGAAATGAAAGTCTAAGACTAAGAAAAAAAAAATGAGAATGCAGCAGCCATGATGACATAGCAATGGCAATGAAAGAGATTGCTGAGATTGAATGGAAAAGTAAATAAATTTGCATAAAATAGTAGTATTTGTAAATGCAAAAACAACAATAAGAAAAAGAGAATAGAAAGGAAAGGCTTAATGTTAGAAGGATAATAATAATACCCAGAGTATTTATGTACACAGTTTCCTTTAGAAAAGGTTGATGGTGGTGGGTTGGAATATTGATTAGAGCTTTAAAGCAATAACAGTTTCAAAACAAAGCTATAGTGGATTTGGAGGCTGAAGTTATAGTTCTTGAACATATCTAGAACGAGAAAAAACGGGATAACAATTTCTTATACAGGATTATCCTTATATTACATTATAATACTTAGACTTTTCCATTATATACGAATTACAGTATCACTTAAATGACTACCTCTGGATCGGTTGCAGCAGATAAACATTTTGAGGTAGTTTGCACCCATTTATTCGCACATTTAGGGTGTAATATCGGCGAATGTTGGCTTTCAAATGCTCTAACGTTAGTAGACATACAGCCAAATCTAAATTAGAGCGTTGAGCGCTATTTATCTGTCAAAAAATCTCATGTTCATACAAATTGTATGGAACAAACCCAAATAGCGCGGCGTCAACGCTTTGTAATTGGAAAATCCCATTTTGACAGCGCTTTAGAAAGTGAAGTTGGATGTGAGACGCTGCTATAGATACACAAAAATGGCAGTGTTGCATTTTTTAAAATGAATTGTTGTTGTTTATATATTAAAGTAATGCCAATTAACTATTGTCACATCACATTTAGCGATTTAATCGCTATTGACTTTCTTATTTAGTTATGTCAAAACATAAAATTTTTTTTTCAACAAATGGAAACTGTAGTTGACCTTACTGTTTACAACATATAGTTAACGCTCTTATTTAGTTAACCACTTCGGCGTCAGCACTAGTCGGCAGTCAACGCAACGTTTAATGCTGTAATTTAGGTTTGGCTGATAGTCTGTGACGTAGCCTCACAAAAAAAAGTGTAACAGCGTCAAATCACATGATTTTAGCAGTGTTGCCAATATCTGTGTAATTATACAAAAATGGGACAAAAATTTTTTTCTGAATATTGTTGGTGAGCGTGTCTTAACGTAATGCCATAACCGTAGAAGTAAAATGAAGCTCGGTGGCATTACAAACAAGCTCAAAATATCTTTGAATTTGGATTCTGGTAACACTGGATCTTAGTGGCCAATTAACGTCGTCAAATCGAGACATTACGCGACCAGGAAATTTCTCATGCAATAAAGCCAAAATCGGTTGTGTTGTGTGGCACGTGGAACTGTCTTCAATCGTAGGCCAAAAGAAAGTCGGTTATCACACTGCAAAGGCTCTTGCATGTGATTTTCGAAAAAAATACGGCCCAGTGACACCTCCTGACTATGATTCGCAAACCATTTTCCCGGATGAGCCATTGCATTCACAATCACTCTTCGGTTCTCCGAGCTCCATCTGCGATTATATTGGTTGTTGACGTAACCACCGATTGTTAAATGAGTTTCATTGCTGAAGAAAATTTTGTTCGAAAAATCAAAAATCTGTGGCCACGTGTGAATCACCACGGTTGTAATAAGTTTTAGCTCTTTTACGCGTTTTTCGGTTAAACAATCCATATTTGTAAATTAGAAACCTTTCACTAAATAAACGACACTTCAAACACATATTTACCAGCTGACAGCCTTGCTAGACCGGCAATTCTTAAGCAACTAAATGTATAGCTTGAATTTATATCAAAACTTCCCGGATATATTCGAAGCAAGAAAACTTTATTCTTTACATTATTGCGTTCAATGACTAAATGAGAATAAATGACAAATGTTTGCTTTCCAAAATGTTCTATAAGCTATTTAAAACACAAACCATGTGTTAAAGACATGTGATCTCTCGTAAAACCCGCATTTTTTAGTTATATACCCAATAGCTAGAGAAAAATTGTCAAAAATGTGAGCGAGAAATCAAATTACAATTGAATGTTTCTATTTCTACTATAATACTTTTAAAAACAAGTATTTTTTTCTTAAGAGTATAACCAGATTTGTAAATACACACAGGGAGGTTCAATGTTATTCAAACAAAAGGTATCCTTATCCTTGAAATTTTAATTACATACACATTCCCCAAGAAATGAATGCCTTCATTCTCTATCTTCTTAAAAAAAGAAGAGAGTAAAGGGAGGAAAATAAAGAAAAAGAGAAATATGTAGACTAAGAAGGAGAGAGTGAATGCGAGTGTTGAATTAAACAACCATATCAGAAGGCAATTAATTGAATTTTTAGCTGCGAGCACTTTTATCAAACATAAGAACAAAAACAAATAAACATAAACACCAACACCATTGAACTTCATACTTACACACTCTTATGTATAAAGGGTTTTTAAATAGAAAATTGCAAATTTTTTAACATGTAACACGAATGGGATTTCAACTTCAGGTATTTTTAAGTGAAGTGTTATGGAAAATCGTTGTTTTTACATATTATCTAATATCAGCTATCACCTATCCCTAAACAGAACAGCATAATGCCTATTAGAGAAGAATTTTCGAAACAAAAATATTTGTTTTTGCTAAATAAAAATGCTTGAAAGAGCATAGAACATTGCTATTAATTTCACAAGACTTAATTCACATATATTGTTATGATTTTGCTTTTAGTCGTCACTGAAGCAGCGACGAATGAACGCGCGTATCGGGCATATGCTGATATTTTTCTATTTTTGTTTCTATTCAGAAACAAGTAATCTTCTCTCGTTTTTAGCATTGAGCGGCGAAAAAAATGCAAGAGCAAAAGTAACGGCTAAAACAGAAAAGAGTAAAGCAAAGTAATTCGCTTTATATAAAGCTTCGCTAAAGGTTTGCTTTTGATATTACAGGCAAGCGTTAGAGATCGAAAGGTTTGCTGCCACAAACTGACCGACGGTTGAACTCTACGAGTTCTCTTCGTTCACTTCCAATAGTCGTTTTCGCATGTTTTATCAGAGAAATGTTTGCCAAACGTTCCAAGGCGATATTATTATCGATTGTCGTGGTCAAGCGAGTAATTACTCAAAACTAATGTCTTATGGAAAGACATTATTTCTATTGCTAGAAAGGAAATCATTTTTTGCCTAATCTGTTTAGCTTTAAGTTCTTACTCAAGTTCTCAAGAAATACCTAATGCACATGACAAGCTCCCTGTATCGGTGCCACATGATATAACGCGAAGAAATTTAATTGCTGAAGTACAATCGGTGGAAAATTTCTAAAGCGCAACAAGATCAAACCGTTTTTGAAGTTTAAGCCTGAAACTTTCACTTTCTGGCTACCATATGTGGCGACGCCAGTAAAGCTCTTGTAATGGAAAAATATTGGCGTTTTGCTATTACCGGTCTCTAATAAAAACCTCTATGCAAGTACATGCGTGCGTGTATATAGAATGATTATAAGCACTTAGACATTTAGAGTGTAGGGATTTTCAAACAATGGCAACAACATCGACGACAACAATAATGAGAAGCAAAACTGAAAAGAGAAAAAAACGAAGTAAAAGCATTTTATCTGTCTGTTATTGCAATATTATCCTTTTGAAAGAAGAAATGCATTGATGCGATTGTGTGTGTGTTTCGTTATAGAGATATTAGCTGAACTAGAAATGACAAAGTACCCCGTGTTTCAACAACTGTTCAATAATTTTAATATAGAAGGTTAGATAGAAACTGTTTTTGTTTAGGCATAAAAGCAGTTTCTGTGTCCTGCTATGGTAGAGTACAGAACAGTTTGCTACTTCTAAGTAAGCTTTTTACGACCTTAGGTCGTCTGGCACTTAAAAACGAGAAGAATATCTAGATCTCAAAATCACTGCCAATCGCAGCCTTTAAAGCTTAGCCTCCTATGAAGTGATTTGTTGCGGTCTTTCGGATAATACCTATAGTGGGTATGGTTTGAAACTAATTACGGAACAGTCCATTGGCCATATGGGAAAATGCATTTTAACCAATGTTGTCATTAATGCAGCGTTTAAGACAGCCTTCAATATCTAAGTAATAATGTTATCCAATTAATGCTATGGGGCATTAATATCCAGCGTTAAAAGAGAGGTGCAATAAGTTTCTTTACAAAATGATAAAGTTAACACTAGAGATCAGTAATGAGTCGCTTTTGCGCTACTCATAAGCACTCGTGAACTTATAAGTATATAATAAGTATATAACATATATACAACAACAAATAGCAATAAGTATTAATCAAACGTCGTGCTCCTACTTATAGCATTCATTAATTGATCGAAAAAAACCCACAGTATTCATAAATAATTCAAATCATTCAACTCATTAGTAGTACTCATCAGGTAAGCAAGAAAATAATGTTAAAGAAATGAAAACTAACCCAGCAAACACACAACCTCATATTCGAATCATACTCATATTGCATCGTCTATACCATATGTGGCCACACAGAAGTACACTCGGTTAATCGGTTCAGTATATGTATACACCCAAACAAAAATATTAAACAGTAAATAACAAGTAAACATCAATCTCATTTAGTTGTGTGATAGCTTTTGATGAAAGCTACTAGTACTTATTGGACGCTGACAATGTGGGAAAAAGGGGAATCTTGCTTCAATGCTAGATTCACCTAGCCTAGATTGGACAATATGCCCACCAATCAGTTGCTTAAATTGGATCGTGGGAACATCCCCTTTACTGTATTTATCTTCACTGGGCATTGAATTATGAGTAGGCACGTGTAAAGGCTGCGCTTACCGACGAATGATTTCTGTCGAGGTTGTAGATCGTTTAATGAAGAGGAGAGTGTGGCCCACTTCTTTTGCCAGTGTCTGCCTCATTCGACGTACATTCCTCACACTTTGCTCGCTATTTCTCGATATCTTATCAGAGCTATCCACCATTAACATCAGGTTAATAGCCAAATTCATTAGGCTTTCGAGCAGATCTCCGACTCGTTTTCAGGGATTGTGCTTCTTCTAAGTGAGATCTCTGGTCGACTGTCAAGACCGGTTAATCTGGACTTGGCGACTAGCACAGGGACTTCGCTTTATGTGTGGTATCAAAACGGGCCCCCACGTATGATCAAGTGTACCTTGATTTAAAGAGGCTGCCACTCCTACCTAACTTAACCTATGTATCAGTCCGTACTTCTAGCCTATATGGTATAATTAGTAAAGTAAGCTGTTTTGGAACCTTCCCCAAAATTGTAGGAATATTTGAGTTTCTGTAAAAACAAACAAACAAATTCTCAAAAACATGTCTGGCACATGTCTGTGTATGAATTTATCTTTTGTTGCATCGCGTTGCCCCTCTTTTTTTGTTTTGTACTACCCTCTTAAGCTCAAGTTCAAATATTGATGAAATATTTATACATTAACATACACACACATACATTTATGCCTTAATACATACATATGTATGTATCTACTACGTGGATATGTTGTCTTTTAGAAAAAATAAATCGAATTTATGGAAATAGAAAAACAAATTTTTTCCCAATTTAAACACAACAACTTCCTTTTCTATATTGGGCTCATTTTCGTGAGTACGAGTATTTGTCACAGATGCAGTAAAAACAGAATTCGTAGAAAAAAATGTTTTTTGATTGAATTAAGGTTATAATTTAATTTTTTAATAAAAGAAAATAAAAATGAATTTCCTTTTAAGAACAATGAAAAAAGTTCACATACACAATGGGGCACGTAGAAAGTATCTGGTGTTTTAAAACCAAAATTTTCGATTTAAACTTAATTTTAATCAAGTACAAAACCCTAATATTGGTATTTTTCGAGTAGCCTTATAACTACATAGCTGCAGATCTCCCGGTGTGAGCTAATGTTTTTCTTGGCTCTTTGGCAGCCAATTTTTTTTTTTTTTTTTGTATAAAAAAGTATTTGCAGACACCGTAACAAGTGACATAACAACTTTTCAGAGAGGCGCAATCAATTTTTTTGCGAATCATTAATGATATGAGTTGGCCGTGGGCTTACTTATGTAATTTAACGGTCCCAGTTGTGAGCAGTAGAGATCAGTATTGATCGTTTGACCAATCTGTGGCAGCTAATAAAGGATAATTACCCTCCAATATAACCAAACATTTAATGTAAACATTCTTGCCATCAATTGAGGTTTTTAAATAGTTTGAAGATTGTATTTGGCAGTAACTTGGATTCGGCGTTTACTTACAAAATATTCACGATAAACTGTGAAAAATTTTCAAAATATTTCCATTATTTCTACAGATATTTCACCACATTTTTTTAGAACTGTCTTCAGGAAACTTACTTGCAAGTCGCACCTTAAGTCAGTGATAATAAGGTGGGCCCAGAGCAGGGTAAGCAAACCACTGGGTATCCCATTTAAACCTACCAGGGTTTTATTGGTTTTTATATTAAGATTTTGGTAGTTTATTTAGAACAAATATAATTAAAATTTACGTATTGAGAATACAAATTAATTAATAATTTGGTCCATTTTTTGAGCTCAAAAAAGACAAAAAAATTAACAAATTTATGAAATCAGTGTCTCAGAAAAACATATCGTCCTTTGAGAGGATCCACTTTGAAGCTGGTTTTACATGTCTTCAACAGAAGTGATTCGGTTAAAGGATATCGTATTCGTCGAAACAGTCAATAGTCAGAATTAGCAATGTTTCGAGAATACTGTGGGTGCGGCATTTGATTATTTTTAACAATGGTTTCAAAACTTTAGCGACGTAAGACCGAGCATTGTCATGCAAAAGGAAAACTGTATCTTTCTGTCTTACATTCCGGCTATTTTTCTCATAAGCAAAATAATTACGGTCTGGCCCGATCACTGCGTTTTCGCAGATCATAGTACACAATTCCGCCTCGATCTCAGCAACACACCAAAATTGCATTATAAATATTAAACCAACGTTATTGTATTAAAGAAAATATTGTCGAGATAAATGAAATGGAAGCAGTTATAAAACCAAAAAACAACCCATCAAAAAACCGTTGGGTTGGGTTACATTTTAAAAAAACCTGGTTTTCTTTTAAGCCTGCTCCTGAGCCTTAAAACGTCCTACTAGATATATACCAAAATGATCAGGCCTACAATACTATATGGCGCTCTAGTATGGTAGAGAAAGACTAGACAGACAACGGCTTTATCAAGGCTATGTAGAATGCAGAGAATTGCATGTCTTTACATTACAATGCTTAAAGTTGCTATACAAGAGGCATTCGTAGGAAAAAAAATCTCCGACAAGGGAGGTGTGGAGGAGAGCGGAGTTTGCTCCGAAACTAGAAAGGAAAAGCCCGGAGGCGCTAACAGGTCACTACGCCTATAATAAGCGTCTGTACAAATGGGCATATCCAACACCACCATCGGCTGGTTCTATTGTTAGGAAGAGGAGCCAATGGAGAACTTGATCACTAACTGTGTGTCACTCGGCCACAGGAGGTACAGGCTACTGCAGGGATATATGTTGGTTAAAATGTTAAAAGAGCTGGTCTGGTTGCTTGGCGTATTGAGCCTGTGAATGACAAGGGGAGGCACAATATATCAACGATAATCGCAGTGCAAAGGCCGCCTTCATTACATTACATTACAAAGAATTGTCATCATATGAAATGTTAGCTTTTTAACACATGCCCTTGTGCTGTTTAATATTTTTATAAGTATCGGACGCCATATAATGACAAACCTCGAATTCTTTTTATGTTACCCAATAGGTAAGGAGTAGTGACTTCAAAACTGATTTTTCAGAAAAACGCCTTGAGGAAAGCTACCCAAAGTCATGATCTAAAGCAATAGTGAAAACATATAATTTGTTTTTGGGTCTTGGAAAGACAATTTACTAACATTAATCAAACTGATTTTAAAATTCTGACTTTTACTAGAAGTAGTGCTACACTTAAGTTTAAAAATCAATTTGCTTGAATAATTATAACTCATAGTGTGCCTGGCATCACTTATTTTTTTCTCCGTGATTCCTCTTGGGAGCATAAGGCTTTCCACAAAGCATCTATTGCCTGGTCTCAGTTTCATTAATCAGTTGATTTTCAAGCCAAGTACATGATTAGTCTATTGTAGCTCGTCGCAATGTATAGTGGCTTTTACTAGAAGTAGTGCTCCACTTAAGTTTAAAAATCAATTTGCTTGAATAATTATAACCCATGGTGTGCCTGGCATCACTTTTTTTTCTCCGTGACTCCTCTTGGGAGCATAAGGCTTTCCACGAAGAATCTATTGCCTGGTCTCAGTTTCATTAATCAGTTGATTTTCAAGCCAAGTACATGATTAGTCTATTGTAGCTCGTCGCAATGTATAGTGGTGAAGATCCTTGCTAAGCGGTGGTAGTCACCCTTATTTAGAATTTCCGTTTATCTTCACGAGGTGGCGTTTTCTCCTTATCATACCTGTTTGTCATCGTCGTCAGAGGTCAACTGAAAATTCGAAACGGTTCTCACTAGATGAATTTGTCTGAAGGGTGGTTAAGGTCTCTTAATTAAACACTCAAAACCTCAATTAAATTTTTTCGTCATGTCCTTTGCTAGGGATTCTTATCTGGTCCGCTTGTGCGGGCACTTTAACCACTGCACCACATCATTTCTTGCTCCAGCAAGAAAAGTGCAGTGCCGGATTCAAAGTTATCTAATCTATTGGACTATCTAATTAAGACAACTAACTATAGCCACTGATATTAAATTTTTTATATAGTCTTTTAAAAATTTATTTTTTATAATTTTTTAAAAATTTTCATGTGTCGTATGCAATACCTTTATCGCATATGCTTATCATCAGGGAAATCAGAAATATGCAATGGCATGTTTCTTTTCATGCAACCAATCAAATCGGATGTAAGATTGTCATCCTTTTTATGAATTTATATGAATTTTACATCGATTTGTTAGTGAATATTATTGCATATTTTGCTTATAACAGCACTTTTTTTTGCATTTTCAATTTTAAGAGCATGTTTTAGTCATTTTATCGTTTTTAAGGAGCATTTTAAAACTATTGAGAGCATATTTTGATTTTTTGTGCTGTAAAATATTTTTAAAGCGAAAACTAAATTTTTGCTTTCTGACCCAGTTATGGCTTTTCTGAATTATCTGTTCTATTGAAACCAAATTTTTCAACACAAAACAAACAAACAAAAATTTTTATCGGCGCAAAAATAATTTTACACGTTTCATTAGAGATAATGAGATATTAAATTAAAATAAATTTTGCTATGAACATAGTGGCAGACGCAGTTTCTTATATAGTAAAAGATGCCAAAGCCATAACGATGTTTAAGCTAAACTAACACAAATTACACAGAATGCTCACCGCCTGGATCGTATATGATTGTCTTTAAAGGATACAAAAAAAAAAAAAAAAAAAATCAATTTAAAAAGAAATCTATTTAGACTTTGTATTGCTGCCCGAAAAAGCTCTAACTTGTTGGGGAACTTGAGTTGCAGCTATTACTTCCTATGCTTACAGTTCTGAAAAGATCTTAGCGCTTTAAATAGTGCTTTGAAAGAGTATTTGATTTTGATTTGGAATTTTTAAATAAGGGCTTTTTGAATATTATGTGACGTTATGTATCGGGTCCGCCATTTAACGTTTTTTTTTTCAAATAGTGCTTATTTCGTGAATGGTAACACTTAGCTCATGTCTGATTTGATAAATAATTAGCTTTGTCCTTCCACTGAACGAATATGGTTGTGTTTACGCTCTTACAACGCTGGGAAATATTGCGACATTACTTTGATCGATCGACTTACAGAAAATGCCGATTTTGCCAAAAAAATCATCTTTTCAGATGAAGCTCATTTTGATTTTGGTGGGTATGTAAACAAGTAAAATTGTCACATTAGGGGCACAGAAAACCCGCACGCATACATTGAAAAGCCGATACACCCAAGACGAATCACTCCTTGGTGCGGATTTTAGTCCAGAGGCATAATTGGGCCATTTTTCTTCGAAAATGAGCAAGGAGTGGCCGTTACAGTCAATGGAGATCGTTATCGGGCCATGTTGAACGAACTTTTGTTCATAAAAATTGAAGAGAAGGATATTAGCAACATTTGGTTTCAGCAGGATGGCGCTACGTGCCACATAGCCGAAGCCTACACTCGATGTTTTGCGCCTTGTTTTTAAAGATCGCATTATCAGCCACAGAGCTGATGTCGTTTGGCCACCTCGGAGCTGCGATTTGACGCCGTTGGACTATTATTTATGGGGTGCCGTCAAAGATAAGTGTTACGCCAACAAGCCAGAGAAAATTGACGCTTTAAAGGACAATATTCGTGAAGCCATTGGTGAAATACAGCTGCACACAATCGATAATGTGCCTAAAAATTGGACCGATCGTGTAGGCGAATGCATAGCCAGCCGAGGCAGCCATTTGAATGAAATTATTTTCCATTATTAACCCAAAGGATTGTACTTTCAAATAAAAAAAGAAATTTGAGAAAATATTTAGTAGTTTTTTTTATAGCATTTTCTAAAAAAAAAAATTATTTGGCGGACCCTTTACAATACTGAATTGTAGAATTAAACTGTTTTTAAACTGTTTTTCACCAAAAAATTTTTTTACGCTTTTTTAAAGCATATTTTTAAAATTTTTAGGTCTTATATTCGTGTTTTCAATGCATATTTTATGAGCATAAAACACTTTTTTAATAACATATTTCTAGTTTCCCTGTTTATCATATTCTGTAAGTACACAAATAATTGGTTATATAAAATGCCCTCACATACTATATTTCTTAACATATACTCGTATACTCTCATGCATACATACAAATACATATATGCAATTCCACCAGTTCATAAAAAAAAATTTCTATTTTGTTGGTCTTGTCTTACCCGTCTGTCTATAGAAAAAGCATTTTTTTCCCAAGTATTTTCATTATGTTAACATTTCAATTTCAAATAAAAACGATCTGCAATGTCAAGGTTTTGATGTTTTTATTTCCATCGACATGTTCAATGTTCTCATGTTTATAGAGTGCATTGCCCAGATATACGAGGGTGAACGTAGGCAAGCGGGTCAGGGTGGATGGATAAAGCCAACATTCTAGTTTATATTGCAAATACAGTTCTTGTTCGACAAGTTCAAATGTAATCAGATGTCAACTTTAAGAAAGTTAGGCTGATAACAACAAAGACTAGAATAACGACAACAACAACATGAAATGTAATGAAAATTGTGGTTTCTTTAGAGAAATTCCAACAAGAACGACTATGACTACGGCCACTGCAACTCGTTTTTATATTGAATTTATGTATGTTTCTCTTCTCATTTTATGAATGTTCAAAAGGAAATGAATACAGTTTGGGAAATTTGATTGAAATTACAGTGAAATATGAAATTTTTATTTTTAGCTAGAGATGGTGTTGATTTTTATATGTATAGGTTGGGCCATTTAAAAGTTTAAATTTAAAAATGCAATAAAACAAAAACGGTTTGAAATTTTGCCAATTTTTTTATTTTATTTATTTTTTGTTGTTGTGAAGTACAATCGTCCCTGTTAGAAATGAAATATTATTTCATTCATATGGCCGCCGTGGCTGGCCTCGTGGTACCCCATTCGATCGGGCCAATTTTCGAGAACTTTTTCGAGTGTATGTGGTCGTATCTTGGCAATGGTATCACTAATCTTGGTCTTCAAATGCTCAATTGTCTCTGGTTTGTCGGCGAGCCACAGAAAATAGTCCAATGGTGTCAAATCGCAGCTTTTTTGGCGGCCATCAAACGTTTGACGCAATAAATCGATTGTGGCATGAGATGTGTGGCAACTTGCACCATCCTGTCGAACCCAAACATAGTTCACATCAGTACCATAGGTGTCCCCATTGACCGTAATGGTTGCGCCGTCCTCATTTTTAAAGCCATATGGGCCAGTGATGCCTTCGATCCACAAGCCGCACCAAACAGTCACACGTAATGGGTGCATTGGCTTCTGTAGGACCACGTTTGGGTTTTCTGGGCCCCAAATACGGCAATTTTGCTTATTAACGTACCCACCATGATGCAAACTACATTTTTTTGATTTTTTTCGCAATTTCCAACCAATTGTCTGGAAATAAATTTCCGTTAAATTCCAACGTTGCTCAAGTGTAAATCGATTCACATCCTTTAGTGGAGATAATATTGTTATAAGAATAAGAATGCAACACATCTGCGCTTTAAAACTGTAATGTAGGTTTTGGCACTGCGTCTTTATGTTGCAATTGAATTAACGGATATGAAAATAGAAGATGGTCGATATTTCCGGAACCTTCCAAACTGTATGCAATTAGGTATAAAAAGAGGCTGCTTTACCTACAAGTGAGTTCAGTTATCGGTTGGCTGTCAATAAACACAGTTGGGTTAAAGCGGAAATAAAAGTGTTGTATAACCGAATGTATTAAGACGAACAGCATAAAAGTTATAGTGAAGTAAATAAATTAACCTGTAAAACAATAAATAAAGCGATGTTTACTTTATTTTAACGTAATTTAAACGAACTCAAACGTTTTAAAAAAGGTTAAAACGTAACAATATACTGAATTTTAAAACATAATAGATTGACATAAGTATTGACTGATTCGAAATAACCGCTGGTTCAAATTTAAACCGATAGATGGTCCACACGTGAGAAACCAACCGAATAAACACTAAAAATCACTGGAATAGTCTTTTCTATATTCAAACTATAGCTATTAAGACAGCTCTATATGATGTTTAAGAGATGTTATACATAAACGAATAGTTGCTGCCGACGATCTCACGCACTGGCTCGAAAACTAGCGCACACTGAGGTCGAGACAGAACCAACACGTCGGCCACCTCATTTCCCATAATATCAAAGTGACTCGGAACCCAAATTAAAGTCACCTGTCCGCACTTGCGCACATGCCTTAGGGTTTTGCTACACTTCTCAACCTACTTCTAGATAGTTGTTCTTATTGTTAGAGCTCGTGTGGCCGCCTAGTTGTCGACAAAAATCTAGATCGTTCTCATAGGCTGTCGTAGTCCAAAAATCAGTAATTGAAGTAAAAATTGTGTAACCTAATATGGACGCATTGTTTCCAAATAAACCAAATTATATTTGGTTTTGTTTCATTTCAAACGTACCTGCTATAGCTTCAAAAGAGAAGGCAATGTGAAAAAATGTAGAATCTTCTCCGACCACGTAAGATAGGACTTAAGTATTCCTGTTTCATCATAAGCTTGATGTAAAAATCATTGTAAAGGTGCCAAGTCTTTGGACATGTTCATCAAGAACGCATTCGCCATTTATAGCTCTTATAGGGTATTTACAAGCATTAGGGTTTTGTCTCTGACTCCAACTGGTACTAGAATATGCAAGTACATACGCTTTGCAGTTACTCTGTATTTCACCTTATCCAGAAAACAATTTAAGAAACCAATGTTCAATGTCTTGCGTACACTCTTTATAATAAAAATCCTATAATTCGGTATGTATACTGCGGCTATGTTATTAGTAATAATCTCGGCTGCAGTCTAATAGTTTCTGAGACAATCTGGTATCTATCTAAAGGAGGACTATAAAATGCGTTATAATTAATGTTCTCTGAACTGCGCCAACCAATTTTATTTTGTAAGCCTTAAGGGGAAAAGTGTAGTCAATACCAAGGTTTTTATGTTTATGCGGTTTTTATAGGTATATTGAGTGAACCCCTTTGTATTGCATAAGTTTTACTTGAAAACGAAAATTCGTACAGCATTTAAACTCTGTGTGAGTTAGGAAATATTTGTAAAACTGTGTATATCAAAAGCGTATGTAGAAAGCTTTTATTTGGTGTGTGGTTTCACTATTGTTCAATTGGCGGTGCCACGCCAATATAAAATTTGTTTTTATATGTCTATATTCTTAAAACGACAATATCAAGAGTCTCTAAATTTGTCCCAAATAACTTGTGGTCAATGCAAATCATCAGCCAAAAATTGAGCCGAATTGAATAAGTAAATATTGATTTTTGTATATCTGTGGAACGGTAATAGTGCAAGTTTCTGAATTTGGTCTAAATAACTTAGAAGTTAATGCACATCATCAGTCGAAATATGAGCGAAATTGAATACAAATTAAATATTGATTTTTGTATATCTAGAGACCGATTAGAATAGAAGGATCTGAATTTGGTCTAAATGACTTCTTAGATAGTACAAAACATTAGTTAAAAAGTGGGTGGAATAGGATAAGTGGGCATGGCACCTTCCTTACAAATTAAATGATGATTTTTGTGTATCTTGAGTATGGTTAAAGTTGAAGTTTTTAAATTTGATTTAAATAGCTTGGTCAGTAAATAGCAGTCAAAACAAACCATCATTTAAAAAATAAATATGGAATTTTGCATGTGTAGAGAAGGTTTACAGTTAAAGCTTTCTTTATCTATCCACATCAGTCGAAAAGCAGGTACAACACAAAGGCTCCCGACAATGCGGGATGTATTATAAAGGGTCCGCCAAATCATTTTTTTTAATGCTATAAAAAAAACTACTGAATATTTTCTCAAATTTCTTTTTTTATTTGAAAGTACAATCCTTCCGGTTAATAATGGAAAATAATTTCATTCAAATGGCTGACTCGGCTGGCCATGCGGTAGCCTACACGATCGGTCCAATTTTTAAGCATATTATCGATTGTGTGCAGTTGTATTTCACCAATTATGCCTCTGGACCAAAATCCGCACCAAACAGTGGCTCGTCTTGAGTGCATCGGCTTTTCAATGTATGCGTGCGGGTTTTCTGTGCCCCAAATGCGACAAAGATCAAAATGAGCTTCATCTGAAAAGATAATTTTTTTGGCAAAATCGGCATCTTCTGTAAGTCGATGTCAGGCCCACTCAGCGGAGAGATAAAAATAAATATCTGTCAAAACAGACATGAGCTAAGTGTTACCATTCACGAAATAAGCAGTAGTTGAAAAAAAATGTTAAATGGCGGACACTGTACTAGTTGCAGTATAAAGTACGCTCATGTCTCTCCGACTCATCAGTCCACTAATCTTCTACAGTCTTTTTGACGTGTCGGCCTTAGAGCCCAATTCAAAATAGAGCCTTGGTAACCTATGGTTGTTAAGGTTTACAAATTAAAATTTGTTATTCATTTTATTAAATTTTTTATTTTTTTTAATAAACGCATCTGCTTGAATATCCGGCAGTGTATTGAGTTTATTTGCAGACTCTCCATCATTGGTATGCTGCATACAGGCAGGATATTAACTTAATTTCCTTTACGTTGCAAAAGTTAAAAGTTTTTATTGTAATAATGGAACAGGAATTTTATTTTTTTTTTTTAAGTGAAATAGTTGAATTTGTATTTCATATTAAGGATTTTTTTTAGGTTTTAGTTTTCAAAAAAATAAAAAAATAAAATAACTTTTCAACACAAACCTCTAAACTATGAATTTAATTCAAAAGAAAAAAAAAAGAACAAAAAAAATTTGTTGTGAATGAAATTTCATTAAAACTTCGTCTATTCTAGAGCCCAAAAATTGAATTCCTTACTCTTTATAACAAAATGCTTATGTGTTCTATTTAATAGATGATTATAAACCGCAAATTTGTCATGCTTGGCCAGTAAAAATTCGTAAATTTATAACTTCCAACATAAAAATCAAATTTATGATGAATTTCTTCAACAAAAATGAATAAAAAGCGTTGGAAAATGACAAACTGGGCGATTAAAACGGCGTTAAGATCTTTTAAAAATTACTGCTGGTTAAGGCAGAACATTAATTTAAAAACGACAACACAATATACAGATGAGAAGAACTGTATTTCGTGAAGCATTAGAGAGTAGTATTAGAAAAGCGAAATAATACCTCATAAATGAAAAAAGGAAAAATGACAAAATAATTTACGATCGAATTTCATTTTTCCGCTGAGAATGCACGGAACTAAAGTTCAGAGGGTGGAGTTCAATAAGAATTTTATTTTACCAAGTGAAAATGTATGTTTGAGGGTATAAATGTTATGATGAGCCTCTAAAATAACTCTGGTTAGTGTAATAATTTCTAAAGATGTGACATTGATGGAAATGATGTGAATAGGAAGAGCCGGTAACAGCCGACTCAAGAGTTTTGTAAAAAAACATGAAGTCAAAAATAATCGGTAAATGAGAAATGTTGTCTTGTACGAAACTTGTTCTTTTGTTGCATTTCGCATTTAGAAATTAAATAAATTAGTTAATATGATCTAGTTCATAAAGTTCATTTTAGTAAATCATTCAACTGAACTAGTTCCTTTATGAACTCTACATCTTTAACTATGAAGATCCTATTCCAGGAGGATCCTAATCCAGTTTTAAAAATTGTCTATGTCTTAAGGCTTATTTAGGCGGAACTAAGTATAACATCATAACCTTAATCTTAGTGAAAACTACAAAATTCAACTGAACGGTTATGGCGGTATGGTAGTGACCATTAATCTAACACATTGTTGCGCATATGGTTGGTAGGTTGCGTTGCAACTAAATGATCTAGTTTATATTAACTAGTTTATATGAACTAGTTTATAGTTTATATGAACTAGTTCATAGTTTATATGAACTAGTTCATAGAGTACAGTTTAGTAAATTCAACTGAAGTAGATTGTTTATGAACTCTGAATCTTTACCTATGAGGAGATATAGTCCTTAGTAGTTTAAAAAATTTGCTTTGTTTTAAGACTCAGTAAGATGTGAGTTAACATAACATCATAACCGAAACCATAGTCAAGACAACCAAAATTCATTTGAGCGGTTATGGCGTTATGTTATGTAAGCACTAATTGAACACATTGTTACACATAAGGTAAGCAGGTTGCGTGCAACTATGGCGTTACATTAAGTCACGTCTAATTTGAACTTTATTCATTGTTAATGCAGTCTACGACATTTAGCATTTACGATTTCCAGGCTTCACGTTATAAGCACATCAGTGGAGTGTAAACTTTTTCAATACTTTAGCCAAGTGGCGTTTCATTTTAAAGCTGCTTTCTTTAACAATAGACCTCACAAGTACCATGGACAAGTTATTAGGATGTCGAAACCAAAGCCCTATTAAATTCAATTGAAAATCTGAGTAGAGCTAAGGCTACAAATTCTATCACAACAATCAAGTTTGGGCACGTTGTCACTTTTAAGAGTCATGATCAATTTTCAGGAATTAATACGATAAAAAATTTAGAAGCATGGATTCCTGATGTTAGTCTTTATATTGTGTGAATGTGGAATTCTTGATAGGTTTCACTCGGTGACATATCCTTCATATGATTTCAGATCTACTGGTGTTTATTAGGAAGGCAGCAGATCTGCTGAACAAACCATAGACCGGCATAGAGGGGCACAATAGATCCCATGGGTCGCAGTGTTCTGCAAAAGTCCGGGTCGATATTGAGAGTCAAGCCTTTTTTAAAAAAAGATAAACAATTTAAGCCCAATGCTATAGGGAATACCTACTAAATAAGTTCTGAAGCCTTTTTTGCATTTTCGTTTTTTTTTTTCTTTCGAAATATATTTTCGGGTCATATATTTTTTAAAGGATATTTGATAATGATAATGATTAATGACTCTAAACTCTCATATAGCTGTTGTTTAGTTTCTCGTGTATCTTCTAAATGTTTGTTGCAAAATTTCACCTACTTTTATAGGGACTGGCCGGACCATAGTTTTGGTCTTTTTTTTTAATACAAAAGCATCACAAAGCGCTTCAGATTTTACAAACGCTTTAAAAATAATACAAGCTTTTACATAATTGATCTAAAATTTCAGCTATCGGATGCATGCTAGCTTGAAAGAATCGAAAGAGTGTTACCCGATATTTGGGCAACATTATCTAATGACAAAGCTCTCAATATTTACAACTGGAAGAGTGATTAAATCCATCTGCCAAGTACAGCACTCACAACCTCTACAAAAGTATCATACGACTCACTAGTGAATCCATTACCGATTGTACCGCTCATATAAGGAGATACCACAATAAAAACATAAAAATGCATTTTAATGCGTAATTTCCTTAACAATTTCGGCAATTTCAATGAGAATATTTGCAATTTAACGAACATTAGTTTCCTCAAATATCCCGGTTGTTAAATGTTATTTTCTTTTAAGAAGGTGGTTTATGCTTTTGCGAAATGTACATAAAAATATAAAAAAATAACAATTTTATGCTTCTTTATCTTCGTTATATAAATGAAATTATTCAGATCATATTTGTTTCATCAAAGTGAATGGATGTCGGATTGCAGCATAGAAAGTGCGTCGTATATGTGACACAAGGAAAAAAAATATTAATTTCTAATTGTATACAATTTTTAGTATTTCTAACGAAAACAATATTTGATTTTTAATGTTCCCCCAGTCCGCCCTTTATTGTTGGCTTCTTTTTTATTGTTTTTTGATTCGCTCCCCCTTGGCAGTGGGCCTATAAAAACCACAAAAACAACAGCACACACCAAGAATAACAACAAACAATCAAAAATATTATTAATGCCTCAAGGTGTTGTTTGCAACACAAAAGCAATGCACGTTCGTTGCGTGTGTTATTTGAGCGTTTTTGTTTTTTAATTTTTATTTGTTTAACGTTGTGCCACAAATATAAAAATTACATCAAAATGTCTATTTCAAATGTTTTATTAGTGCGTGCAATGAACGTTTTCATGCCACTTTTTTGTTTTAAAGAGATTCTTTATTGTCTTTAGATCTCTGGCTTTTAAATTTATCAAGTTTTAGGATTTACAACGTTTTTTTAATTTTGCATGTTATTAAATTTGACGTCTGCAACATTTAAGATAAATATTTTTGAAAACGTATTTTTATATTGAAACATAAACATGTATTTCAACAAAAATAAACAGCACAGTAAGAAACCCTTAGTAAAAGAGATTTACTATCTTAAAAAAAAATTTTTGTTTTTAATAAAACAAGATATTCATACTTTAATATCAGGTTGTCTATTTAGTGATTTTAAAACCGCCGGTCTGACAAGACTGTCAGCTGTTTAATATCTACCATCTGAAGTGTCATTTAGTTCGTAAAAGGCTTGCCATTCACGAATATGAATCGTTTAACATCCGAAGAACGCGTAAAAATAGTGAAAAATATTGGTGATACAAACGTGGCCACTGATTTTTTTATTTTTTTATCAAATTTTCTTCAGCAAAGCCCAGTGCTTACATAAACAAGCAAAATAGTCACATATGGGGCACGAAGTTCATAGAAGTAATTGAGAAAAAGCCATATCATCCGAAAAACCTTACTATTTGGTACCTATTATGGTCTGGAGAAGTCATTGGGGCGTTTTTCTTTTAATGACACTGGAAGAACCTTTACCGTCAACTCAGAACGTTTTTTCCTTATCATAACCGACCTTTTTTGCCCTGCAATTTAAGATTATGAAATGGCATATGATATGTGGTTTCAACACAACCAATTTTGACTTTATTGCACGAGAAATTTTCCAATCGCATAATTCACGATTTCGTTAAGTCAATGGCCACCAAGATCAAGCGATTTAACACCGTTAGATTTTTTATGGGGTTACGTCTAAGACCACGTCTAAGCGGATATTTCTCTAACGTTAGAACATTTGAAAACCAACATTTGTCAAGTTATCGTCGAGATACCGTCCAAAATGTGGGTCAAAAACTGCCTTAAAAGAATTACCTGTTCAAACAATCTAGAGGCGTACGTAATAACAAGATCCAAGCATTATAATAGTAGTTAAATCGAAATCATAGCGTTATGTATATTTCATTTAATCTTACTTTTGAAATCGAAATGTGAATAATCTTGTGAAATTTTTTTGGGTTGTTTTAAGATAGTTTGACGATCATCAGCGGGGTCATGCAGTCGACACTTAAAAATCTCTATTCCTGGGCGTCTATTATTCCCGCAAAGACGGAGCTGACCCTCTTCTTTAGAGAGTATAAATTGGAGAACTTTGTACTGCTCAAAACTTTTAGCTACTGCTCTCTAAAGGGGCTGAATATTTGAGTATTTTGCTGGATAAGAAATTATCCTGAGATGAGGATGAAGAAGGTATTCAATGCCTGTTATGTGGTAAGGAGTGGGAATAAATAGGAAGTGGGGCATTCGCCTAAAAGTGATAAAGTGAATTTGCGACTCCGTAATCATGCTGGTTCCCACATATGAATGTATTGCATGGTGAAGGGCGTTGAAAAAGAAAAGTCGGAGGAGGGTTCAAGAACGTGTCAGGTGCTTCGAACGATTGATTGAAGTTTCTACAAAAAAAATTGCTTTCCTTTCGAATAAGACAAAAATTGTCATGCTTTGAAAATATAAAATCTTTAAATGCTCACATCTAGGTAAATTCTAGAGGCCTGCATTACTGCGTTCATTTCCTTCAACCGCAGTGAATGCAGCTTAACACTTTGGTCATACCTACTGCACAACATACACAAAATACACAAATACAATGAGAGAGAAAAACTTTATTCAACAATATTTCATTCTCTTAAACATGCGCGCTTACTCACACTGTTCACTACACAGCATAGCAATAAACTCAAGACAGTATATAGTAAATCAAAATCAAGCATTCATTCAAAAACTACTGTATTCATTAAAAAACACTGCATTCATTCTTATTTTCTTTGTCATTTCAAACAGAAGAGGCCATGACTGACTATCCTACAAAGTCGTGCTATTACATAAGAAAATCCATTTTGTTTCGATTTGGATGCCACACTGTCATCCAAAGAAGATACAAAAACATATGTATGCTTCACTAAAAACAACTCTGATCGCACAGAAAATAACATTTTTCGAAAATTTTCAAAAGATTATCAAATCAGACACCCTTTTTAAAAAAATCTGTCACACAAATGTACTTTTTGTCCACACCATGATACTTTCTAAACACATATAAGATTTTTGACATATCGATGATAGAGAGCACTCTTTTAAAAAACCTTGGAATAAAATTTTATTGCATATCTTTAAGGCACTCAAATTTTATTTTTAATTTATTTTTGTATCGCTTTCTTATATTTTATCTTTGTGTTTTTTTTTTAATAATAAATTCTTACAACACAACGAATGCATACTGTGTACTGTGAAATACTCGTTCGTATTCACTGTTGTTTTGAGTCAGTCTGCTCATAATTCACTTTAATGAAAATTACTAAGTGCAGAAAACAATGAAAAGCTAGAGTCTTCATAATTTATCAAAGAGATACACATATGGTACACACATAAAAAGATGAATGAGATCACAGCAATGATTCATTTTAAAGTGAATGCACAATTTTGCCTTTTATTGACATTCATGCAGGCCTCTAGCAAATACGCATCGCAAAAATAGCAACATTTTTCCTTTTGAATCAAATTAAAATTTTCAAGATAATCTTTAAGTGCTCATGTCTCTGTAAATACGCGTCTAATCGCGAAAATTCAGAAATTTTTAATTGCATCAAATAATAATTAAACGACTAGCCTTTCTAATAAATCAAGCATTTGCATGCTTTGAAATATACACGTCTAATTACAAAAATAGCGAAATTTTCAGTGAATTAAAAGATTGTTGAAAAATGGCTTTCCTTTGAATTTATAAACTCTTTAAGTGCTCATATCTCGGTAATTAAGTACCTAATCGCAAAAATAGCGAAATTTTAAAAAGAGAACACTTTGCTGAGGAAGAGGATGCGACTTAATACCTACTATATGGTAAGTAATACTTTAGGTGGATATTGGGTCTTCGTCTAACAGTTGTGAAGTTGATCTACGGCTATGTGGTCATACACATATGTGGTGGTTCTCATATATGGCTGTATTATATTACACGTCGGAGAAGCCTGTTTTATAGGATTCAGGGACCTTCACATGAGTTTCTGTACATATTCCTGGGCTTGACATATACGACACTAGTGTGCGAAAAAGATCATAGACGAAGAAAGGTGAAATTTCGCAGACGATGGAAAAGCCAGGATTGACTCTTAGAAAGGTAATGCTGTCTGTCTGGTAAAAAAGTAGATTGTGGGTAGTTTACTCAATATTATATAATATATATTCTAACTTGGCTCATTCTAACTAACCTATCAAATATAATTTTGCTTCTAACTTATCCAATCGATTAAATAGCACACCAATTGTCAACAGAAATAAGCGTAAACAATAAAAAAATATTTTTATCGCAAAGCTCATTGGAAATGTTAAAACTTTAAAATCCTATTCATCAAAAACACTTCAAATATTGCAATATTTTAAGGCCATTTTAAGAAATATATTTTAACTTTAAATTAACATTGAACTTCAAAATGGGTCTACTATCTACTGTATGTATGTATTTATATAAACGAGTATGAGTATGTGCGAGCATTGGCCCTGACTGCATTTACGAACAATGACTTATTTTAAAGCGTTTAGTTTTTAGCCATATTTTCATAGTTCCATGTTTTTTTGTAATATTTTCCTAGTTATGGTGGTAGTGTTTTCATTTGGAACCAAAATAAATACTTTCAAATCCATAGTACTATTCAAAATGAGCGACAAATCACGTAGCAAAACTTTTTCAAAGATAAGTAGATTTAAAGTTTATTTTACTTTTCTTTCGTATCGTTTCTCTTGTTTTTTGTTTCTTTTTTTTCTCATTTTGTGTTTTTAGTACGTTTCGCATGCAAAAATATATTGAGACATTAGTTTTGTTTGCATAGGGGAGAAGCGCTACATTAAATTGAAGGTGCATTGTCCGTTAGTGGTGGGAAATAAAATAAAAACTGAACCGAAATTTGCTATTTTTATTATCGACTGATTATATCAGCTACTAAAGTGTCTTTTGAGGTAATTTGTAAAAGTACTAAAATGGCAACAAAATAGAGCTGCAAAACAATCGATAGTACTATAAATAGTGTCGTTAGTTTTATTTTTGGCTGATCATCGATAGTTTTTTCACTATCGATACTATCGTTAAATTCTAAGAGTATATTACTAGATGTACATAGTTAAAGTCACATTTGCAAAAATTTGTTCGACGCAGGTTGTTAGACGTCTGTAACTTTTTATAGTTACATAGGGAGGGACACAGTTTAACAGTCTCTTACATTTCTATTTACTAAACTCATAGTCTGAATTGAAGTCTGAATTGTAAAATATGTTCGTACATACGATTTTGCATTTGTTCCAAACAAATTGATCTTCATTTTCTCAGACCATAGCATGTAGTTCTAACTATTACGTGGCAGGTGTTGTTTCCGTTTGTTGAGAAATGATACATTTCGAGGACTCTCACCCATAAGTCTAGTTTCCATAAGTTTTTTTTCTTATTGTGTGACTTGAAACAGGAGAATCAATTCATTTTTCAGGCTTTTCGATGACTTGAAGGAATTAATCTTTGAAGTATGAATTAAAAGTTTATCAAAACTGACAATTGTTCTACGCTTTCGTTTCATAGTCTCAGCAGTTTTCTTTTACTGGATCTTATTAATTACTTTAGTTTTGAAGCACTTCATGGTCTGAACAATTTTCGCTATATAAAAAGATCACTCTTCCATCAAAATCTTCAATACATCAAATTTTATGACATACTGGACAAAAATAAAGTGTCCCTATTATTTGTTTCAACACTGTATTTTTATTCTTTCCCTTTCACTTAAATTCTAATATTGTTGCCACAAGTAGCACTCAAACGCATCCGATAGTATCGATAGTTTTTTTGAAACTATCCGATAGTAATCGATAGTTTTTTTGAAACTATCGAGTGGGCCGACTGTCGACAGTTTTGCAGCTCCACAACAATATACAAAAAGTAAATTTTGTGTAATTATCTTTAAAATTAAAAAAAAACAAGTCTGCACGTCATTTTTGACTCAGTTTATAAGAAATGCTACAAGGTGGGAGTTTTATAGGATTTACTTTTTTTTGTCCTCTCTGTAAGACATGAGGTGTCTTAACTACTTTCAAAGAAGGACGATATCATGAATCTAAAGGTTTTGACTGCAGATTTTATCACTCTGATAAGCGAAACATATGATGCGTTAAATAACCTGTAACCGTCCGACCATTAATATATCAGCTATGGGTAAATTGCGTGTCGCTATGATATGGTAAGTAAGACACTCGCCTACCAACCAAGAGGTCGATAATTTTCAATAGCAGTAACACTTCACAACACTGCTAGCAACTGGTTATAAGTATTATACATATGCCGTTCAGAGGCGCAGTTAAGCTGTAGATCCTTCTGAATGAGTCTAAACATAGAATCGGCTGCAGCTCATTGATTGTGAGAATTAAGTATGTTTGTATATACAGGCAAATGCTAAATATTTTCTTATAAAGGACGCCGGATAATACGCTCACTTGGAACACACATTTTCAGAAGGTTACCAAGATCGCATTACGCGTCCTTGGTGTGGTGGCCGAAGGCTATTTTGCAGAAGGCAAGGAACTTGTTGGATAAGCTACATCTGCGTTAGCATCATGGAAACAATAAGAACTTGTCAAACTAATGCAATAAAGGTATTACCACTTTGGATTACGATCGAAAAGGATGCTCGTTTTATACAGGCCAAATTTTCATAGTGATGACGTGAAGTTAACAAGAACAGTTAGTTCTCTTCAGAAACTTTCGGATTGGTGACCGTGGAGGCTGGAGCCGGGCTTTCAGGTATGGTATACAGATAAGTCCAACCTAGAAAATGGCGCGAAATGACAGTTAGCAATATAACTAACAAAGTCATCGCCCAAATTATAAATACAAGTCTTATTGCGGTTTATGATCCGGTACTATAAGTCAAGAAGCAAGGTTTCATTTACAGGAATATAGACGGAACTTTCGAATCATACCGTCAAGTAGTGTTCGCCGCTTTATCTAGTTTCATTACAGAAGTCATTGACGAAACCTTTGCAACATTATGGAGCAGTCCGCCAAGTAGTGATCGCTGCTTTATCTGGCTTCTATAGATTTTGGGAGGTAGCAGTGTATTATATGCAAACTCGGCATAATTTTGCCTTATAATAGCGTCAGTCAATAAATTCCTAATTACGCAAGGGTTAGAGAAGAATATGTGCTCTCTTCATTGCTGTTTAATATTTTCCTTATCTGGGTATTACAAAGGTCCTTATTTGCATCAAGAGCTATAATCTGGCGATTATACAGACTTCTACTCAGACGATACCTATCTTTTATCACACAGATATTACAGTTTAAAGCTGGATTCCGCACAGGCCTATGCGTACATGTCAGACTTGCAAACCTATAAAACGGTTTGAAATTTCGCAAATTTAGTTTTTTTGCTTTGAAGTACAATTGTTCTGGTTAGAAAAGAAATATTTTTTTATTCATATGGCTGCCGCGGATGGCCCACAGCACACCATTCCATTGAGCCCATTTTCGAGTGTAAGGGGTGGTATCTCGACAATGGCATCACGAATGTTGGCCTTCAAATGCTCAATTGTCTTTGGTTTATCGGCATAACACTTGTCTTTAACGGCGCTCTTCAGAAAATAGTCCAACGGTGTTAAATCGCAGTTTTTTTACGGTTAACGTACATCACCATTTCTGCTAATTAAACGGCCATCAAACGTTTGACGCAATTAATCGATTGTGGTATGAGATATGTGGCAAGTTACACCATCCTATTGACACCAAACATTGTTCACATCAATACCATGAAGAGCGGACACAAAAAATAGATTCTCATGCTGCGATAGATGTTTCCATTGACCGTATTGGTTGTGCCGTCCTCATTCTCAAGGAAATATGGGCCAATGATGCCTCAGCTCCACAAGCAACACCAACCAGTCACTCGTAATGGGTGCATTGACTTCTGTAAGACCACGTTGGGGTTTTCTGAATCCCAAATACGGCAATTTTGCTTATTAATGTACCCACCAAGATAAAAATGAGCATCTTCCGTAAAGATGGTTTTTTGAAATTTTTTGATTTTTTTTGTCTTTGTTTTGGAAATAAATTTCCAATATATGCCAACGTTGCTCAAGCGTAAATCGATTTTGTGACAGAATAGTATGACATAAGTATTGCCAGGTTCGAAATAACTGCTGGTTCAAATTTAAACCAATAGTAGCCCACCAGATATAAAGTTTGTTCAATTCCCTTCCGGGAGTTTTGATATGCAAAATACACCCTACTATGGAGATAGCGTAGGAATTAAACATTAATTACATAACAGTTTATTTTTAGAATTTTTAGATTATAATTATACCCGGACTAAGGAACAGTATACTGTTTTCTAATAGCCGCTATCGATTACTGAATTCTTTAGTACTCTTCTATTTTTATAGATAATAATCCTTCCGACACTATTATCATACCATACCCCTTCTCTAATCCAACACTATTGTTATATTTGAAGTTTACAGTCATGTGTGCAAAAATAATTGTGCAAATTACTTTCAAGTAGTTTCACCATGACAACACCACTACTACTAACTGACTATTCATGGACTAATAAAGCTGCTGAAGACGACAACAATGCTAATGGTGTTGTCGTTTATTGCATATTGGCTCTTTTAATAATGATGACGACGATGACGATGATGCTGATGATAGTGAAATGGGATTTTAAAACAAAAACTACAAAAGTATAGCTGAAGATTGGTAGGGGAGAAGAGACTACCATACAAAAATAGTTTCCTTCTATGTGCTATATGAGTAAGAGAGTATGTGTATTAGAAATTGGATCTCTTATTGTATTCCATTTGAATAATATCTTGAAAAAGCTAGAGGCAAACAATTCACTTTCAAAAAATAAACTTTTCATTATTTGATACGATTTTGTGTGTTCATTTCGTCTTTTTTTCTTTTTTTGCTCATATTTATTTAGAAATTATTCTCATTGACAAATTATTATACACGTTGCCTGGTGGAGTTAAAAATAACATTGAAATAAAAATGATAAAATTTACACGTTCGTATAATGAACAGGAGCTTTGACACGTAGTATTTATCAGTAATAAATTATGAGCTGAAGTGTATTAAAAAAATATCTTAAAAAAGCTTAAAATACATATTTTTATCTTGAAATTCTTGAAAGAACTTTAGCAGAGAGTGGCATTTGCAAAAGCTGAAAAGTACTATGGTCAGTGTAAATAATCAAATATGATAAAACTAAATTGTTAGAAAATTATGAGATCATATTAGAAACAAGTAATGAAATAATAATTAGTCAAGTCCAACTGTTTAGTATCGTATAATATGTGTAATTATTCCAACATTTCTCTTATTTTTTAAATTATAAGAATAAGTACAAAACATGTTCAAACATACATTTTAATTGAGTCTATTAATTTTTTAGCTGAGCTATCGAATTTGGTGTTCACACATAGAGCAGTTAGGTTTACTCAATAAGAATTTTACAGCTGCAAATGTTGGAATTGATTTTGTTCGTGAGTGTATTTCATATGACATTGTACAGTATGCGAAATCGGTATCAGTAGAACCTTAAAAATATAGTTACTTGTCATTCATTATTTTTCTAAAAAGAAAAAAAATATTATGACCGTAGTACCGTTTTATAAAATCAATTTGATTAAAATTCTAAAAATAAATTGTATAATTCTTCTAATTAATGGCATTTGACAATTTGTATGAATATGGATTTTTCATATTGTAAATAGTCGTCACTCCTCACTGAATATACTTAGCCTAGGGTTGCCGCTCCTCACATACATACTTCACATAGGGTTGTATTTTTAATTTTTAATTAAACTCAGTTAAGGCCTTAATGACGTAAAATTCTTTAATTGCGCAATTAAAGTGCGAACATGGATTAAATTGAATCAAAACAGAGTATTGAGACTGTCCTGTTTTACTTTTATTGTCTTTGTCCTCACTTCAAAATGGCCCGGTGACAATTCTACTATACCTCTAAGACTCAATGAGTCAGGGGAAGTGAATTAGAGTCATATTGGTCTGAATATGATTCTATCGAAAATGGCAGGTCACTGAACCTTTGATATTAGATTAAAAATTATTCATAATACCTTGGTCAAAACGATTTCGGAACTACCCCCGAATTTGAGTTTTTTTTTTTTTTTTGGTGAGTTGGTATATCTGTTGTTGATATTCCCGCTAAATCTTAGCATCATAGCTTGACATTTGCAAAAGCTACGTAACCAAGAGTACATCTTTCTCTATGTGGGTTGGTGATTTTTTACAATTTTCACCGTTAGGAGGTCGCAATAGACATGATTTGCGAGGCTGAATCCGATCTTACTTTCATCAAAAGGATCATTAGTGGAGACGAGACGTGAGTTCATGAGTGCGACTCACAATTCAGACATCTGGCAAGTGAATGCGTTCACCAAATGAGCTGAGATCAAAAAAGAAGGCAATGCTCACGGTTTTCATGAATTACAATTGTGCAGTGCATCAAGAATTTTTGCTAGAATGGCAGACAAAGAGTATTATTTGGGTGTTATGAGACGTTTGCGTGAAGCTATTCGCCGAAAGAGACCAGAATTGTGGGCAGAAAACTCGTGGATTTTGCACCGTCGCACAGTGCCACCATTAATCGAAATTTTGTGACGAAAAATGCAACAAATACCATCTAACAGCCACCAAATTCATCTTATTTGGCTCCCTGTGACTTCTTTCTGTTCAATCGAGTTAAAAAACCATTACGGAGAACGCGTTTCAGCAGCCGTTTTTAAAATTGTAAAAAATAAAAAAACACATATGGAAAGCTTTTGCAAATGTCAGTCTATAACGCTAAAATTTAGCGGGGATATCAACAACAAGTCTACCAACCTAATAAAAGAAAAAAACTCAAATCGGAACGATGGGACCGCCACACGGGGTTATTCCGATAACTTTTTGATCAAGGTAGTATTCATGTGGACAGTCTTGCATAGATTAATGCTTCGAATTTTGAAATGCTTTTTCAACTGTATTTATTCCCTGACTCAACTACGAAAACGTGTCGAACTGATATATTTTTGTTTCGTCACTCCTCTTGGTAGCACTTCCCTTTCCACAAAGTATCAATTGCCTTGTTTTAGCTTCATTAATCAGTTGATTTCAAGTTAAGAAATTGAAAAGTCCTCGCTTCCGTGTGATTTTATGTAGGATCCTTACTAAGTAGTGGTGGTGATTTTTACTTAGCATTGCCATATTTTCCAATTAGGTAGCGTTTTCTCCTGATCACTCGTGTGATGTTTGTCATCGTCGCTAACAGGGTTGTCAGACTTGGCGATTTTTCGCCAATCTTGGCGTTTTTAAAACTTATTTGGCGACATAATTTTCGATTTGGCGACATGCCGTATTTTTGCCGATTTTGTTGGCAGTTTTCGATAAAAAATATGCAAAATTAAAATTATTATTTTGGTGTTTTTATGTACGAAATTCGTGAACATGGTGCATTTTAATATGTAGATTATAGGTGATAGCCGAACTTCAGTTGTGTTCTCGACAACGAGAAATATGAAGTTGCCTATATGGAAGTTAAACTAATCGATTTTTTGGTTCCAGCTTATTTATAAAGTGCCATTTTTGGTAGGAAAAAAGTTCTAAGCTTGACAAAAGTGAAATAAATGAACATGTTTGCTTGAGAAATTCACACATACATATGTATGTATACTTAAAAGATATGAATTATAATATGATTCAAAAGGTCTACTTCTTATCTTCTTTCCAAATCCACTGATAAATTCAAAATCGGATAGTATTTAGCTAAGTTATTAGGTTATAAGCGTATAAAGGTTCGAAAAATCGGTTTTCTACCTATAATTAAAGATTTTGGCGGTTCTTTGAAAATTTTATAAGCAAACTCTTCTTGTACTAGAAGGCGTTTGCTACAAAAATAGTATAACTCAACCATACACATCATTTTTTATAGTTTTGCTTTCAGTTGCTATAAACTATATTGTAGTAACTGTAAACTATGTTATAGTAAGCATTGTACACTTTTTGTTTTTTTCATATTTTTTTTTCAATGAAATTAGCAAAATATCTATTTTGGCGAAATTTAGAAATTCGGAATAAATTATTTTTCATATATTTTCTAAAATTTTTTTTCATTATTTAAAAAAATATAAATTTTATTGTCGCAATGTGAAAAATCAAGATAATTTGGTGATTTTGGCGATTTTTGAAATTGAATTTGGCGAAAAGCGTAAAAAATATCTGACAACCCTGGTCGCTAAAGGTAAGCTGGAATGTCGAGAGAGCTTTCTCTTGATGGTTTTAATTGGAGAGGGCTTAAGTTTATTAATTGAATACTTAAAAACCGAAATTAAAATTTTCGTCATGTCCTCCGCTGGGGTTTTCGAAACTGTGGCACTTGTGTGCGAGACCTCTAACTACTACACCACGTTACCCGAACTGATAATATTGAAATTGGAACCAATACTTTTTGACCTTGCTATGAATTGGATTAGGCTTCTGACGAAAGCAATTATTGGGCACTGCCTGATTGGACATAGGTTGGAACGAATGAGTTATCCAGAATATGACTATTGTGGAAGTAGCTTAGAATAGGATGTTTCGCCCAACTAAGGCTATACTTTAAGGCATCTTGGTATTATTCTCTTTCCACATCCGAATTTTAATACAATTTAAAAAAGTCTTTAATTCAATTGATAAGCAGTCAATTTAGGTCGTATAAAATATCGGCCTGACGAAGTGCCACATTTGCTTAAGGCCGACTTTTTAGTGGACTTTTACACAAATCTTTTGCATAGGCATAGAAAATGTAGTTCCCTATTGTAAATAGCATAGCTGCTTCTAGCAATTTAGCTTACTGGGTATTACAAACTAAAGCTCGACGTTGAGAGTTAAAGTTTAAAAGAAAAGATAAAAATTATTGTCACATTTTTCTTGATAAACATCTTAGTCACCAGTTGAACCCCGTTGCTTGTTATACCAATCAAAAGAATCTTGCAGTTAAGAGGTACCTTGGTTACTTAGGGTCTCTGTAAAGGCTTCAATTTGTAGCCACAATTGCATAAAAGAAGAAAAAGTTTGTTTCATGAATTTTCTTTTTCTTTTCATTTGTTCATTATTTTATTTACAGTATGAAAGATCAATATTCGTACACTTATTCAAAAAAATTTTTAATAAAATAAATAAATATAGTATTTTATACGCGATTTACAAAACAATATACGTTATTATTTAAAACAAATAAAATAGGGCTTTATAATCACAATTTTTCAAAATAATAACGAAATTCAGGGCAATAAATTGTTAAGGTTGTACGAATAAGAATTTTTTACACTGTATTTCAGTTTGTTTACATTTTTTACTGTCAAGTAGTATTGGTACACAGTTACTATTTTCATTGTACAATTTATACAATTGTACGTTTGAAATGTAAAGGCATGCGAACGATAAATCGTATGATAGTGGACCGCTGTTACGAAAGAAAGTGAGTAACTGTTTATTTTATTTTAAGTTTAAAATTTTTCTCTATGTACACTCTTAACTTACATACGTACATACATTTTGCGGCGAATAAATTTAATCTCTACAAAACAAACAATCAAGATGTTTCCCTCTCCAGAACACTTCCCTAAAAACATGCCATTAAATATGTCTTTAAATTAAAATCATATCCTTTAACAGGACATATGAAAACATAAAAATCCATTAAAATTGAAAAGAAAAACAAAAAGGGAAAACATAAGAAAATGGATTTCTAGTTAAACATTCTTACATGAGTGGTTTTATGAGTTTTCCCCACCCCCTGTCAAACTATTCTATTCTTCATTCATTTCCTATTGTTGACGATACAAAATAAACGGAATTAAAATAATTTTGTCATATTTATAGTGAAAGTGACAACAAGTGACAATTGAATGTATGAATAGTCAGCAAATAAATGAAAACAATGAATAGTTTCTTGTTTTGGTTGGCAAAAGGGACATTAAGAGTCTGTCTATTCGTCTTGAAGATAAAAACAATACAATACTGAGAAGCTATTAAATGAAAACAAAACATTTTCATCGCATCTCATCATAAGTGGCAAGTATTCGTATTTAAATGATTGCTGTTTTAGTAACACCCACCACCACCACCACCACCACTACCGCTCATATCTTATCACGATTGACAATTAATGTTTAATTTTTCATTTACTTCTTCGTTTGCTGCTTGTGATTATTTGTATCTTAAGGATTTTTTACAATAAAAATAAAAACAATAGCAATACAGTTAATAGTGTTGTTATTTGCTAAACACTCGTTCAGAGATCTCATCTCTTATTTGTACGATAAGGCGAAAATCGTTAAGTTGCCGTTAATCGTTTTAATGACCCAGTTTTTCTTCCTCTTTTTGGTAGAAAATTATAGAAGAAATTATTGGCGCATAGAAGAGAGGAAGCAATTAAAATCATCTTAAAGGATAACAAAAATTTATGATTGTTGTTGACACAAGTATACTCACTCCTGTACTGATACGAGCTAGTTTTTATTTACTAAAGTGCTCTAACATAAGAACCATTATCCATCCTACTAAATACTAAAACAAAAATAGAGATTTTAACACAATTTATAAGGTTAAGAATGATAATTTAAACGACAATTATAGAAGTTTTGTATCTTCACTATACTTTCAACAATATAATCTGGTGTTTAAATGAGTTTATGTAGTAGACAATCTTTAGAAGACTAGATAGTAATGATAGCTTTTTAGTTATATATCTACAGCGCACTATAACGAGTTGAAAAAGCTATTCGAATGAAGAGACTCCATTGACGAAGCCAAACCATCAACATCAGTGTCTATGTTGCACACTGTTGACAAAGCTGCAATGCAAAAGCTAAAATGAAGAGTTCTTCAGCATTCGTCTGGGCCTTGCACCAACGGTTTACCATCTTTTCCGCTTCTTGTCGAACCATATGAGGGGCGTTCCCTCTAAGGCTTAAAAGATTCAAAGATTCTGACAAAATTGGTAACTTTTGATTACAGAATACCGCAATACGTTGTCTTAAGTCAACGTTTTCTGACAGAAAGCAATGGATAGGTAGTATAGTGCACCTTGTTAACAGCTCTAAGCAGAAATTTATAGGTGGCTCCAAACTGAATGGAGCTATCGGTAGACGTATATTTTTGTAATCGGCAAATAAAGCTCATTTAATTAGATAACCAGAGTATAACAGCTTATTCGTGTTTCAGGCCAAAGTATCGGTCATAAAAGCTGCTTCTATCATTGTTGGAATAGGTAACGTCTCCAAGAGAGACATTAGAATACTATCGGTAAGCCAAGCGGCTGTGTACAATCTCGAATCTCGCAATATAACCTCAATAACTGCTGCACTGCCGCAGTCCTTCAACAAGATGGCTGAGCAGTACAAACATTAATATTATTTGGGCACTGGGTCACAGAGATATTCCGGCGAGCTATAGTGTAAATATTATTGGCATGGCAGGATCTAGTTTTTAATGCCTATAAGCCTTTATTTTATCCAACTTTAACTTAGGCATTCAAAGTGACTGCCGAAATAAGTGATTCTTTTGAAAATTAACAGGACAGATTTGTAGATTTGGTTAATTAAGACAAAGTCTGATTTATTTCAGATTTTGTTCTGTCCATATACTATCTGGTAGGTCATCTATCGGTTTAAATTTAAGCCAGCCGTTGTTTCTATTTTGACGCAAAATTCAGTATATTATCTCCACTGAACGAAATTAACAATGTACGCTTGAGCAATGTTGGTATTTATTGGAAATGTATTTCCAAAAGAAAGACAATTGGTCGGAAATTACACGAAAATGTCGTACGCCATTTGGTCGCATCTTGGTGGGTACGTTAATCAGCAAAATTGTCGTATTTGTGGCTAAAAACCCCAAACGTGGTCTTACAGAAGCCAATGCACTCATTACGAGTGACTGTTTGGTGCGGCTTGTGAAACGGAGACATCATTGGCCAACACATCTCATGCCACAATCGATTTATTGCGTCAAACGTTTGACGGCCGTTTAATTAGCCGAAATGGTCTTTTTGGCCGTCAAGAACACCGTTGGACTGTTTTCTGTGGGGCGCCGCTAACGACAAATGTTATGCCGAAACAACTGAGACAATCGAGCATTTGAAGGCTAACATTCGTGATGCCATTACCGAGATACGACATGATACACTCGTAAAAGTTTTCGAAAATTGGGTTGATCGGATGGGGTACCATGGGCAAAATTTCAAATAATTTTTTTTGTTACATTTTTAAATTTAAACTTTTAAATGGCCACTTGGTACATTTGCAAATTAAACTTAGTGTCGTATTTATTGAATTACTAGCTTAAACCCGGAGTGTTTCGCTACCCCTTAATTATTATCTTAAATGCTATTACTATTATCTTAAATTATCTATTATTATCTTAAATGCTATCTTAGTCAAATTTTTAACCCTTTTTACCCATTTTGTCCCCTTCCGGTCGATTTCCAATCTTTTTTACCTTCCAAAAAGACACTGTATGTTCATACATATATAGCTTTCATCCAGTGTGTTTTCTGTAATTCCCACTTTTTGGCTTTAATAGCTGTCGTTGTCCAAATATTCATAATTCAACATTTAACAAGAATGGAAGGTGTCACGCCCACTTATACATTCTCTCCCAGTTATTGACTAATCATGTGTATAGTTAACGACGTTGTTTGAACCTAATTTAGGAAGTTCCACTACTATTACTGTTCTCAAGATATACGAAAATAAATATTTGCTTTGTATGGGAGGTACCACGTCCACTTGTCCAATTCTGCTCACTTTTTGCTTGATGATATGTATTGGCTATGAAGTCATTCAGACCAAATACTGAAAATTTAGTTTTAACCATTCTCAAGATATAATGTAATCAATATTTAATTTGTATGGGAGGTACCACGCCCACTTGCGTAATTCCACCCATTTTTTGTCTGATGATTTGGTTGACTAGGAATCTAATTATGTCAAATTAAAAGAATATTCAATATTTAATATGAATGGAAATTGTCACGCCCACTTATCTAATCTCGTCCAATTATTGACTGATCATGCGTATTGTTCAAGACGCTGTTTGAACCTAATTTAGAAACTTCTACTACTATTACGATTCTCAAGATATACGAAAATAAATGTTTGGTTTGTATGGGAGGTACTACGCCCACTTGTCCAATTCTGCTCACTTTTTGCTTGATGATGTGTATTGACTATGAAGTCATTCAGACCAAATACTGAAAATTTAGTTTTAACCGTTGTCAAGATATGAAGTCATTATTTACTTTGTATGGGGAGTACCACGCCCAGTTCGGAGAACATTAATTACAACGCATTTTATAGTCCTCTTTTATATATAAAGATGTGTATGCAGTGTATACATATGAAGTACACTAAAATAGGGTTGATGAACTGGTACTTCCACTAATTTTCCACATTGGGAATCCCATTGGAATTTTGCAGACTTAGGATATACAATGAGATAATAAGCTCTGTCACCGCTGAATGGACTCAAATCTGGCCAAAACTAGATCAAGGGCGCACAAAAAGTCTGTTCAATTTTCAAAGAAGCACACTCAGCATCGCTGTTCATTACTGGGCTTTGTACACTGGGCACTCATGCCAGCCATCTAGGACTACGACATCTTGCCAATAACTTCTGTAGATGTTAAAAAAACGAAGAGGAATAGATTATCCACCTACTGGGCATAGATCCGGCATTGCGTAGAAAGAGAAGGTGGCATCTAGGCTTCTACCACGCGACTAGACGCGCTAAACTGTCAGAAAGGGAAGATGGGAGATCTGTAGGCGTTATCATGAGCTCCGGATGCTTTTAGGTTTAGGGAGATGATTGATTGTGGTATCACTACCTAAAGCTTAGGGGTAAAATTGTTAACTTTAACTCTACAGTTCTAACTATTGGAATATTATTTTTTTCAATTTCTTGTAATTTTTATTTGCGTAAATAGTTCTTCCCATATGTACTGCGGAAATGAAAAGCGTTAATGCCATAGTGATTTAGCCCAATTAACGTGTGCGTGTTTTGTGGCCAAAAATCTAGACAAGAAGTTCTATTAACAACGACAAAACATTAACTTAATTATAAAGAATAAAAATGTAAAATAAACATGAAATAAAATAACATTTTGCCAAAGTAAACATATAAGGAAAGCACGCCTGAGAAACCCTTCAATTTCCTTAAAAACTATTCGTTTTGTTTTGACAGGGAAAAACTAAATATCAAAGGCGTAACTGGTAATGATTAAACAACAAACACTTTGTAAATAAATCAACGTCGCTTTAATACACATCCCACATTATAACAGTGTGGCAAGTATTACCTTATACATAATATTTCTTAATTTTTAATACAATTTTAACGAAATTATTTTTAGTTTCATTGTGGACTGACAATAATTACATGAAATATTGCTCAACTATCGCCATCGTATCGCAACTATCAAAGAAATATTCGTTAATGAAATTCCCTTTTAATTTCATTGCTTTTTTTGGGGGTAAAAACGTGATGAATTTCATTGGGATTTTTGAATCGATTTTTTTTTATTAAATATTAATAGGAAGGGGTTGTTGCTCGCTGGTTATGTTGTTATGAGTACCAAGATTAAAATAGTTTGAGGCCATATTACAGCATAGACCCATATAAACTAGAGGATTCTATGCGAGTTGAAGAAGATGATGATGATGTTGAAAACGCGTTGTATTTAAATTTAATTGGAACACATTTAAAAATTTCCATAGTTTTGGCATCTTTTGATGTTGACGACTGGAATGAAAAATGATAAAACGAAGGTACAAATCCAATATAAGCCTTTGAGAAACACATGTTATAAGGATTTTGAAAGAAACACTATTAAGTGATGAAATCCTATAAAGCAGGCACACATTTAGAAAACCCGAAAAACAAAAACCTGTTAAAATAAAATATCCTTAGGGATTTAATAGTAAATATTTGAATGGTATTCTCAATATAAATTAAATTAAAACTTCAAATGAAGTTATCGTGCACTGAGCGAAGAGTATAACAAACAAATGGGAGGCGTTATAGGCAGACGAATAAAAATAATCACATAATGTTCGTGGCTTATGGTGCTTGAATTACACATAAATCCGAATAAGCGAATGACGTATCTTAAGATGACTCACAAATGTGGTACACGGATGGACTCAAAACGCTAACGGAATGGAAGCATGAATTGTGAGGCCCAGGGCATCGATAACTTTAAACAGGTACAACACTATTTTCTAGGCTGCGAATATCCTATCGGGAGTAAGGATCAAAATACTCTCGGGCAGTCAATCGATCCTAAAGGCCCCTAGCAGTTCTATTTTTAGTTCTGGAATATCAACAACCTGGCTATGCAAAATTAGGCCACCCTGGTCTGGGACGTGAAGGAAACAAGGGAAAGGGACCTACTCCATCTTTTAGCTTCAACGAGAGGCTTATGAAAGAGCAGATGTAATAATGATTAGCATCCATCGTGTGAGGACTTTAGTGGCCTGAGCGACTTCAACAGGTTTCTGAGATTCGACATTCAGAGTGAGGAGTTTGCCCCAAAACTGAAAAGGAAAAGCCTAACAACACTTCGAGGATACTTACGGGTGTAAAATCGTACGATCTTGGTGGCCAATTTACTCCTCCTCTATGAGAAATATTGCGATTTACGAACTTTTCTTTTAAAAGATCCATTGTTTCTCTTCCTTTGTGACAAGTGGTATCATCTTGTTTAAACCACATATTCTTTATGTCTAAATCACCAATTTTTCACCACATATGGTTCGATAATTCTGTAATAAGCACCATATTTTGGGCATATCCAATACCAGCACTTGCAGATACAGTTGTGCGAAAAAAGTGTCAACGGAGCACTTGTTTTATAAGTTTGTGGCACTGGGAGCCAAGAAGTACAAGCTACTACACACATATAAACTTGATGATGGGCACTCATTGACACTTCCATTGAAGGGATAGCTGCGTTTTCTTTTCGTAGTGGGCTAGTGAATGACATAGGAGCATGATAAGTCACCTTGATTACATTACAATGATGTCTCGCATCTCATTAATTTTTATTTCATAGAAGCACCTTTGTATTGGGCGAGGGAAATACGATGTATGCCGATGCTCTCCCTCTACCGAAATTCGTCATGTCGATCTTTGGGATCGAAAATTTGATCACCAATATTTTCATTGTGAAATATCCGAATGCGGCTTGTGGCCAATCCATATCCTCTTAAAGCGGCAGATATCGTGGACGATAGGATTTTAATAACTAATTGGTAACAGGACAGCGTTTGTGATACGATTATTAAAATATTCTGTTTAGTTTGGGCAGACAATTATTTACTCGTGGTTTTGATTTTATAGACTCATTCTTAATGAAGAAAATGTTAATGAAAGAAAATGTTCACTTCAGGATAGGAGTGAATGGTAGCTTTGTTAAGTTTAAACTTACTTGGTCACACTCAGAAGCTTCAGCCAGAATGGCTTCATGAAGCTGATAAAAAATCTGATGACATGCTTAGTTAAACTACCGTGAAAAGGCGAGCCAAATAAAAGCAATCTACGTTGACCCAGACACAATCATTGACAGACGAAGTGGATAACACTCTTATTCCTTGATCGATCTTCAACCTTTGCAGAAATCATTTTCAGGAGTCGAAACCTTTCCACATGCTTACCCATTACGCAATGGCCTATAAAAATGAATACAGTACAACAGATTTTCTTACGATCTAGCCTCAGCTAGCTGGTGCACTTACTATCTAATGAAGTGAAGTGAAATTACTTCTCAGTCTCAGATCTGTCAGCGTCCAAAAGACGATTTTGCCTAATAGCTAGTTTTAAAAGGAAGGGCAATAGATAGAAGTGTGCCCACTGTAATAAATTCATTGGCCACGTAATTTCCCAGAATGTGCCTGTGACCTATAATTCATCCATCTTTAACCAGTTAAGAATTGATATTTACACCCGCTTGGCTGTTAGAGAAAATATAGATATCAGTGGACCGAGTTTCATCACTAAGAATCAATCCGGCTGAAATTCATGCAATATCAGTCTTCGCTGGGATAAACCCACAGAGGGATAGTCGCACCACACTGAGGGTACCACATGCTCACAAAGATCAAAGTTGCTTGGAGGGTTCTTTGATTATCTTTAACAAAGTTGTGTAGTGAACAGACCAGTGTTTAGCTGTTAAGCGTTGAGCAACCTAATGGTGATTGTAATAAAGTGACCACCTAGATGTGCGGAATTTTCAAAAGTTAAAATTGCAATAGATCAGGTCAATGCCTTAAGCTTAATCAGTATAAGTTAGCTTTAATAACTTTTGAAAAGTTTCTCTCAGTGTACAACCACACATTTAAGTATGTTGCACTACAAATATGTATATGCTCGTATAGTTTATTAATACCTTTCCCAAAACAGCAAACTTCATAGTACCTTTGACTTTGAGGGATTTCATCATATTTGTTTGCTTAAGAAACTGCCACATAATAAATTACCAACGAAAAATGTCTTTTAATTAAGTCTCCAATATAAAAACTATAAAAATACAAAAATACAAATTGTGTTTAATTTTTCAAAGCCAGTGATGTGATAATGAAAATTATTTCCTTTAAAATATATCGACATCGTTAACAAGGACATGATGAAGGATTTACAAGAAAAGTTAAGAAACATTATCATACGAGTTAGATGTGATTACAAAAAGAAAAGGGGTAAGAAAAAAATTTTAATTTGACAATTTCTTTAAAAGAAAAAAAAACTAATCTCAAGATCAAATAGATAGAAGGCGAATTACTCTAGAGAATACAAAATTATATTCTTTTTTAAATACCTTTTTTGCAGTTTCATATATGCACACATTTGAATAAGGATTTACTTAAAATTGTTACATTGTAACCCTCTAAGACTACCGTATAGATTCACAGTTCAATGCCGAGCATCGTAACACATGATGTAATGGCACTGTATGGCAAAGTAGTAAATATTCAAATTGTGTTTGACACTCGATGATTTATGATGATTTTATTGTTGTCAAAAGACTTTTGTAATGCTGGTATTACTTCTTTTTCATACTTTTTTTTCGTTCTTCTTCTATTCGTTTTTGGTAAGGTTTCTATTGTGTTATCCAGTTGATGTTGGCATTTCGAAGATTTACGACATTTTCCTTTTAATTCTTTTTTTTTTGTATTTTTTGTAACATGTCTTCAACCAATTTAAGAATAATGCGTCACATATGCATTATTTTTGGTCCTTTTCGCTGATAAAAGTACTTTGTAATACCAAACCATTGTGTTAACAAATACCAGAAAATTTCTACGGAATAAGTTTTTTTTTTATAAAACGAGTTTCAGTTTGAAAGAAGCAACATTATTTACATATTGTAGTACATACGAGGGGGCATGGTCTTATTGAGAAAACAATAGGGCAAGGAAAGGCCTTTAAATGGGCTTTTTAAAAAACTTTCATTCAGATGTTATAACAAATGCATACAATTTGCGTTCCGTTTGATAACACGATGCAACAATTTAATACCTGGCAATTGATCCTAGTTTTCTGATAGGCACTAACGAGTACAATAAGAATCTTGAAATTTTCCAAACTGGAGGTTGTTCTTTTAGATGTTGATAACTTTGAGTTGGCAACACTGTTTTATTTGACAACTGATCAAACAGCTGATGGTTGCTTTTTGCTTAGTTTGGTTTGACATTTCATTATGGATAGACTTAGTACGACGCCAATTCGGCGAATGAAGCCAATTTTTGATTGAATGGGTATGTAAAGAAGCAGAATTATTGCATTTACAGTGAAGATAATCTTTAAGCTTTTGTCGAACAACATTAAATCCACAGAAAATTACTGTTTGGTGCGATTTATGAGCTGGCGAAGTAATAGATCCATATATTTTCAAAAACGATGATAGAATGTTACTGACAATGGCGAACGGCATAGGGACATGAATAGAAATGTTTTTTATCTTAATTAGTTGGCATTAATCTTGCTGACATGTGGTCTCAACAGGACGAAGACGCATGCTACACAGCGCACGCTACAATTGATTTACTCCTAGGAATGTTTGATAACAGAGTAATTTCGCGTAATGGTCAATGGTTATGTAAAGTCACTTGTCTACGTCGATAAGTCAAATACAATTGAACACCTTGAAATTAATATTCAAAGAGCTAATAGTGAAGTACGGTGGCATATGCTGCGAAAAGTTTGTGAAAATTTATGCTCGGCAGCCACATGGGCGAAATTATATTTTAACATTAATGTCATAAAACTTTCTATCCAACAAAGTCCGTTTCATTGACATTACAAATATGTTTCTGTTTTAATATGATTTAAGCTTGTATAACTGTAAAAAAAACACCCGATACTTAAGCTAATAACTGCGACCAGGTCCCTTGTGAGCGTCACCTCAATATCTATCCTCGTCCATGAATGCCGCAGTATTCTTATGAAAATCGCAGTTCATTCGAAGGTAACTCTCATATGGATTCCGGAGCACAGAAATGTCGTCAGGAATTACGTTTCTGACGAACTAGGCAAAAGCAGGTACTAAGCTCGGTATTTTCAAACGAGGGCGTATCATCGGTGTCCCGATTACCTCTGTTAAGCTGTTTATTCTTTGATCAGTGTATGGCGATGCTCAATCTTGTTGGCGGCATGAGGAAACGTGCGGTATCGCCAGGCTCTGCTGGACCGACCTTGATGAAAAGAAGACGAAATGCCTACTCACCCTGAGTCGGATGACCATCTATCGCACAATTGCAGTTCTCACGATTCACTGCCTGGTTGGGAGGCATGCCGATAGACTCGGCGTCCCCTTGAATGATTTTGATGGAGTTGTGGTTCTGAAGACGAGGAGAGGACAATTTTTCATCTCATGTGTTAGTCTTGCTACCAGACGACACAAGTTTTTGGCCTCCTTCTTCTTGCCATTTTTGAATAATTCTTCCATAGTGAAGGCCACCGCAATTAAGAGATTTATTTTGTAGTCAAAACGGTTTCCTAGGTAGACTGTTTAATCCCCGTCTTAGATTTTAAACTTGTGGCAATGGTCGAAATTTCTGGTCTAGGTTAGACTCCTTCTCTCTAGGCGGTCCACCACCCTACCTAACCAAACCTAAGCTAATAACTTTAAACTGATGTGTCTTTATATTCTATTTAACTAATATTGTGGAATATGTAGGTATGTATTTCTCAAGCAAACACATCCTTCATAATATTTTTCAATATTTTTAAAGTTTAGACCTCCCTTTGCATACTATATGTAGGAACCATACCGTGTATGAACTTATTAAAGAAGTATGTTTAGTTATGAATAAAATAAAACTTTAGGTTTAGAACTCCATTAAAAATTTACGGCGTTATTATGCTTTTTAGTAAAGTAACTTATGAAAAATCTTTAAAATGTAATTCCTTTTATTAAAGGCCCCCTTAGCCTAAAGCCTTAAATTCTTGCCTGCAAGTCCCAAAATCATGTGCGTAAAAATGCCTATTACATGTTGTTTTAGAAAGCGTGTGTGCATATGACTGACTACTGGTTACGTGGAGTAAAACTTATGTGATTTTTTCCACTTATCAACCATTGAATTTATGAGGTCGCCGTGAAGGAAAAAGTTCATGCTTCGCCACAGAATAAAATGTGAAAACATGACTTTTAACCTGTTAATTTGTTCTGGTTATACTTTTTTCATTCCTTTTTCTCTTCTTTTGAATATGGTTTGTAGGTTAGACCTTAGAATGTTGAAAAACTAAACTAACATTTTAAGATTAAATATTTCACAAAGAACTCTTAAGTAAAATAAAGTAAATCTTAAATGAGACTGATTTGTGGCCACTATGTATTGGAGAGCACTTAAGACTAAGAATTATCAAGTCAGGCTTAAACATTTTAGAATAAAAGAATATTGGCAATTGAATAACTCCGGAACTACATGATGTTTAGACCATACCTTGGTTCGGAGTTCCCGACAGATTAAACCAATTTAATAATTTTTCTTAAAAGGGGTCAAAACTCAAATTATGTGGATGCTTAACATCGAAATCGAATTTAATAAAGGGCGGGCAAATTATAAATTATGTAGTACCAAAAAGATATATCCTGGCACTAAGACGATTTCTAAATTCAATAATAAACAATATCTTTAAAACTTTAAAACTTAAGGTAAAATCAAGACACTGTTGTGGTCTAAATTTTTTGGTGTAGCTTTTGAAAACCTTCTTAATATAAGGACTTTCAATTTGTTGCATAAAATTATTTACACAAAGAAACCTGAATACTTGTTTAGACGACTCCGTTTTGCTAATTCTGAGAGCGGATTGATGTTGATTTTTACTCGGCATAGATCTTTAAACTCTGATTGGCTGTTCTTAATTAGTACTGAACGTTATTTGATTCTCTACTTCATAGCGTACAATTAATAGGCAAAGCAGAGCAATTCAGGAAGAAATTATTTTCAATGTTTCAGTATGAACACACTAATTTATCATTGTTCTTGACTATGTTACTCCTTTAAAGCCTTTTCATTTTCTTTTTTATATACACTCGTACATCTTGTTGCATGTGATATACCAACTTACTGTCTGACTTAAATCAGACTTGTGCAGTATCAATTACCACTTAAATGTATTTTTTAATTGCAAAAGTAATCACATTTTGTAATTGAAAACACGCAATTAGCAATTAATATTTCAAATAATAGTGTTTTGCATTCATCTGTTGTAAGTAATTGGTAACTGACTTTTACTAATTGATGTTTTTTAATTACCAATAATACATAATTGGTGCTTGAATTTTAACAATTACTTACTGTAGCCAATAATGGTTTTAAAAGTAATTTTCTGTAATTTTAAGTTAATATCAATTACTAGTTACTAATTATATAGGTAGTTGTCATTATAATTGATTACACTTTGTAATTTAATAATAATTTGTATCTTTATATACAGATGTAATTGGTAACTGATTTTTGCCACTTACTTGTTTAAGTTACCCATTTTACATAGTAATTGCCATTAACCAATTAATTATAATAGCAGTTGGTAAGTTTAGAAGCAATTTATAATGCTTTTGATTCGAATTACAAAAAGTTGAATTACAAATTACATTGAATGACATAACTGGTGATTGTGAAATATTAATAACAAGTAAATGATAGTCGGGCTGGTAAATACATAATTACAAGATGTATTTGGTACAGCTAGAGTTGTCAGATTCAACATTGCAAAATTCTTAAGATTTATATGGTAGAAAAAATCTTGCTTTTAACAAAAAATCCTGACAGTCAAAAATCTTGGTGTTGTAAAACTTCAGTAACAAATTGTCAGTAAATGACTATAAATTGTAATAACTTTGGTAATATTTATTGCATGAGGCAACATTATAGCTTGTTTGATAGATCCGAATGATTACGGGCAATGAAAAGTGAATCAAGTACGTTAATAATGTGAGAAAAAGATCATGACGGAGCAACGTGAAACTTCTCAGACGGTGGCAAGGCTAGGATTGACAAGGATATGGTGTGTGCTTGCTGGGATTGGAAGGGTTAAATGATTGGTTATGATCTCTACTGTCAACAATTAACGAGACTGAAGCAAGCATTTCAATAAAAACGGTCAGAACTGATTAAAAAAGGTGTTGTGTTCCATCATGACAACGCCAGACTACACACATTTTTGATGACTCGGTAGAAACTGAGAAATCATGATTATGAAGTTTTGATGCATCCACCATATAGCTCGGATCTTGCACCTTTAGATTATCATTTGCTTTAATGTCTGCAAAAAACCGTTCCAAAAAAGTTATGTATTGTGTGAAATTGCGGCACAAAGTCGTCTTGTATTTTTTAAATATAATCGGGTTATCACATACTTAAATTGCGTTTACATTCACAAACAACTTCAGATTCAGTCATGCTGATAATAGCATCTGTGTGTCAATTGCAGTCCGATTGGGATGCACATTATATCCGCTCCTGTTTGTATAGTTCTTAACGTTATCGTTTGCATTGGTGCAACAATCAACAGGGGCATAAGATGGAAACTTAATCAACACTTAAAGAGTTTGGAATAGGCCAACGGTATTTATGTGTACCTAATCCAGCGACGTTTTCGCTATCTTATCTCCATGGCAGTGGGTGTTTGTCTGCATCTTTTGTAAAGCTTCGAGTTGGAAATCTAGCTGTGGTGCCACCAAATACACAGAATATTTCTCAGACATCGGTCGACGAAAGCTTGTAGTTTGTTCATTGCCTCCACTGATACAAGCCAAGTTGCACTTCCATTAAGGAGTATAGATTTTACATGCGCATAGAATATTCGAATTTTGGTCGCAAATTACATTTGACGGCAACAACGCAATATCATCAGCATAAGTCAGGCCGTTGAGGTGGTGCATACTAATTGGGTGCCAAAGAATGCTTCTGTTGGGAGTGACATCTACAATTGTTCGAAGTACCTCATCAATAACCACCAGAAAAATGAGTGGAGAAAAAATACATCCCTTACTGACACCTGAAACTATATTGATAGGCTCAGAAAGAGCACCTCCGTGGAACACTCTACAACTGAATGCAGCATAGTGCGCTTGAATGAGGTGAACCAATGTCTGACGGTCGAAAGATATCAATTTTTTTGGCGCTCTGCGCTTTTTACCAGAACAGCCTCACTAGTGGATATAAAAACATCCTTAATCATTAATAAAAAAATATATATATTGACAGTCATATATGGAAATGGTTCACATGACCCCTTCCCGTCTTTCTAGTGTTAATTAGCGCGATGATTTTCTATGCCAGAGCTGTTTAACCGCGCTAACAATTGCAGTAAATGATTACATTTGGGATCAATAAATTTTTGTACGAATTTTAACTAAAAATATACTATTTTTTGTATGTTTTTTTACTGAAGTTTTCATTGGTTTTATTTTTCAATTCTTCCTAAGCTGTCCCTTGAATTTTTAATTAATTTGTTCAATATTGTTAACAACAGATAAGAGCCACCACTAAAATCAAACGACCATCAATGAGATGCAAGTTTTTATTTTTATTGCAAAGAACATCCTTAAGGCAGAAAAAAGACAAAGTTCATCGACCAATAAAACTTGATAAAAATAAAATGAAATAAAATAACAAAAACTGAATAAATAATGTTGTTAAGCATGATACTACAAATGCTAATGATGATACTGTACATTTTTATATTTCTAATCCCAAGCACTAATCGATAAAACGCCAACGTAATATTTTTTTATATAAATTACTAATTAAAGTTAATGATACCCTACAACTGTCAGGATATAACAGTTAGTATTGGTGGTCATTCTTAATAAGATAATCCTTTTTGAAACATAAATGGCATTCAATTTCTGCCTAAAAATTTAATTTTCTAACACGCAGACGTGGTGGTGTGTTATCATCCGTATCTATGGGTAATGTAGATATTGAAGAATCAGATGCTCTTAATGTTCTGGGCATGAGAGTTCACTGTGGCGTTTGTTGGAACGAGCACATATTTCAAGTGTCTCGGCTTTTTAACACGGTGCAAGAATTACTTCACTCCATCTGATCTCCTTAATAAAGGGTCCGCCATCTAACGTTTTTTTTTTCAACTAATGCTTACTTCGTGAACGCTAACACTTAGCTCATGTCTGATTTGACAGATAATTAGTTTTATCCTTCCGCTGAACGAATATGGTTGTGTATACGCTTGAACAACGCTGGGAATTTGGGCCTACGATCGACTGACAGAAGATGCCGATTTTGCCAAAAAATTCATCTTTTCAGATGAAGCTCTTTTTGATCTTGGCGGGTATGTAAACAAGCAAAATTGTCACCTTTGGGGCACAGAAAACCTGTACGCATACATTGAAAAGTCGATACACCCAAGACGAGTCGCTGTTTGGTGCGGATCTTGGTCCAGAGGCATAATTGGGCCAGTTTTCTTCGAAAATGAGCAAGAAGTGGCCGTTACAGTCAATGGCGATCGTTATCGGGCAATGTTGAACGAATTTTTGTTCACAAAAATTGAAGAGGAGGATATTAGCAACATTTGATTTCAAGAGGACGGCGCTACGTGCTACACAGCCTAAGCTACACTCGATGTTTTGCGCCCTGTTTTTGAGCTACACACAATCGACGATGTGCTTAAAAATTGGACCGATCGTGTAGGCTACTGCATGGCCAGCCGAGGCAGCCATTTGAATGAAATTATTTTCTATTATTAACCGGAAGGATAGTACTTTCAAATAAAGAAAGAAATTTGAGAATATATTCAGTAGTTTTTTTTTTTATAGTATTTTCAAAAAAAAACAAAATTATTTGGCGGACCCTTTATTTACAAAACTTATATACGACCCAAATTGGAATACAACTCTCATGTATGGGCCGGTGCTTCAAAGTCTATTTTGGAGCTTCTCGACTACGTACAGGAGAAAGCGGTGATTCTTATTAATGACGGTATAGTAGCCAACTCTATCGATTCATTAAAGCATCGTCGCCATGTGGCGTGTGTTTCATTGTTCTATCGGTACTATAACGGAATGTGTTCTAATGAAATTAAGGTATTAAATCCTAAAAATCATACACATATTTTTACGTAGTACACATCCCAGTAAATCGCCCGACGTTCTTTGGTCGCACTGTTCGGTTGTGGAATAATCTTCTAGCGAAAGTATTTCCTGCAACTTACGACATGAGTAAATTTAAATCTAACGTCCATAAACACTACTCCCTCTGTCCTTCCTCCCACAACCTATTTTCCTAGTACCAGCACAATGCACTGCTTGAGTAGAGGCTATCCCCTGAGTGCTGGTCTCATTGAAAAAAAAAAAATAATAATAATTTAAGTCAATAATTTCTTTCATTGTTTTTTTCTTGTGCAAATTAATTAACATTCGGCCATACTTAAAAAGAACCAGATGATTTTAAAAATTACTTTGCCAAATAGGGTATCATATAGCGAAACTTACCGACTACAAAATATTATTCTACTCATATAATGTCTATAATAACACTGGGATTTATTTCGATAGACTAGCGAGGGAAGTGAAAAAGCCAGTAGACTGACTGCTAATCAGAATGAAAGTGGAAGAATGTATTATTAGTAGGATTTAAGATAACAAAGTTTGTTTTGTTTTGTTTTTTTTTTCGTTTACTTTGAGCATATTAATGATTTTCTATTTAATTATTCATTAAACAATAAATATATTTTTAAGGCGATAGATTTTCAATACAATAACAAATTGATGGGAATTTTTATTGTTCGAAACCATCTGTCGTATCAAAGAGATTATGGGAATTAATTTCTATTGCTTCCGGCTGTAATTTTTTCACTTTTAATAAATTTCATTATTGTTCTCATCTACACTTAAAAATATTACTGAATTATTATAAAATTAACCACGAAAATTCAAATTAATATTCAAACTTATGGGACAGAAATAATGTTACGTAATTGTATGGCCAAAAGTGTTTAAGATATTTATTTCACCAAAATAAAGGAAAAGGCTAATTTTTTTCCAATTCAACGATTCACCTGTTTTATTGTAGCATTTTTTTATCTTGGAAATATCGTAAATACAGACTTCTTATCTCCAAGCAAAGTAATTTGTTTGCAAATAAAATATCGGTTTTCACCACTTTTAAATGACAGTTAATTAGGCAATTAATAACGAATATGTAATTTTGCCTGAGAGCCTCTTCCAAAAATATTAAATGTACTTAAGACGCTACTTTTATGCTGATTTAAGTTTTTGTTGAGTAGGTATTTGCAAAGTCAAAGTACTTTTGACATAAAAAATATTAATACGAATCCCTTAAGACTTTTTTCAGGAACCTTCAGCTGCTTTTAAAAGTTTCAAATGAAAACTTTAGAAATAACTGGTGATTATTTAATCGTTTGTGCTTTGAAAATCTATATATGTACAGTAATGGCCAGCTATCGGGTCCGCCATCTAACGTTTTTTTTTTCAACTAGTGCTTATTTCGTGAATGGTAACACTTAGCTCATGTCTGATTTGACAGATAATTAGTTTTATTCTTCCGCTGAACAAATATGGTTGTGTATACGCTTAAACAACGCTGGGTAATATTGCGACATTACTTTGAAAATCATGGTAATGTTGCAGAATGTGTGCGATGTGTTCAGATGAAGCTCATTTTGATCTTGGCGGGTATGTAAGCAAGCAAAGTTGTCGCATTTGGGGCACAGAAAACCTGCACGCCTACATTGAAAAGCCGATACACCCAAGACGAGTCACTGTTTGGTGCGGATTTTGGTCCAGAGGCATAATTGGGCAATTTTTCTTCGAAAATGAGCAAGGAGTCGCCGCTGCAGTCAATGGCGATCGTTATCGGGCCATGTTAAACGAATTTTTGTTCACAAAAATTGAAGAGGAGGATATTAGCATTTGGTTCAACAGGACGGCGCTACGTGTCACACAGCCGAAGCCACACTCGATATTTTGCGCCCTGTTTTTGAAGATCGCATTATCAGCCGCAGAGCTGATGTCGTTTGGCCACCTCGGAGCTGCGATTTGGCACCGTTGGACTATTATTTGTGGGGTGCCGTCAAAGTTAAGTGTTACGCCAACAAGCCAGAGACAATTCACGCTATAAAGGACAATATTCTGAAGCCATTGGTGAAATACAGCTGCACACAATCGATAATGTGCTTAAAAATTGAACCGATCGTATAGGCTACTGCATGGGCAGCCGAGGCAGCCATTTGAATGAAATTATTTTCCATTATTAACCGGAAGGATTGTACTTTCAAATAAAAAAAGAAATTTGAGAAAATATTCGTAGTTTTTTTTATAGCATTTTCAAAAAATAAATTATTTATTTATTACCACAACAATTGCTTGTCTTTTGTCGCAGAAAGATTATTCATTGATTTAAAGTGATGAAACAGAATACGTCCGCAACTTCAAGCGAAAACGCTGCCAAGAAAAAGATGGCCCATAATAAAATCGACAGCCCCAACTTCAAATACTGTCAATTGCCCTTTTTGTTTTTATGTTTGTTTTGCTTTTTGTTTTTATTTTTTCGCCTCAAATCAAAAACATATGTTTTTTGTTTACGAAATGCATAAATTTCAGTGAAAGTACGACAACACCAAATACAGATTGTAAGAGCACAATTGAGAGAGTAAAGAAAAACGCTGTCAAACTAAAATAGATTCTACCTCACGACTGGTTTTGCCGACGACTTTTGGTGTCATTTTGTATGGAAAAAATCGTTAAGCCCCAATTCTGTTTTATCTCAAAGCCCCAATAAAAGACAATCACTACGTATGAGAGATGCTACGCGCACTTATCTAAGCTGATGATTTCTATTGACATCCGCGTCATTTAGAGCAGATCCAGAAACTTCCTCTTTTACCATTCTCGAGATATAAAAAAATCAATATTTACTTTGTATGGGGAGTACCATGCCCACTTATTTATGCGATTCCGCCCACTTATCGACTGATGATTTGTATAAACTACGAAGTCATTTATTTGAAAATTCAGAAACTTCTACCTAACCGCTCTCATTAAATACATATATTGGATTATCACAAACCATCCATTACTTTGTTTCAGTTTCAGTAATCAAGTTAATTTTTCAAGCAGAATAGATGATTAATCTATTCTAGCTCGCATCTAGGCTTGCAAGATGGTCTAGATTTCGCTTGATTTGCAAGAATTTTTACAGCTTGTCAAGAATCAAGAAAAAATATGGTTTTTCAAGATTTTTTAAAACACTTTTTTAAAATAGAGGCTCATAATGAACGATTCCGTTCCTATCCCACAAGACCAGCAGCACTACCTTTCTTGGTGACAATCCTGGCTTTACCACCATCTGCGAAGCTTCGCCTGGCTTTCTCCATGATCTTTTTACATTATGGTCGTACGTGATTCACTTTTCATCGCCAGTCAATCATTGGAACCTATCAAACAGCGTTTTGCCTGATGGAATTAATATTACCAGAGATATTACATTTTAGAGCCATGTACCGACAATTTATAACCGCAGTTTTGACTGTCAAGATTTTTTTTCAAAATCAAGATCTTTTCTATAAATGTCAGGAATTTCGCAATGCTGAATCTGACAACCCTATTCGCATACATATGATTGTGTGTGGCGGGAAGATCCTTGCTAAGTGGTGGTGGTGGTGATTTTACTTAACATTTTTTCCCAGTTGGTGACGTTTTCTCCTGATCATTCGTCTGCTTTTTGTCATCATCGCCAGAGCGAAGCTGGAGGTTAAGGAGGCTTTTTTAGATGGATTTGTTTGGAGGAATATTAAAGTTTTTTTTGTTAAATACTCGAAACAGCAATTTAATTTTTTTCGTCATGTCCTCTGCTGGGATTTGAACCCGGGCCGCTTGTGTTGTAAGCTTGCGCTCTAGCCATTGCACCACGCCGCCCCAGAACTTAGAATATATGCACTGTGTGACAAATCTTATTGAAATACGTAGCAATGGAGAAATCATGAGCTTGAATGAATCAAATGAGGGAACGAATTTTCAAAATAAAATTCAATGATTTGCAGGCATTGTTCGTTTGTTAGTCTGTCTATTCATAGTGAAACGACGAGCCTTATTGAGCTTTCTTGGTATTGCCACATTTCACGAATCATGTTTTTACACTAAAAACCAAGAAGCAAAAAAAATCATCCGTTAAAAACATAGTTATTTAAAATGCATATGTAGACACCTAAAATACATATGTATGTATCTGGACCTGTAGAAAAATATGTAAACATTAATACAAATAAAATAGTTAGATTAGGTTACTCGGAGATGCCCGCCTAAACCTGAAACTTCCCTAGGAAATTGATCAAATCCGAAGGTGATACATCATCGAAACCCTGAGCATTCTGGATATTCTACAAGTGGTAATATTGCTTAGCGCCCATCTGTCTTTTAAGCTCGATAGTACAATCAGAAAGGCGTATACACATGTCCTCCTGGGTAAAGCCAGAGCACAGTCCCTAGTAGCAAACTCATCAGCAATACCATTTAAGCATGACTCGGAACACATATCAGTTCGACATAATGTCGTTACAATTACCAATTCAATCCTTCATAAAGTCAATATCCCATCATATAACAACACTTTTTAAATTCGCATGCTTTAATGTCTTCAAAACAAGTCTTCCCACCTTTAAAAACACCTACAAAAAAGAGCCGCCCCTTTTTGTTGTTAAACTCTTTATACCTTTTGACGTAATTATCAGTATGAAAAACTATTTTGCAGAATGAACTTTAGATCTATGACGATTCGATTTTTTCATTTATAAATTTAGAAAAGAGAGCAGTTAGGTATTTACGTGCTTCATGAAACATAAATATAATTGTTATAGAAAGTTTATTGCGTAGAATCAAAATGACAAACTGAAACATGTCACAATGATTTGCTCGAAGAACCATAGATAACATATGTAAAATCATAAATTAAAATTATTGCTGCTGGAACAACGTTAGTTTTTCTGAATTTATTGTCTTTAAACTTTAGGACTTTTAAAACATGTTTACTGAATAACTCCTTCCAAAATTTAGCAGATGCTTTTAGAACTTCAACAAATTGAAACAAATCGAATTAATGGACCAAAACCAAATAACAAAAATATAGTAAAAAAAACACCCTTCGAAAAAAGGTAAAAAATAACCCAAGTTTTGTTCTCAATAAATAAATATTTTCTTTAAGTCTCAATTACAATATAAGAAAAAGAAAAAAGCCCCATTACACTACGAGAATACTCTTAAATATGTACGACGACATTAAAACATTATCTTGTGATTCTTTGTAAATGTCTTCCGCTTTGCATACTTTATGGGAAATACGCGTAGATTATGAAATTAGCATATTTTCAAAAAATCGGAAGAAAAAAGGGAAAAAACGTTGCATATTTAATGGCGGCGAGTGCGTTCTCGGTTGCCGTGTAAATTAGCTACTGCTTACAAATACAATGGCAATAAGATGTGAATATTGGTTATTGGAATGAGGTTAGGAAAGTACGTTTTTACATATTTTTTAGCCTTAAGTTAGTCTTCAATTAAATGTGTAATTATTTTGTGTTTTAATTTACGTTTTTTTTTTAATTTTATTATTTTTTCTGAATTTCCTTTCTTTTCAGTCTCTTGAGAATTTCTAATTTGTTTCTGTCTGTTTTCCCCGGCAAGTTTTCCTCTTCATTTGGGGTAATTTATTCTTTTCGGGTTTTTTTTTTTCAATGAAATTATTTCTTCGTAAATTTTTTCCGTTTTTATTTGATTTTCTCCGTTTTTTCGCCATGGTTTGAGGTATTTAAACAAAGTTAAATAGTGTTTTTCTTATTTTTTGTTTTATTTTTTTTTCCTATTTGAAGGACTTTCAATTACCGGCCAATATTTACCTTTTTTTGCATTGAATTTCATTTTTAATGTAATTTGTTGTTTTTTCTTATATCAAAAGGACATTTTTCTTATTTAATTTTAATTTTTAATGCCAGACATTAAACATATGGTGGGAAATTATGACAGAAAGAATGGTTGGATTGGATGGCTATTAGCTGGTTGGTTACCACTTTTGGTTACCAACCACTTTAATTTTTCTTGACAACTTTTTTTCATTCTTATTTGGCTACTAATTATTCGCTCAAGATCATTTTCAAGTACTTTCGTGAATAATAAAAAAGAAAAAAAAACTTTTAAAATTTTTTCTTTCTTTTCATGGCGTCAAAGACTTTGCGAGACAATTTTATGCTTAAGTTGACTTTTGAACTTTGTCGTCGTTAGTGCTGTTTAAAAATATTAATTCATTAAAAAACTTTTTTGATAGTAGAGGCTATATACTCAATCATATTGTAAGAAATTAATAAAATAATTAAATTGAAATATAATAGACAGGAAAAATTTAAATGTTAATAAATAAATAAAAGATTCAAAACAAGCATATAGCATCCTTATTCATTAGGGCCTATTTAATACAAAACTATTTAATAAGGAATTTCTTAGTTTATACTGGGTGCTCGGTTAAGTGCGCTTACATGTCACTAGATTGTTTTAAAATGTAATACCTGTGGCAATATTAATTAAAGGTTGCATTTTAAGCTTCACTTGGCTAGACATTTTATTCTGTGAAAACTTATCTACGTTTAAAAATGTATGAAAATTGTGAACATAACCGCTATATTTTGCTTTTCCATTATAGAAAGAGGTAATGGCCCTTCTATAACATGCATACTTTTGCTTACTTAAGCTACTGTCAAAAATCAACGAAAAATCTGTCAAATACCTCATTATTTTTTTGGTGGCTATGATGTACTTTTTCAACTTAAATGCAAGCTGTCCTAAATACAGCAAATTTTATAACGAAATGTTGTTTTAATGTCTATTATTACTAAATATTTTACCATAAACGACTTAATTTTATTATTTATTTTATTTAAAAAAACAATAATAATCATAAATAAAAGATACAGCAGTTGCATTCAGCATCCATTACACAACGTGTTTCGTTTGTTATTGTTTTGACACAAACAGCTGTGTAGTGCGATCTTTTGTTATTGTTTTGACACAAACAGCTGTGTAGTGCGATCAGCTTCGCCCAAACGTAAACAAATGAAACTGAACGAAACTTGAACAAAAGTTTGTTAAGTACGTTACAGTTAAACACATTTCATTGTGTGTATTTTTACAGTTGTTAAGGAAGCATTTTTTAATAAACTAATCCACCTGGTTTTATTGGATTTTTTGATGGGTTTTTGTGTGATTTTTAAATTTCGTACATTTTGACAATACATACTTTTTGTTTGTTAGTACAATTACGTTGTTTTAGTATTTATAATGCAAATTTGCACTATTAGTGGGATCGAGGCGGCATTGTGTACTATGCTGCTGCTGCTAAAACTCGGTGATCAGAGAAGACTGCAATTGCTTCGTTTGAACCGTGCATTATGAGAAAAACGGCCGAAATATAAAGACAGACAAAGAGATAAAGTTGTTCTTTTGCCTGACAACGCTTACCAAATTGTTAGAAACGATCAAATGTCGCACGCGCCGTATTCTCCAAAAATTGCTACTTCTGACTATTGGCTGTTTCGATGGATACAAGATCTATTAGTATGTCACCAAATTACTTCTTTTGAAGAAATATAAAATCGGCTTTGAAGTGGATCGCCTCAAAATACGAGAGACAGGCTGGCTCAAAGGTGGGGAAATGATTTCATAAAATTTTATTTTGATAAATTTGTTAATTATCGTTTTGGAAGCAAAAAAGGACCGAATGCGTAAATTTTAATTATTTTTGTTGTAAATAAACTTCGAAAAGCTTTAAATAAAAAACCCACCCAGGTTTTTTTAAATACAGAACCCAATAAAACACTGGTGGGTTCAATTGGGTTACCTAGTGGGTTGCGAACACTGATCGGAAGGGAATTGTTCATTTTGGGCTTCTAGGGAAAAGTCAACCAATTGATTCTTATCTCTGCTGTCAATAATTTACGAAATTGAAGCGAGCAACGAGCAATTAAAATGGCCAGAATTGATCACCAGAAAATGTGTTGTATGCCATCAGACCAAACATATTTTTGATGACCTGGCAGAAACTGAGAAATTTTGGCTGGAACTTTGCAAAACTCTCTTAATGGTAATTTCAAATTCCATAGAGGGTGCAAAACGCAATTGGAAGGAAATTCTACACTGATAGGAATGATGGCTTTACCCCAAAAATAGCAAGAGTTTTTCGATCAAAACAGCACATATTGGATTGAATGAAGCTAGTTTTGGGTGGCTTGGTGTAGTAATTAGAGCGCACGCATAACAACACAAACGACCCAGATTCGAGCCACAGTAAAGGATATGGGGAACAAAATTTAATTTTTGTTTCGAATGTTTGATAAAGAAGTTTCAAAATCCCTCCAGACAACTCCATCTCTATAACAAAATAGAAGCAAGCCCACCTGACCTTCCACCTTACCTCTGGCGATAATGACAAATATCGTACGAAAATCGAGAAAATAAAACGCCACCCACTGGCCAAAAATTGCAGTGCTAAAGTAAAGATCACTACCACCAATTAGCAAGGATCTTCACCACTATACGATCATATGGAGTGGAGCTACAGTGAATGAATCATCTACTCAGCTTGAAAAATCAACATGATTAATAAAACTGTGGAAAGCTAATATGCTCCATAGAGTACTGACGGAGAAAAAAAAGCTTGTTTCAAATATAAGAAACAGGTGTTTCGTTTTGGATTAAATTTGTAAACAAACTTTTTCGAATACACAAAACGTTTCACCTCACCTTTTTAACACGCTCTACTAAAGCCTTTTATACCTTAGGTCTTAACTTACGTTGTCCGGTAACCGTATTGGAAAAAGTTGCAGCGGATAGTATTATTCCCCGAGAACCTTAATTGCATCTCAGGTGTATTTTATAAAAGTATTAAAGCAAATAATCACGTAAAACTTACGATCCATAAAAATGATTAACTTTCTTTTCATAACAACCAAAAGCGCGTTCTTTATAATCAGAATTTTATAATTCGACTCCTCCTGAGACCAAAGGTAGATAAATTAAGTGTCTAAAAAATAATCTTTTCTAAGACTACAATTTACGAATTTTCTTAAATTAATTTTATGTGAAATCCTTAGACGTTTTTCCTTTTCTTTTTAATTGAAAAAACCTTTTTTCCAGTAGAAAGGGAAGCGAAAAAAACAAAGAAAATCTTAATTAAAATATTTTAATAAATTTCATTAATTACCTACCCTTCCAAAAAAATACAAAAACATTTTCAAATGCGTAAGCACTATAATTATAAAATGGCTTTTTCACATGCAATAAATACCGAATGTTATCTTTTTCCAAAAAAAGGGAAAAACATTCCATTACAAAAGCATTTTCGTAAAACTAAATAATTCCTTTGCAGTAAAGAAAGGAAGATATTTGCATTTTGTTATTGGCAAATTAACAATGAAAACATAATTTCGTAACTCTTTACAACTCCAAAAGTATTTTTGGAGTAAATATAACTATACAAGTACTACGATGGTGTTAATGTTAAGAAATCTTTTTTTTTCTGCATAAAGATTTTAAATTCAAGGGTGTAGATAACAAAGAAATTGAGATTTTTTTACTTTTGCAAAAAAGAATGAGATAAAATACCGGACAATTTCCATCCAATTTACAGCCAAAGGGTGTAAGTTCGCAAATGTAAAAGCCATAACGATTTGAAAGAAGGTAAAGGTGGAAAAATTGTTAAAGTCGAAGCTGCGGTACGCTTCAGTAAGGAAAATGTGTGAGAATTTTAATACAAACTGAAGGCGAAATTATTGTATCGATCTATCAAAATTACTCTTTTAAATAATGTTGGCCTGAAGCACATAAAAACTACTACAACTCTATGAAACGTTAACTACAATACATTGATTATCTAGCACGAATGAATAATTATGGATTGACCCAATTCGTTAGGCAGATAAGGGTTACAGAAAGATTATAAGAGTCTAAAATTCTTATGACATTTACAATAGGTTTAATACCATGTTCACACTAGAACGTTTATTCGTAGTTCGTTGTTTCATTCATAATTCAAGCTCCAATTACCAGCCGAATTACATAATTCCCCATACAAAATATTGAGAGCAAATTTCCAAAACTGTAAGTAATTCGCATTTAATTACTCTGAATTACTATCGTTCCATCTATTGTTAACACGCAATTTATATAATTTAGAGCGAAATTTACACAATTTATCGATAATAAAAAACACAAAAAGAAGAAAAACCACAAAAAGAGTCAAAATTAATTACAAAGATGTCATGTAAACAAGGTAATTCGCAATAAGTACTTCAAACAACAAACAAAGTAATTTGAAATCTCGTGTAAACATGGCTTTAGCCTTTTGTCATAACAAAACATTTGCAAATTTATTAGAATTACCCTAAAAGTTTGTGATTTTGATTACAAGGTATATATGTATGGTGGTCAGACAGACGGATTCGAATCGCTCTATTATAATTGAATGTGAAACTAGGAATATTTCACAATATGCCCTTACAAATAATAATAGTATAGAGACTAGGTAATTATAAGGGTTTATGGCTCTAATTTTTTCAGGCAATACTAGGAATTCTGAAAAATATAGGCGACGTATTAGCGAACATGCTAAGGATGAAATAACTACGTTTTATTTTCACTGATTTAGAGATTTAACACTGACATTGCTTAACACCATATACAACATATTCGTAGTCATAATACAGGGAACGATTCGAAATAAAATATATTGCGAGACGAACGCGCAGGTTTTAGGCCGAATAGAAGCTGTGTTCATTACGCCAACATTCTAAACATAGAAAAAATCTATATTCATAGAAATCATAGAACAATCTACAGAATTGCGTATCTACTGTTGCTGTATCTACTGTTGGTCGATTTTAGACGAACTGCAATACGGGAAACACTGAGAACAAAAAAAACAATACGAATAATTCTTCACAACGAGAACACCAGCCAACCATTCCACACCAATGCCGGAGTAGAACAACGATGCCCACTATAACTTCAGCTGGATAACATAGTGAGCAAAGTCTGTTTAACTAGAAAAGGAATAACGTGGAATCTCTCATGCCAACTAGAAGATTTAGACTAAGTGGATGAGATTTTCTACTTTTCATGAAATCTCTAATAAGCTGCAGGACAAGAAAATGTTGAAAGATAAACATCAGATATACATCAAGAAAACTAGTTGAGTATGTAGGAAGTATAATCACGGCGGCGCAGAAACAGACGCAGACAGGCCCAATAAAGCAAGAGCGGCATTCGGACTACTGCAGTCAGTATGGAGATGCTTACGTACACATATGTAGACGAACTAAGCTCAGAATATTAAATTCATGTATTAAATCATTTATTCTGTATGACAGTGACTTTTATCGAATAACGTGAAGCAAAACTTCTATGTATTCATCAACAAGTGCCTCAGAACCATATGCAGGGCACTATAAGTAAAACGAAATTGTGAAGTATGACTAATGAGGATTTGGGCCACATTTTGCAACTCTCACTATTACCATTTAAAAGATAGTGTCACATTTTATTAAAATTTGATATGGGTGATGCACCGCCCAGTTGAACCAAAACCATCAGTGAAAGTATACCTTTCCAACGCATGTATTGGTATATAAATCGGTTTAATGGTTGTCGAGGACGAACAGAGGACAACTTATTTTTATACATATTTATTTTATTTATTAATTCCCGTAACATTCCATGAGGAAACATGGGGACTTCTCTCAGTCAATGAGCTGCACCCGATTCTATTTTTAAGCTCATTGAAAGTGACCTACAGTTTAACGCCGGCTCCGAACGGCAAATGCATTTAAAGAAGCTTCCAATAGTATTTATACTCATAACCAGTTATTAGCTAATGTTATGAGCTGACACTGCTGTCGAAAAACTTTTTTCTTTTTTTAAGATGGTCTGGCCTGGTATTGAACCGACGACCTTCTGGTTCGTACGCGGGTATCTTACCTACCATACCACAGTGGCACACGTATATATAGATTACTGTAAACGCAAAATGTGATTCTCAAGAATAATGGAGTGCGTGCGCCCGTAGTTTTTAAGCAGAACTTTTCAAGTTTGATGGCGACGAACTGATTGAAAATAGTAAGAGGTGCTAAGGTGAATACGAATGGCACTACTTACAATAAGCGACACAAGCTTCTCGCATATCACATTAGTATTCTCCAGTATTGAAAGTCTGCTAAAGTGTGTTAGATAATGAATGAATGAGGACAATGAGAACATACGCCTTGATTTATCATTAGGTGGAAGTAGTGGATAATTTCGTTTATCTCGGTTCCGCCACGAAAGGGATTATAAGTTGGCCAAAAGATAAAGTGAAGAATCTTTATACATTTACGTGATAAGACATTGAGTAGAAGAATTAAACTCCACATATACAAGGCGTAATTCTAACAGAGTAGTATGGCGAAACGTGGGTCATGACATAAACAGATGAAACGATCATGGCAGTTTTCCAAAAAAAAGAATCTTCGCAAAATATTTGGATCAATTTCCTAGGATAACGAGTATCAATATACGTACTATGGTATGGATTCTGCTTCTGATTCTGATTGAAGTCGTTAGAACAATACAGTGCAACAGTTGCGTTTAATGAGTCAAGCCTCGCGCATGAGTTCAAATCCCCCCGCTCGAAAGGATTTTGATGCGGAAACTAAAACAACGTTAGAGAGAGAGACCAATGTTACGTTGGAAAGACCAGGTCGATAAGGCTCTTTTAAAACTTAATTAATTGAAAAAAAAGCGCAAAAGGTTAGCGAACTTGGGCTTCCATATGCTTGGCTATCGAACAAATGATATTGTAATTGGCCATGTAAGTAAGTAAATATCAAGCGATGGGTGTGGTCTTTGTATGAAGTGAGTACTGACTCGATGTGAGATTACATTGTAACCAATGCTGCCAACGCTATAGCGTAGGTTGCCAAGTCCTGTGCAATTATAGCCATAAAATGAAGCACGTAATTACAACTCTATAAATAGAAAGCTAGAAGCCATAAAATTTTCCGCAAATTGGTGTTTTTTTATTACTTTGAAATTGTATTTTTAATAAAATTTTAAAATTTTGTAATAAAAGTATGGTTTTTTCAATGGATTTCTTAACCGTAAATTTAATTTTATTCCTAACTTAATATTATTCCTTAATATTAATTCATCAAAAGTACAGTCCCTATATAAAATAGTGCACAAAAATGCATCTAAACTTGAGAAATTGGATGTAAAATGTGTTTGCTTCAGAAATACACCCAGATTCTTCAAAGCTACTTAAACGATATGTATATCATTTAAAAGATCTGTTTCTTCTTTCCAAATTCGAAAAGAATCGATTAACATTCAGCTAAGTTCTTAGCTTATAAGTGTATGAAGTTCCTAAAAACTGGTTTTTACCCGTAACTCAAGATTTTGTAGGTGTTTTGAAAATTTCAAAAACCGAACCTTGTTCTGCTCGGCGTCGCCTATCAGCAAAATAGTATCTCTTGCCAGGCATTTTTTTGTCTTAAGTTACGTATAACAGGCTTAACTGAAATTCCATTCTTTAAGTCCTTATATCCGAGTATAACAATGAAAATAAATAAGAAAGATGTTGAAACAAAATGTTTCCTTGTTGCATATCTCAGGCAGTGTCCTTCCATTTGTCTGTCTGTCTGCTTATCTTATTAAAATATTACCATTATAAAGTTTAAGATAATGGAGTTCGGTTTGCTTGGTTTGAAAACACACACAATGGAACACTTAAAAGATAAAGTCGTTGTGTTAATTTACAGCCAAATGGTTCACAGCTGAAGTAAAAAGAAAGGATAACACATTTAAAAATACTTTCCCTTCTGCTTTACTAAGCTAAAAAACACTTTCCCTTGACTAATTAAAATTGGAAACATTTAAGAAATGCTGAGAGAAATAACTGATAACCATCTCGGTTGTCAGAAATAAATCTCAATAAAAAATATTTTGAATTTTTAACAGACTCACTTATATAGGAGTATTTGAAATTCAAAAACTCTTTTGACATTCCATTGTCACAGCACGAATTATTTTGAAAACTGCATTAAATCGATTTTTTTGTTTAAAAGGCAAAGAAGAAAATAAAATTGAAAACCATTGCAAATTCTGCCTACAGACAAAACAAAAAGAAAAGGAATTTTTTTTGTATAAAACTATCAATTTAATTATGAGTGTCTGTCCATTATAGGACCGACGACCACATGGACTTTTGTCCTTTGTTTTATTTTATTTGAAACTCAAACATGTATGAAATAACCAATTACAGGAAAATGTTCAGGCAGCCACATCCATATCCTTCTTATCCTGTTTTTTCACTCTCACATCCTTGTTGCACTTAAGGATATTGAAAAATGATTTTACACTAAATGTTATACATGTATTTCAAGATATGTACTCGTAGTAAAAGCTTAAATATCTTTAACCTTTAACTACAGACCACCAGTAATTTTTACCGATTACATTAATTTAAAAAAAAATTTATATACTGACTGAAAACTATATTCAACGAAATTGAATAAGGCAAACTGCTTACAGGTAAAAAAAACCGGTCGTCTGTAGTTAAGGGTTAACAGAATTACTTAACATATGGTAGTAAAGCATCTTGACCATTAGCTAAGGTAGCCAAAAGGATATTCAGTTAATAAAATATAAAAACGAGAAAAATATTACAGATATTCAAACGCGACAACTAAAAATTTTAAAAAGAAGTAAATATGGGCTGACTAAACGTACACATGCTAAGTAACAACGTCGAGAATTTATCCAATATTAGCGTGATTTGTGTATAAATTTATTTGCCAATTACTAATGACTTAAACAATTAATTCTTTTTTTGACATGGCTAAGTTTATCGTTAATTAAAAATGTTTGTAACTGAAAAGATAGAGAGGTACAGTGGCTTATTTCGTCAGCTTTTAAAATATAACTTTGAACGCTTACAGCCGAACTTTGTCGTAAACGTAATGTAACGTAGCGTACTTTAAGAATGTCTATGTGATTATAAAATACTTAAAAACGTTTATTTTTGTCATATGTGTGTACATAATTATTAAAAATTATAAAGAAACAGCTGTTTAAATCATAGTGATGGGTATTATATATCTTCAAATTGTGTACGCTTTAAAAAAGTACCAAATAGTTTTAATTAGGGGTATAGAACTTTAAGTTGGCATTACTTTTCAAGATGGCGACCGATTTAACAGCAACAATTCATCATGAATAGACTCACGCCTGAACAACGCTTGCAAATAGTGCAATTTTCATTTTTCATAAGTGAATTTTTATTTTTTTTTTTTTAATTCTGAATTTTTTCAATTTTTTTAAGCGAATTTTGTTTAGCGTTGAAGCACACTTCTGGTTGAATGGCTACGTCAACAAACAAAACTGCCGCATTTGGAGTGAAGGTAATCCTCAAGTGTATGTGGAAACACCGTTACATCCAGAAAAACTGACTGTTTGGTGCGCTTTATGGGCTGGTGTAATCATTGGTCCATACTTTTTTAAAAACGATTCCTGAATTGAATAACCATGATGTCCAGGAGATGTGGTTTCAACAAGACGGCGCAACATGTTACACAGCTCGTGCCACAATAGATTTATTGAAAGACACGTTTGGTGACCGCCTAATTTTACGTTTTGGACCTGTGAATTGGCCTCCAAGATCTTGTGATTTAACACCACTAGACTACTTTCTGTGGGGCTATGTAAAGTCATTGGTCTATGCGGTAAAGCCACAAACGCTTGACCATTTGGAAGACAACATTCGCAGTGTTATTGCCGATATACGGCCACAAATGTTGAAAAAAGTCATCGAAAATTGGACGTCCAGATTGGACCACATCCGCGCCAGCCGTGGCGGTCATATGCCAGAAATCATATTTAAAATGTAATGCCACAAGATTATCTTTCGGATAAATAAAATTCATGTTTTTTCAACTTAAAGTTCTATTCCTCTATAAAAAACACCCTTTATATAAAAATAATATAATTATGTATGTAGATATTTTCAAATATAAAGTACAACGAATTATAGACCAAATTATTTCCAAAAAAAGGAGGAGTATAAAGTTATTTTTCAAATATAATATAATAAAAGTTGTTCTTTTTTCCTGGCTTACGAAAGACCAATGTAACCAAATTAAAGTCATTAGAAATATCTTTTACCTGATATCCTTCTTTTTTTGTTTATCAAAAATTTTGTGATCCAAAGTTCCTTTTAATTTGACCTAAGAATTACATATGTACATACATAAGTGCTTATCTATCTTTAGCGTGAAAATGTTTGCTTATCACTTAAGAATGTTTTTAAAGCAAATTTTTTAGTTTATTCCTTTTCCACATTACAATATACGTAGGAGCTATTTTGTTTTAAAAAATCAGAATCACAGAAATCAATTAAGTGATAAAAATTATTAAATTTCAAGCATATCTGACGAAAGGAGTCGTTGTTCGCATAGACTGAGCGATAATACTTCAAGGTTAATAGTTGAAAGTTGCGGGTTGGTCTAGTAAAAACATTGAGCATTATATGACTTAATAGGAACTCTGAATCAATGTTACCTTGAATTAAACTCCACAGAAAGGAAATACTCAGCATAGTTCGCCGGCTTTTCAAAGTAGGTAATTTATTAAGTGCGAGCCTGCTTTCATATGCAGGAAGTACATACGAGTTCCATCCAAGTCCTCTCAAACAAAATAGAAGAAACTGTTTTTGCACCGATTCAATTTGGTTACTGTAAGTATTGAAGTAGGGGTACCATATAATAGATCCGTATTCAAGGATTGGGCGAACTAAAGATGTAAATAGAAGTTTCCTTACATAAGAATCGGAAAGTTCTTGCTTCATAAATCCGAGTACATCATTAGCTTTATTCACCATCATTGAAATATGATCATAAAATGTTAATTTATGATCCAACAAAATTCCAAGATCCATAATGTTAACTACTTTATTCAGAACATTTTCATTAAAATAATAGTTGGTATCAAGTTTCGAAGAACGGAAAAATGACATATGGCTACATTTTTTAATATTTAAATCCAGTAAATTAAAATTACACCATTCTGTGAAATAATTTATATCAGTTTGTAAAGATGATTGACCAGTAAAATCATTAAAGGAATTAAATATTTTAACATCATCAGCATACATCAGAATATTGGAATGAAGAATAACGCTTGGAAGATCGTTTATAAATAATGTAAATAATACCGGACGAAGATGACTGCCTTGAGGCACTTTAGAGGGAACATTAATAGATTTAGGTATAGCATTTTTAAATTTTTCTTGTTGGGTTCTGCATGAAAGGTACGATTTAAATCCCATGCGTGATAACTTGTAAAGTAGAATATCATGATTGACTGTATCAAAGGCTTTACTAAAATCAGTATAGATTACATCAGTTTGTTTGTTTTCAATAAAACCATATTTAATTTTAGTTGTTACTTCCAAAATGTTAGTAGCCGTTGAACGTAATTTCCGGAAACCATGTTGGAATGGAGATAAAAGTGATGAGATTTGATGATATAAATTGTCAGTTAAAATCTTTTCAAAAAGTTTAGGGATTGCATTCAGTTTAGCAATTCCTCCTTAGTTCGACACATCAAGTTTACTTCCGGACTTAAACAATGGAATAATAAATGATTGTTTCCAAAGGGGTGGCAAATAACCCAATTCAATAGATTTGTTGAAAATAATAGTCATTGGTTCATAAAGATGACCAGAGCAATTTTTAAGAATACAATTTGGTATGCCATCAGGACCAGGAACAGATGAATTCTGAAGGGACTTTAAGTTTGATAATACGGTTTCTGCAGAAATAAACGAAAAACTTGTTCCCGCTGAATGAGATATATTATAAGGATATGAGGTTCGATTATCAAATATTTTATCCGAATATGTTGTAGCAAAAAAATCCGCGAATAAGTTGCCTATAGATGTATCATCGTCAGCATAACATGAGCCGAATTTCAAATTAGTAGGATAAGCACTTGCTCGACGTTTAGAATTAATAAAATTATAAAAAGCTTTCGGATTAGTCTTCAATTTAATTTTCATTGTCGATAAATAACAATTATATGCTAATTTGTTTGCAGCAATGTAATAAGATCCTATTAAACAGTAATTTTTGAAATCCAATAAAGAGCCGGATAACTTATATATCTTGAAAAGTTTATTCTTTCTATTCTTTATGTTAAATAAATAATAGTTACCCCATGGAGGACCATTAATGTGGAAAATAGTGCCAAAAAAAGAGTAAAAATACTGCCATATAATTTAATAAAGGATTTAAACGATCTGTCGAAAATCTCTGAGTGGGGTCGCGCGAACAGGGTCGACTTTCATGCACGCAAGACCCAATGTTGCTTTCTGACACACAGAGACGTGGTGGTGTGTTATCATTTGTATCTATGGGTAATGTAGATATTGAGGAATCAGATGCTCCTGATGTTCTGGACATGAGAATTCACTGTGACGTTCGTTTGAACGAGTACATATTTCGAGTGTCGAAAGATGCATTGAAGTGTCTCGGCTTCTTAAGACGGTGTAAAAATTACTTCACTCTATTTAATCTCCTTAATATTTACAAGACCTATATCCGACCCAAACTGGAATACAACTCTCATGTATAGGCCGGTGCTTCAAAGTCTATTTTAGAGCTTTTCAACCGCGTACATCGATTCATTAGAGCATCGTCGCAATGTGGCGTGTGTTTCATTGTTCTATCGGTACTATAACGGAATGTGTTCTGAATAAATTAAGGAACTAATTCCTAGTAATCATATACTCGTATTTCTCGTAGATCTCATCTCTTTGTAGTTGATTGCCCAGTAAATCGCACAACGCATTATAGGGAGAACACGTTCTTTGGTCGCACTGTTCGGTTGTGGAATAATCTTCCAGTGAAAGTATTTCCTGCCATACTACTCCCTTTGTCTCACCTCCTTCCCACAACCTATATTCCTAGCACCAGCACAATGCACTGCATGAGTAGGGGTTATCCCGAGTGCTGGTCTTATTGAAAAAAAACATACAAACAGTCCATCAAATGTTACAAATGTCGTTGAAAAATTATAATTTCCTTAGAATGTTACGTTACAACAACGTGACATTAAAATTAAGTAGGCATTTACATTGATTCCCATATACCAAAAGCGAACGGACGGTTATTATTCGACCGGTTTTTTTGGTTTTGTCTAAAACGGTTTTTTCAAAAATTTTCATTTTTCGAATATCAAATAAACCGGTTGATTTAACACGAATAACCGGTTAATTTAAATTAGTATATATACTTATACGTTTGTATAAGTATATTTGAGCAAATATGCTCATATTTTAACTATTTGTGTAAATTTAATTATTATTTTTGCATATACGACAACCTTTAACGTCTCACAAAGAAGTTAAAAACCAAGGTAGATCGAAAAAGATATGCAAAACAAAGTTGCCAATTAAATGCCTAAAGAAATCGTTAAGCTCAGCCAGACGAGTATTTCCGCAATTAAAAACGGAACGTTTCGTAGCTGCAGATAAAACCACGTGATGAGCGAAGAACAAAAATAAGGTAAAAATGGTGCGATAATACGAGTTGCCGAAATGTGCAAGAACCTCACCTACATACTTTTCAGGGTGTGTAGTGAGCCAAAGTTCTAGTGTATTATTATGGTACCCATCTACATACGATCTATGAACAGATTCGTTCACTAATTGCGCATGATGATTATGCGCGGCAAATAACTCAACGTTTTGGCCTTCCGAAGTTGAAAGGCCTGGTTGGCCAGCAGCAACAACAAGCCAGTAAAAGAGTAGAAGCCAGATGTGGTAGTCTCTGTACAAAAATCCGAAGTGCAGAAGAAGTTTGGCATAAGAGCGTTTTTGTGTTTTATCATAAGGAAACTCAGCTTAGATTTGGTTACTTCAAATCTAATTGAATATTGATGCTGTTTTTTCCAAGAAACATTTCTTTTCAGATAAATTTAAAAAATTGATATTTTTATCTTTAGAGCAGTGTCCGGCAAATTAATACTAATGTATTTTACAATCGTGGTAGTAATTTACGAGCTTTCACTCAGGCCATTTTGCGCTGTATTTTTCCATTTGTTTTCTCTTTAGTTCTCTTTGTTTATTTTATGTTTATTTTTTGCCTACGTGTGAAAACAGAAGAGAAGAGCTGCTCTTTGAGAGAATCTGCTTTAGAGTCGGGAGAAATTTTTGTAATTAATTGCGAATGCTTATTCGTTTTAATTTCAAATAACATAAGTCTCATAGCTTTTAATTACATGTAAGCCACAAAGAATCTCATAAACGAAACCACATATCAAAACGTTTAACCCGTTTTATGACTTTTCAACTTCTTTAATTTACAAGAACAAAATTTATGTGAAAACCATAAAATTACACCCAAATCATCAAATTTATATTCAAGGAAATAAAAAAGAAATACACACGCAATTATTCTAAACATTTAGCGGTTTTGTTCATTAGTCATCGAGAATGCTTGGATTTTAACATCCCGAAAAATTAACAAAAATCCCCATCATCATCATCAGCAATCATCTTAACTGCTGCAAGGGAATAACAGTTGCCGACAACATAAAATTTTTCTTTTTTTTTTGAAATTTAAGTGAGTACTTAAATTTAATGATGAAATTCTATGACTTCGTAACTAATTAGTAAAATACATAAAAATTAAAATAAAAAAAAAAAATATTTTTTTTTTCTTTCCTTATAGGACTGCATGTCAAGCAGAAAAACGAAAAATCTAACAGTGGCTGATATAGTGACTGATGCTGCTAATGGTAGATGAGCTGGTAATAATAAAAATTAAATTCAACAAGTCCTTGTGTTAATGAGTGACGGAGTTAGAGCACGAAAAAAAGGGTCTAAAAAATCAAGTTGTAATGAGTGGTGCTACCTACCACCCCTCCACCTCTAGAATAAGAAATTAACAAAGAAATTAAAAATCCAGAAAAAATCAACATAAAAATTATAAAAATTAAAAACGTGTTAAAATTTCTAAAACAGAAACGCAAAAAAGGAAAACAGGAATAATTTTGTAACAGGACATTAGGCAAATCCCTTAAACCATCAACATTTTTAATGAAGTTTAAGATAGAAAAAAATGGAAAACGTTTTTATGATTTTTAAAAAGAAAAACCCCTAAAAAAAGTTGGAAAAACATGGTTGAAAGAAGTCGTAAATTTTCACGTAAATTGTAATAAAAAAAACAATTTTTTTATGAAAAAAAATATATGAAAAATCCTTTAAAAAGCATATGCTGATTACATGCTCAGTACAATAACTTATGTAAATTAAATATTTTCATAAAATTATTTTTCTTATTTTTAATATTTTTTCTCAAAAAAGAAAAAAAAATCTTTTGTAAATTTTCCTACAAATTTCCTTAAATAAGGGTAAAAATAAAAAATACAACACATATAGCCTTAGGCCTTAATAAATACCTGGTGCCATTACTATTTGCTACTTTCAACAGCACATTTCAAAAGGTCAAAGCAACAGCTCTACAACTCAATGGAAAAGGAAAAAAAATCAAAAATCTCTTGCTGTAACCAAGGAAATTGTAAAAAAAAAAATTGTCAGCAGGCGTTGTAACCTTTTCAATATTTTCATTATCCAGCAAATGAGTCATAAACAATAAAGAGCGGCCTCATTTCCTTGTGGGCTTGGTTTATTAGAAAAATAATCATTCAATATTGTTAAAAAAAACATTTTTATGATATTATTTTCCTTCCTTTTTTATACAGCAGCTATTTGCTGGCTGCTGTTTTCTTACCAGCGGGGTCAGTGTAAAATGTGTTTTTCTGGGCGTTACAAATGTGATATTTATGAGATTTTAATGAAAAAGTAATATTTAAAACCATAAAAAGAATTGCCGACACTGTTTTAAATTAGAGAAAATATTAGATCTAAAATATTTTTCTAAAATAAGATTTATATTCATTTTATAGTCTTAGATAGTAAGGTTTATTATTTGATTTATATCGGATCCGCCATCTAACGTTTTTTTTCGTGAATGGTAACACTTAGCTCATGTCTGATTTGACAGATAATTAGTTTTATCCTTCCGCTGAACGAATATAGTTGAACAAAGCTGGGAAATACTGCGACATCATGGTAATATTGCAAAATGTGTGCGATGCGTTCAGATGCAGCTCATTTTGATATTGGCGGGTATGTAAACAAGCAAAATTGTCGCATTTGGGGCACAGAAAACCCGCACGCATACATTGAAAAGCCGATACACCCAAGACGAGTCACTGTTTGGTGCGGATTTTGGTCCAGAGGCATAATTGGGCCATTTTTCTTCGAAAATGAGCAAGTAGTGGCCGTTACAGTCAATGGCGATCGTTATCGGGCCATGTTGAACGAATTTTTGTTCACAAAAATTGAAGAGGCGGATATTAGCAACATTTGGTTTCAACAGGACGGCGCTACGTGCCACACAGCCGAAGCTACGCTCGATGTTTTGCGCCCTGTTTATGAAGATCGCATTATCAGCCGCAGAGCTGAAGTCATTTGGCCACCTCGGAGCTGCGGTTTGACACAGTTCGACTATTATTTGTGGGGTGCCGTCAAAGATAAGTGTTACGCCAACAAGCCAGAGACAATTGACGCTTTTAAGGACAATATTCATGAAGCCATTGGTGAAATACAGCTGCACACATCGATAATGTGCTTAAAAATTGGACCGATCGTGTAGGCTACTGCATGGCCAGCCGAGGCAGCCATTTGAATGAAATTATCTTCCATTATTAACCGCAAGGATTGTACTTTCAAATGAAAAAAGAAATTTGAGAAAATATTCAGTAGTTTTTTTTTTATAGCATTTAAAAAAAAAAATTATTTGGCGGACCCTATATATAAAAGGTTATAAAATCAAATTTTATTCACCAATCGACTCATATACAATTTATGAGTGCAATGGAGTAAGCATATCTGCTTCTCTCTGTTAATATAGTAATATAAGCTCAGATAGCGTATTTAAGTTGAAATCAATATTTTAAGAAATTTTCAGTTTTGTTTAATGATTTTATTATTTAAGTAATAACATCCGAATGCAATATTTATATATAACCGAGTATTTCATGTTAAATACTATTTAGCTCATATTTGACAAGAATTTGCATATTCGAAGTATTCAAAATTTTGAACGGTTTTGCCCTAACGCAACCGTTAAGGGCTAGGCCGATACATTGACGATACATCGACAACGTTCTGTGTACACTTTTGTTTATTTTAATCAATCTTTAGCGTTGTTTATTTCAACTGTCACTATGATATTTTCATCGATGAATCATCCTCAGAAAATTAGTATCAAGAGAAAATCTGTTTGAAATTTAATTGAAACCTCATAATAGAAAACGCCCAAATTTAGCGACATTATCTTATATGAGTTGACAACATGCTTAACGATGCAGGATCTTGTCAGTTACCCCGTAACGAATAAAGCTCTAATGATTGTCAACGATGTTGCCTGTTACAACCAGGGTTGGCAATCCATTGGGTAGCCCAATAAAACCCGGGTGGGTTTAATAATCATTGAACGATGTTGCATCCCTACTGAGAGCCCATGTCCATGACGCAGAGACAGGCAACTGGAACACGAATCAGCTTTAAAACTGAATTACAAGCTGAAAGTTAGAAATCAAAATACGTTTAATATTACAGACGTCATTATTAAAGTCAAGAGCATAGCATAGTTTGTCCTGTAAAAATCAAATGTAAGAGAACGATAATGTCAGCAAAATCTGAATAAAATGTTAAAAATCAAGGTTAGCAGCAAAAGCTCATAAAAAAGAAGAAGTAAAACTAACGGCAACAAGGCTACAAACAAAGCAAGCACCCAAAACTACAATTCTCTGCTCCAATATAGGAAGTTTTATCAAGCCGAACCTAACCTTATATGAAGAAAATCCATTAACAAAACTTCGTCTTAAGCCTTGCGTGGCTTACAAAATAACAAAAACTGCCTCTATACAGTCTCAATGGACACCGATAATAAGGATTCCAAAGAACCGACGCCTACCTTAAAATCGTATAACTGTCTTGCAATATAACGGTCAGTGAATTTCTGGGATAACCACTTCCCAAAAAAACATTTGTTTACATTTTTTCAGGTTGACATTGAATAAATTAATTCTGCACCAATCAACAAACTGCCCAAAATCATTTTTAAAAGTGTTAAATAATCAAGAAGGTCATTACGAAATAACTTGAATAATAGCGGACCCGAATAGCTATGCTGCGCAACTTTGAAAGATACATTTATATACAGCCTTAGACAATATTTGCTAACTCCTAAGAGAGGGGTAAGGGTCTATGCAATGATGAAGTCTTTAAGGAATGCCAATCAGGGTAAGTTTATAAAACAAAATTTTATGATCAACTCTATCAAAGTTCGAGCACTCTCAACAAATCGAAAAAACCGCGTAGTGAATTTAAGAAAGTTGGTCACAGTCGACCTGCCCTTGAAATAAACCATGCAGAAACAAGGACACTAATAGTGTTTTCTTCTCTACCAAAGAATGTGCATTTTATTAAAAAAAAATTCAATTTTGTTTTTGTTTTTTAAAAATGTTTCGCTCTCTAGGAAGGTTATATATTTTATTCTAAAAAATTCACACCTGCCAATGCCTATATGAATCGAGAGGCTGATATTACCCTGTAAAGCAGATGACTTTTGTTTATTTATGTATAGGGCTACCAGATTAAATTTTAAAAGGTCGCCTGGTATCATTATCCAAATTTAAAGTCAATTTTTTCATTGGAGTAACCTTTAGGAAACATTACATTGTTTAACTATATGGTCAGTAATATAAATAATTGCATTCCGTATGAGTAAAGTGTTAAAAAAAATTTTTTTTTTTTTCATTAAAAAAAGAGTTCAAAATTTGAAGTCGAAAAAGTAGCAAATTGGTAAGACCTTTTTCATATTTACATATTCTATTGAAAACAAAACAAAAGATACATTGTATGTATTTTTAAATCTAAATTTAAATTTAATCTTTTTTGGAAAAAATCTAAGTAAATCAGTTATTAAATTCATCTTCGTTATCTGCTCTATTTTGCACAACAAATTTTTTAATTAACTGGTAAACTCAGGGCATTCCCCTTTTTAATATTTGTATTATGTTATTCTCAACTAAAAAATTGCATTATCACAGGATTGGTCAGCCATTTCTTTAATAACAGGGTGACACCTTTTTGTAGAAAAGAAAACACCATAAGCTTAACTATATACCTAAAAATCGATATATATTTGATCTATTACTCAAATTATGCAAAATAATATTAAACGAACCCTTCCAAATATAAGGAAACTGATCTGTTACGAATATCTTGTTAGAGATAAACGTCAAAGATCTACATAAAGCAATAGCTCTGTCCCTCATGGCAGAAAACTCCTCAAGGCCCTTAAAAGATTGTTAATTGTAACAAAGAGAACAATGGGGATTTGAACCCACGAATTAAAAATGCAAATGATTAAAAATCAATATTTTCGTGGGCAGACCTCTCTCACACACAACCACATAATTCCCTCGCCATCCCAGATGGGACAAGGGGGATTTCTCTCAATCAATGAGCTGCACATTATTCTATTTTTAGGCTCATTGAACGGGGCCTACAATTTAACGCCGGCTCCGAACAGCATATGCATTGGTTAGAGAATTTTTCATACGTAATACTCATAATTTGTCACTAGCAGTGCTATGAGTTGATACCGCTGTTGAAAATTATTAGATAGTATGTCCTGGTATTAAACTGAGAACCTCTTGGTTGGTAGACGGGTGTCTTACCTACCATACACAGTGGCAACTCCTCTCACTTAAGTTAATACGTATCAAATATTTAATATATACTATTAGAGAATCTTGTAGTCAATCCTTTACAATCTAAAATACAGTATTTTGACATTTTACCTTCTTATGTTTTATTTCAAAAAATGCAACACTGAAAAAGAGTAAGTTTTTCCTTTCCTTAAATAATGACCATACAAGGGGCAAAAAGTCACAAAGCGAACAAGTTACCCAGAAAAAATCTGGTTTTTATTTCTTTAATTCTTAGTCATCATCTGATGATCAAAGCGTTTACGGTTTTTTTTTTTTTTTTTTTTTTTTTTTGGTTAATTTCTGTCAAGAAAAATGGTAATATTTTAATGAGGAGATGAGAAAACTTTAATTTTTGTCGTTGACTTTATAGAAAATTTTCACTTTTTGCTCTAAAGCTTATATTAGATCTTTGGCTCTACAAGTTACAGAATAGGAAACCTTGTATATGAAGAGAAAACCCAATCAACAAATGATTTGACATTTTTCGCATCAGATAACGAACTACCACTTAAGCATTTGGCACTCAACATAATCACACTACTAAGCTGACATTAAGTCCATCAAAATTTGTTTGCTCTCTCAAAGACCAAAACAAAAATTCATCATCAGTTACAACAACAAAATGACATACAAAATTTTCGAATTTTCAATGAAATTTCTACAAAAATTAGAAACGAATACAATGCGATAGTCACGAAAGAAATAAAATTCAAATAATTTTCATAGAAAAGGGGGATGATTTCTTGTTAAAAATTCCTTTGAGTTGGTAACATTTTCAACATGTTGCACGAACTTGTGTTGAATGCTGTTTGTTGGTTGCCTTCTTAGCAATAAAGCAATTTTAGAATCTTTCGCAGCGTATTAAGCAGAGAAAAAGGGGGAGGTTAGGATAAGTCAAAAAAAAAAAAAAAAAACACACGGTCAAAAGTACAGTACACAGTAAAACTGTGAGTCAGCCAAACAAGCAGTCAGTTAGTCAAACAACAGTCATAACGTTAGTCATCCATATGCCATGGATTTTAAAATAATAGTACAGTTAACACATATATTTTTTGTTTTTCTTCAATGGTAGTTGTGATTGGTTTACGGGTGTTGTGTTCAGATATCCTTGTTTTACAAACATTAATACATAACCTCAAAATACAAATAATGAAAGCTCAGGAAAAGAGAGAAAAAATACGTATTTTCTAAAAATTATTTGAAGAAAAGAAGAAAACAAATGACATAATTCACTTCCGTTAATAAAGACAGACAGGATTGTGTTACGAGTAGTGGCATCATGTATCTCTTTTGTAAATAGAAAACATACTCATCATCAACGTTGCTTTCATCATTATCATCCCTTTTTATGAATCGCCCTTTAAAAGTTTAAAATTCCCCTTCCTTTCCTCTATGTCCGTCCAGCGTACGTGTAATAATTCAAACATTAAAGTGACCATGTGACAATTTTAAAATTATTTTATATATAAAAGGGACGCCAGGGAAGAAGGCATGTGCATAAGTGAAGTTATGATGTGAGTGAATTAGATTTGAAATTGGACGTTTTTTTTGTTTTCACATATTCTTTCACACAATAAATCAAAATTAAATTGTGTGTTGCTTTAGGCCATATTTTTCCCGGTTTACGTGTGGTACTTTTATCATTATGTTTTGTGGAAAATTTACAAAAAAAAAACACATTTTTTAATGAAAAATTTTATAATGATAAAATATTTCTCAATAGGTAAAGGTTTAAGATATTTAAAGGAATTATTTCATGAGAATAAAACAAAAAAGTTAAAAAAATTTTCACTCTATAAAAAAAGTACTCTTCTAAAAAGTGAAATAAACAAGGAAAATGTACCAAAGAATTAGAAAACCACTTAGACTTTCAATACAGGGCTAATAATTGTAAGGGCTAACATGGTAACATGATAAGCAATATAGGTTCAACCAATAACACCTACATACTGGTCAACTGTGTACACTGGGGAAAATAATATAAAACTATCCATTTACTGAGGCATCGTTCATACAATAAGTAGGCATAGGAACTAAAGGGTCCGCCAAATAATTTTTTCTTTTTGAAAATGCTATAAAAAAAAACTACTGAATATTTTCTCAAATTTCTTTTTTTATTTGAAAGTACAATTCTTCCGGTTAATAAAGGACAATAATTTCATTGAAATGGCTGCCTCGGCTGGCCATGCAGTAGCCTACACAATCGGTCCAATTTTTAAGCACATTATCGATTGTGTGCAGCTGTATTTCACCAGTGGCCTCACGAATATTGTCCTTTAAAGCGTCAATTGTCTCTCTTGGCGTAACACTTATCTTTGACGGCACCCCACAAATAATAGTCCAACGGTGTCAAATCACAGCTCCGAAGTGGCCAAACGACGTCAGATCTGCGGCTGATAATGAGATCTTCAAAAGCAGGGCGCAAAACATCAAGTGTAGCTTCGGCTGTATGGCACGTAGCGCCGTCCTGTTGAAACAAAATGTTGCTAATATCCTCCTCTTCTATTTTTGTGAACAAAAATTCGTTCAACACGGCCCGATTACGATCGCCATTGACTGCAATGGCCACTCCTTGCTCATTTTCGAAGAAAAATGGCCCAATTATGCCTCTGGACCAAAATCCGCACCAAACAGTGACTCGTCTTGGGTGTATCGGCTTTTTAATGTATGCGTGCGTGTTTTCCATGCCCCAAATGCGACAATTTTGCTTGTTTACATACCCGCCAAGATCAAAATGAGCTTCATCTGAAAAGATGATTTTTTTGACAAAATCGGCATCTTCTGTAAGTCGATCGCTGACCCAGATTCGCAGCGTTGTTCAAGCGTATACACTAATTATCTCTCAAAACAGACATGAGCTAAGTGTTACCATTCACGAAATAAGCACTATTTGAAAAAAAACGTTAGATGGCGGAGTTTATTACATACTAGGCAGAGCGATTATTCGACTTTTTTCAAAAACCCGTTTTCGAATAATTCGAAAAGTAGCGGTTAATTAATTAATTAATTAATTTAAATAACATTGTTCCTTATTTTTGAGGCGCACATTTGGTCCAAATCTTATAAAAACTGTGCCAAAACGGTGTGGGGAGGCCATAAAAAAATTTATTACAAAAAGTACTGAAAAATGCTTAAGTCTCAAACAGCTACTCAAGGGGCTAAAATCGTTTTTTTTTTTTGTATTATTTGATAGAAAATGGAACTAAAGGTTCGTTATTATAGTTATAATTTAGGTGCCTATGATAACAAAAATTAAATGTTTTACTTTAAATAAATCTATTAGTAATATATGTGAGTCCTTAATTGTCTAGACAAGAAAATTTACTTAGATTTCGAATAACACCATAGAAGTCGTCCGTTCAATCCCAGGCTACACCATCTGATAATTTTCAACAGCTATATCACCTCACGTCAGTATTAGCGACTGGTTATGTGTATTTACGCTGTGAAAAAATTCACTAACTAATATATCTGCCGTTCAAAACCGGCGTTTGTGCGTTCGTTGTATAAAAATCAATATTTATTTATAGAAAATGGGAAAGGGTTATTTTTGCTCAAGAGTGCATATCTTTTTCGATCTATTTTGGTTTTCACGTTCTTTGTGAGACGTTCAAAGTTGTCATATATACAAAAGATAACTAAATTTATACAAATGGTTAAACGATGAGCATATTTACAATAAAAAGATATGCAAAAATATAAAAACTATACTTATTTAAATTAACCGGTTATTCGTGCTAAATTAACCGGTTTATTCGATATTCGAAAAATAGAGATTTTGAAAAAACCGTATTCGGAAAAACCAAAAAAACCAGTCGAATAATAACCGTCCGATCTCCCTATTACATACATAATTCACGCGACATCCCAAGTGGAACAAGGGGGACTTCTCTCAATCATTGAACTGTACCCGATTATAATTGTAGACTCATTGAAAGGGACTTGCACTTTAACGCCGGCTCCGAACGGTAAATACATTGATTAGAGAAGTTTTTCATAGCGTAAATACTAATCACCAGTTGTTAGCAATGTTTGAGGTGATACCGCTGTTGAAAATTATTACATGGTCTGTCCTGGTATTGAACCGAGGGCCAGAGGGCCATTTAACTCAAATTACAATAAAATTAAAAATTATATTATAAATTTTAAGAAAATTTCTCTTACAAAAGAGGAAAAGAAATCTTAGCATGGACGTATAATAAAGAATTCATTATTTTACATCACTGAAAATTTCCGTTTTTTACTTCCTGTGTCATCATCACATGAGGTTTTTCTTTTAACAAATTAAATTTAGTACAACGTGGTTGTTATTCTCTTTTATTATTTGTTTCTAGTTTTTTTTTTAATTTTCGCTTGTTTTTGAAAAGATTTTCTCAGTAATCCTATTGGCAAATTGAACCAATTTTCAATTTATGTTTTTCTTCTTTTTTAAATTGGGAGACAGTTTTTTTTTAATATTGACATGCCCTGTCAATATATTTCTAACCCCTGGTCACATATAAACAACTTAACAATGGTTTACGAAAAACAAAAAATACAAGAAGAATATGAAAAAGGACTCAACATAAAGGACGAAATGTAGGGTTTTATTATAAACACACATATTATTTAATCGCATTACAAGAATATTTGTCTTTTTTTTTAACTTTTTCTATCACTACATGTGTCAATTTTGTCATATTTGCCTCTTTTTTTACATTAACATGCCAATATTTATCAAAATTTTAAATTGCAAATAAAAAAGCATAAAATTTAAACATGTGTGGTCACATGTTGCTTTACATTCCCCTTTTTTAGGTTTGCTTTAAAACTGGCTTTTGTGATTTCTATTTAACTTTGCTAATAATTTTTCGGTTTCTTATCATGATTGGAGGGTTTATTTGCTTATGCAGGCGTGATATTGAATATTTTTATTTTTTCTTTTTATAAAAGGCCCTTGAAAGGTTTGATTTCTAACAAAATTTTTTTTATCAATAATTTTGTCGCATTTGTGGCGAAATGTTTTTTAAACAGCAGGTATTTTTTTTTTGTATTTTATTGTTGAATAAAAACAGTTGTGATCTTAAGTACAGGGTTCGCCAAATAAATTTTTTTTGAAAATGTTATAAAAAAAAACTACTGAATAGTCCAATCCAACGGTGTCAAACCGCAGCTCCGAGGTGGCCAAACGACATCAACTCTGCTGCTTATAATGCGATCTTCAAAAACATGGCGCAAAACATCGAGTGTAGCTTCGGCTGTGTGGCACGTAGCGCCGTCCTGTTGAAACCAAATGTTGCTAATATCCTCCTCTTCAATTTTTGTGAACAAAAATTCATTCAACATGGCCCGATAACGATCGCCATTGACTGTAACGGCCACTCCTTGCTCATTTTCGAAGATAAATGACCCAATTATGTCTCTGGAACAAAATCTGCACCAAACAGTGACTCGTCTTGGGTGTATCGGCTTTTCGATGTATGCGTGCGGGTTTTCTGTGCCACAAATGTGACAATTTTGCTTGTTTACGTACCCGCCAAGATCAAAATGAGCTTCATCTGAAAACATATTTTTTTGGCAAAATCGGCATCTTCTGAAAGCCGATCGCAGACCCAGATTCCCAGCGTTGTTCAAGCGTATACACAACCATATTCCTTCAGCGCAAGGATAAAACTAATTATCTGTCAAATCAGACATGAGCTAAGTGTACCATTCACGAAATAAGCACTAGTTGAAAAAAAACGTTAGATGGCGGATCCTTTATAAAATAGAAAATTATCAGATTTCAAATATGATGTTCCAAAAAGTTCGCTTACAGAATGTCGGTATATGGCTCTAAGATGTAATATCTCTGGTAATATTAATTGCATCAGGCAACACTATAGCTTGTTTAAAAGGTGGCATTTTAGGCTTCACTTCGATAGTAGATCGCATTATTCTGAAAAAAGTTATCTACCTTTAAAAGTTAGTGAAAATTATCATTTCCGAAGCAAATGATTACGAGCTATAAAAACTGGAAAACGTAAGAGGATACTGTGCGAAAAAATTTCATGGACGAAAGAATGTGAAGCTTCGCGGACGGTGGCAAAGACAGGAAGGACACTAAGTAATATACATATGTACTACCTTGATCAAAAAGTTTCCGGTATAACCCCTGTGTGGCGGTCTCATCATTCCAATTTGGGTTTTTTGTTTGCTGTTAAGTTGGCATGTCCGTTGTTGATATTCCCGCTAAATCTGGGAATCATAGCTTGACATTTGCAAAAGCTGCGTAGCCAAGAGTACATCTGTCTCTATGTATGTTTAGAATTTTGACCGTGTTGAGGTCTCAAATTATTCGAAAGGATCATAACTGGAGACGAGATGTTGGTTCATGTATACGACACGCAATCCAGACATCAGGCAAGTGAATGGCGTTCAGAAAAATTGCCGAGTCCAAAAAAACGAATGTTTTCACTCAAAAAAGAAAGCAATGCTAACGGTTTTTATGGATTACAACGGTGTAGTGCATCATGAATTTTTGCCAGAAGGCCAGACAATAAACAAAGAGTATTTTTTGGGCATAATGAGACGTTTGCGTGAAGCAATTTTCCAAAAGGAACCAGAACAGTGAGCAGAAAACTAGTGGATTTATACGAAATTTTTTGATGAAAAATGCAACATATACCATCCAACAGCCACCGAATTCACCTGATTTGGCTCCCTGAGACTTCTTTATGTTCAATCGAGTTAAAAAACCATTACCAGAGGAAATAATGGAAAATTCACAGGAAGCACTGATAGACGTATCGAAAACCGAATATAAAAAATGTTTCGAGGATTGGATCAAATGCTGGCATAAGTGTGCAATCAATGGGTACCACTTTGAAGGGGACAATATAGATTTAAATGAATAAACTTGTATTTTTAATTTTCTGAATAAGTTCCGGGAACTTTTCGATCAAGGTGGTAAGCTTTTAAACCTGGTCGAACAACAGATCTTGAGCTCAATTCCATTAAAACGGTCAGAATTGATCAACAGAAATGATGTTGTTGTCCATCACGACAACGCCAGACCACACACATCTTTAATAACCTGGCAGAAACTGAGAAAGCTTTTCATTCATGGTGAATGCAGCCCAGAATTTGCACCTATAGAATATACTTTTTTTAATCTCTTCAGAACTCTCCTATTGGTGTAAATTTAAATTCCGTATAGTCCTGCAAAACTCAGCAAACCGAGAGTTCTGAATAAGTTAATGGAATAATGGCTTTACTCCAAAAATGTCCCGTTTAATACATTTATAAGAAAAAGGTGTTACATTTTTGGTAAAATTTTTAACCGAACTTAACCGACCACCGAGAAATTTAAGTTACTTTCTTTTACGCAGAATGCCTAAGTCGCTTTTTGTTTACTTTTTTAGTTTTTAGTACTCTTGAAAAAGTGGTGCTTCCGATCGCTCTATGATTAAAAGAAGGTATCTAACTAGAGACCTAATTCTGGTAGTGCGGGTAGTGCGAGTCCGAAGTTATGCCGTCTTGCATAAAAAACGTAGCGCAGTTTTTAGTTCGTTAAAAAGGTTTGGGTATCGAGGCAAGGACAAGCATCAAGTCAGTTGTTCTAAGGGTGGAAGGTATATGTTGGACGCTGAAAGAGACTGGACGGAATGTGACTCATACTTTATTGCCAGACTCACCTGGCTCAGGTTGGATATGAAGCGTACCAATCAACTGGACAGAACATCTTTTCCGTTTTGTCTACCCTCACCGATCTTTGTATCATGAGCAGGCATGCACAAAAGGGGCTGCGCTTACCTGAAAATGACTTTTGTCGTGGATGCGGTTTGCCTGAGGAGGAGGAGATTGTTGTCTACTTTACCTGGCAGTGTCCATCTCCTGTACGGCGGAATTTTTTCACACTGGGCTCTCCCTTTCTCAATGGTTTATCTGAGTTATCGATCCTTGACATCGGGTCAATATCCAAATTCATTAGACTGTCGGGCTGGCTTCCGATCTAATCTAGGCAAATGATTGTATGCGGTGTCTTTGATCACCAGGACTTTGGTGAATAGAACAGGGACAACGCGTTATTTTGCTGTTTTACACCTTCTTGTTAGCCGCCACTCCGGAGTCATTTGTGTCTCAACTGGTGTAGCAATTATGCCGTGAAATCTGACCGAAGGCTTATTTCTGGTACTAAGGGAGCCGGACCTAGATCTCAGTTCGGGTATGGTGAAGCCCACTTGTGGGAGCAACGTTATGGTTGTAATTTAAACCCAAATCGCGGGAAGGACGTCAGCTCAGTGTGGTGTTACACTTTTGATTGTGTGCCGTGACCCATAGATCTATAGGAGTGAATCTATTTATTTAGGCATGACTTTCAACCAAATATCGAGTGGGCCATCTATCGGCTTAAATTTGAACCAGCGATTATTTCGAATCTAGCATTACTTATGTCTTTCTATTCTGTTACAAAAATCAGTATATTATCTACACTGAACGAAATGAATCGATTTACGCTTGAGCAACGTTGGGATTTATTGGAAATCTATTTCCAAAACAAAGACATAAAAAGCTCATTTTCATCTTGGTGGATACATTAATAATTAAAATTGCCGTATTTTGGGCTCAGAAAACCCAAACGTGGTCTTACGAGTGACTGTTTAGTGCGGCAAAAAAATAAATTCTTAAATATAAACTTTTAAATGGCCCACACTATACATGGCTCCAAAGTTGGTATATATATATATATATGCATCATATGTGTGGGCGTTGATAGATGCATTATATCCATCCTAGTGCTTTTGGCACCGAAAGGTCGTGTCTTGGAAACATTACTCGTCTGGCTGAAATCATGGTACTGTATTAATAAAAAAAATGTCCTATTTTGGTTCGAAACCTTACAGTGCGGCACCACTAACTACCATACAATCTAATCAAGAATTGGAACAATATTAGTAAACTTAAGTTTACATGAGCCGTACCTCTCCTCCAATACTCAGTTTCTTCAAATTTAAAACTTTTAAAAACTAATTTGTTAAAAGCGTTGAAAAAAAGAATAACATTTAAGCCCAACCAAAGTTAATTTGTACATGATGTTCAGCTTTTAAGCCGTAAATCTTTTTGGCTTTTTTCTTTTCTTTCTCTCTCTTTCCCTCTCTCTCTCTCTCTCCGTCATTTTTGTTTTTGTAAATCCTTTACAATACTCGTTTTTCTATTTAAAATAAACTGCCATAAATTTTCTACCATCAGACATATGCAAAGGCGTGACATTTTTATTTTAGCAGGTAAAATTTATGTTAAAAAGTTTAAAGAATTTACAAAAAAGAACAAAAAGAAAAAACTAGAAACTCGGAACAAAAATCCTGGAATTAACAAGATTTTTATACCCTTTTTTTGTTCCATATTTAAGCAACCTAAACAATTGCGTCATTAAGATAACTTTTTTTGATTCTATCTCTCTTCCTGACTTTACTTTCCCTTTGTATTTTGGCTTGATTTTCAACTCTATTTTTGCAGTGAAAGAAAATGATTTTAATTTTTAATTCCGCGTTTTTTTCCTTTATTTTTATGTGGAAAATTTATAGTTGGCCGCAGTTTAGCAAATTTGACTTAATCTCGAGTAATCAAGACATAGACTTGAAAGAAAAACAAAATAATGAAGATTTTCAACGAAAAATGAATTTTTGTGGCAATATTCTGTTTTAGAAAATAAAAGACATACGAGTACCACGCCATACACAAAAAAACATCGCCAGCCATAATTCATTTTGTGTTGGATAATCCTTTAACTACTTGTACAACCCATTGCCAACTGTTTCTATAGCCATGTCTCAACACAAAAAACAAAAAAACAAAAAAACAGGAAGAATATTTTCTTGACTAGGATAGGAAAATAATATTTTTTTGCCAACTAAAGCAAAAATAAAAGTTTTCCATTCTCTCTCTTAAAGAAACTAAAGGAAAAAATAAAATTTTTTAAGTTAAAAATGAAAACGTTTTCTTTGTAGGAAAGAAAACTGCAAGTAAAGGGTCCGCCAAATAATTTTTTTTTTTTTTTTTTGAAAATGCTATACAAAAAAAACTACTGAATATTTTCTCACATTTTTTTTTTTTATTTGAAAGTACAATTCTTCCGGTTAATAATAGAAAATAATTTCGTTCAAATGGCTACCTCGGCTGGCCATGCAATAGCCTACACGATCGGTTCAATTTTTAAGCACATTATCGATTGTGTGCAGCTGTATTTCACCAATGGCTTCACGAATATTATCCTTTAAAGCGTCATTGTCTCTGGCTTGTTGGTGTAACACTTATCTTTGACGGCATCCCACAAATAATAGTCCAACGGTGTCAAATCACAACTCCGAGGTGGCCAAACGACATCAGCTCTGCGGCTGATAATGCGATCTTCAAAACCAGGGCGCAAAACATTGACTGTAGCTTTGGCTATATGGCACGTAGCGCCGTCCTGTTGAAACCAAATGTTGCTAATATCCTCCTCTTCAATCTTTGTGAACAAAAATTCATTCAACATGGCCCGATAACGATCGCCATTGACTGTAACGGCCACTCCTTGCTCATTTTCGAAGATAAATGACCCAATTATGCCTCTTGACCGAAATCCGCACCAAACAGTGACTCGTCTTGGGTGTATCGGCTTTTCAATGCATGTGTACGGGTTTTCTGTGCTCCAAATGCGACAATTTGTTTATTTACAATTTGCTTGTTTACACACCCGCCAAGATCAAAATGAGCTTCATCTGAAAAGATGATTTTTTTTTTGGCAAAATCGGCATCTTCTGTTCAAGCGTATACACAACCATATTCATTCAGCGGAAGAATAAAACCATTCGCGAAATAAGCACTAGTTGAAACAAAAAACGTTAGATGGCGGACCCTTTACGAGTACAAAGGATCTACAGCACAATTGAGGAAACGCATAAACGAACTCGTATAAAATGGATTTTTTGTATATTTTTTGATAGGATTTTGCCACATCTGCATTTAATATTATAATTACGCAGACTATTTACTTTTCCCACACAATGACGCTTTTTTTTAAATAAATGGTCAAATATTGATATAAAATATTTTCAAAAAATAAAATAAAATAATCAAAAAAGTTTTATCTTTGTATAGTTTTCATTGCGAAATCATGTTTTTTTAAAGCGTTAAGGAATTTAAAGTATTAATAGTATGAACCTTAAATGTGAAAGTTGTGGTCAGTCAAGTTTAACTGTATAGTGATCTCCACAACGGCCAATATTCTGAAAGCTTCAGCTCAAAATCAGGCGGAGTTGTCTTTTGTCACTCATATTATATTTAATCAGCAACGCGGAATTCAATGAAACAGCAGGGAACATCAGCTTTTATGCAGTCTAAGCACACCCGAAGGGTGGAGCTGCTGAAGATCTGGACAACCGCATTAACAAGGCTGAAGCGGATTTTAATCAATTGAGAAAAGTATGCAAATCAACAGCTTTACCTACGACCAAAATTACCAATATTTATACCAAATGTGATATCCATCTTACTGTATGGCTGCGAAAAGTGGCTGACGAATGGAAGATTGGCAAATAAAAAGCCAGTGTTTATAAAGCGTTGTCTGAACCATACATACCACCTCGATCAAAAAGTTCCCGGAATTTATTCAGAAAATTGAAAATACAAGTTTATTCATTCAAAGTAATCCCCATCGACTGCAACACACTTATGCCAGCGCTTAATCCAATCCTCGAAACATTTTTTATATTCGGTTTTCGGTATGTCCATCAGTGCTTCCTGTGATTTTTCCATTATTTCCTCTCGGCTGCTAAGTCGCGTTCCCCCTAAGGGTTTTTTAACTCGATTGAACAGAAAGAAGTCACAGGGAGCCAAATCAGGTGAATTCGGTGGCTGTTGGACGGTATTTGTTGCATAATTCGTCAAAAAATTTCGAATAATAATGACATTGTGAGACGTTGCGTTATCATAGTGCAAAATCTTCGAGTTTCTGTCCACATTCTGGTCTCTTTCGATGAATTGCTTCACGCAAACGTCTCATAGCGCCCAAATAATACTCTTTCTTTACCGTCTGGCCTTCTGGCGAAAATTCATGATGCAGTACACCTTCATAGTCTATGAAAACCGTGAGCATTGCCTTTTTTTTAAACTAATAACGACGTTTTTCTGGTCTCGGTTAATTCGGTGAGCGCCATTCACTTGCCTGATATCTAGATTGTGTGTCGTACACATAAACTCAATTCTCATCTCCATTAATGATCTGATGTGAGATCAGATTCAGCCTCGCAAATCATATCGTTTGCGACTTCAACACGGTCTATTTTTTGCATGAAGATAAGTCCTTTTGGCACCAACTATGCTGCTACACGTCGGAAATGCAAACCCTTAACCAAAATGTCTTGGGCGAATCCATAGGCAATGTTCAAGTCCTCCGCTATCTCTCTGATGCTTAATTTGCATTTATTGACCAACATTTCTTTTACTTTATTTATGTTCTTGTCAGTTTTCGATTTCGATGGTCTGCCACTGCGTTCAACTTCGATTGACTCACGACCACTTTTGAACGGCCTTAAAACTCTTTTTCAACGTTCGTTGTTACAAATCCATTTCTAAAATTGTAAAAAATCGTCAACACACATAGAGATAGATGTACCCTTGATTACGTAGCTTGTGCAAATGTCAAGCTGTGACGATAAGATTTAGCAGGAATATTAACAACAGATGTATCAACTTAACAAAAAAAAACTCAAATCGGAACGTCGGGACCGCCACACTGGGGTTATTTCGAGAACTTGATAGAGAATATGTTGGCCAAGAAATATCTCAAACTCAGAACTTTTGCGCAGGAGCGATGAGGAGTTAGTAAATATCCAAATTAGGCACCGCAAATGAAGGTGAATAGGTTACACGCCAAGACCAACATGGCGTCGGACAATAAATATGGAATTTAAAGCTTCTGAGAAAAGGTGGAAGGAGATAGAGGCGATTGCGAAAAACAGAGAGGGTGGAGAAGGTTTGTGGGAGCCCTTTGTTCCTGCTAAGAGCCTAACGAAAATGCAAGAAGTTTAACTATGTAGTCCCTATTATTATTACATATTAATTTCTTTAACGATCTATGAGCATCATGCGACCATAAAATATTATTTCCACCCACAAATGTCCAAAGCCAATGTTTTAATCTGGCTTTCAAGTCATCCTGTAGGAAGCATCTTCTTTTTTTCATATGTCTTCTCTAATGTTGGTTGGTCTTCCGATTCTGCGGCTTCGCTATGGGTTTTATTCTATGGCCAGTTTCCCTTTTTCCTTCGTATAATTATTTTTATAATAGAAACTTAATGCAATGTAGCCTCTATGCCAAAATATTTATGGCAAATTTAAGGCGTTTATTGTGAAAAATTAATGGAATATAAATTTATTGAAAGTATTGGTCGTCGTAGATTGACCGTAATCTTTGGTAAGACGATAGTAGGCTGTCAAGCGAACTCTTCAGTAGAATCAATTTCATCAGTTTGGCCAACAAGCTAGCAGATCCCGTACATGACATCGAAATAGAGAAAATCGGCATATTCAATGAATGATTGACACCCTAAACTAGTTTACCACCGCTAGCTATTTTGAGTTCTGTGCCAAGCGAAGTGCTCTTTTTTTAAGACCAAGATACGCTGAACCATGTTCCAGCATGAGCGTGCTGAGTCATTAGTAACGAATATGGGTCGGCGTAAGACAAAACTGGCCAAGCATTATTTTCTAAAAAATGTTTAACTGATCTTGCCGCCGAGTATTCTTACGATGAATAGATAAGACTTAATGCCTAGTCGCCTTCCTGGAATTTTTCGCCCAACACTTCCTGCCTTATTGTGTTTTTTTTCTGTAGATCATAATAGAAGGCATCCACTAAATGCATAGCATTAATACAGCTTGTTAGCCGACCTTTGATAAATTTGTCATCATCTGTAATGATTCGAGTGAAAATGATTTCTTTTTACGACTTTTAAGCAGCATTTTGCACATGCAAAATCTTCCTTCAAATGCACTCGGCTTCAACTTGTTTGATACTTAACTTGAGTCCGTTTTCTTGAGTCCGACAACAATCTTCATTGAGTAATACCTCCAATAATTCATTATTTTCTGACTTGTTAGCTTAGCTGGGCGGTCTTTGCCTTCCGTGTCAAAATAATCGCATCTAAACCATGGAACGTTGACATCGTTGGAATGTATTTAGGATAGGCCTAAGCATAACATAAAACATTTTCAAGCACAACTAACAAAATCTTAGATTTTAAAACGATTTCATTAAATGACTAAGTGAGAATAAATGACAGCTATTGACCCTCCAAAATACTCCATAAATTATTAAAAGCACAAACCATATTTAAAAAATACGCCATCTGTTGAAAGTCCCGCATTATAAAGTTACAAAACCAACGATTATTTTTTTGTATGACAGATAGTGGACATCATCGACCATGTAAATTTTCTGCAGCAATATCGGTTATCGTTTCCCAATTTCATTATACTTCAGACTCTTATTGATATCGTCTAAACAAAAACCAGCAGATCTCAGCAGTGACTCAACTCCAAGACAAACCAATTCAGGCTTTGCTTCTATAGAAAGGAGAGCCGCATTGAATTTACTGTACCAATTCTGCCTCTTTTAAGCACTTTTTATAGTAGTAGTCATAATGTGAAGAACCCCTACATTGCGGTTTACATAAGAAGACCTAACCGTCTCTTGTGGACCTAAAAGTTTCTTGTGAATATCATAATTCCAAAGACTCTATCAAAATTCGGCGCAAATTTATTTATTTCTTTAAGATCGGCCCGTCCATAAACTGCAGAAGTGCTTACAGTACACGCATACCACACAAGCGGCCTAGGTTCGAAACCCCAGCAGAGGTCAGGACAACAAAAAGTTACAGTTTCACGTGTTTAATAAAGAGGCTTTAACCTCGATCCAGACAAATCTATCTAAAAGAAGTCTCCAGGCCTTTTAACATACCTCAGACGATGATGACACACATCAGACCAATGATCAGGAGAAAAACGCCACCTACTAAGTAAGGATCACAACCATAACTTAGCAAGGATGTTCACCACTACATCTACTTAGCTTGAAAATCAACTTGATTAATGGAACTGTTTCTTTGTGGAAAGTTAATATGCTTCCTAGAGGGGTGACAGAAAAAAATGATCGGTATAACTAAAAGACAGTTTTGTTAAAGTCGTAAAAACATCAGTTCAAAGACAATAAACTGCCAACATTTATTGTGATGAGTGTAGTGTACACGAAGTGGCAAATCTTAAATAAATTCAATTTTTATGTTTCGTCCTCTTCAAATGGAATATTTTATCCACTTATCCATTTCTATAATCCGTAAATGAGCAGGAAAAAAGACGATAATGATTATATATGTTTTAGTCCAATCATCCGGCCGACTCTCTCCGCCTTTCGTTTTGACTATTTGCCTAACTACTTGTAAGTCGTAGTTTTCTGTAGTCTTGAGTTCTTTTTTCTATTGCGAATTTTCTCCATCATCATCGTTAGTGGTAGGAGTGACAAGTACTTCTTCCTTTTTTGCAATTTTCATTTAAAATTCTTTCAACACCATTTCAGAAACAGGAAAGTAAAATTCTTGTATTACATTCGTTGTTTTTTTTTTTGTGTGCTATTTTTCTCATCATCACTCCGAATGATGCGAATGATATCGCCGCCTTCACTATTGTCTGCTTTTAGTCTCATGCGTCGTTTTCATTTTCAATCAATCAAATATTTTAACAAGAATCGTGTTTTGATTTTCTTTTCTTCCTTTTGTTCTAATTTTATTTTATTCTCTGGTTTGCAAGTGTTATTTTCTAATAGTGATTGAATATCGTGTGATGCATGTTTCCCTGTTTTAAGAATGTTTTAATGTGTCCTGTCGATTTAAACACGTAAACAAACAGAGCACGTAATTTCGATTAGGGTCACTTAGGGCTGCACTGCACTATAATACAAGGGTCATGTGTTGCGGCTGACATTAGGGAATATTGCAAAACAAAAATAATCTTTTTTTTGTTTTGTTAGAAATCTAATGAAGAGGATGATGTGTGATTTTAAAGTTGATTAGATTGCCAGGAAAGAGTAGTATGGTGTGGGCAAAAACATTAATGGCTTTAAGAAAAAATAAATACAAGTCAAATTACGAAGAAGCAAGTGTGTCATTTAACCTGCTGTGTGTCATTTAACCAAATTTTTCATGAAGAACAACTTAACAACAGAAAAAATATTAAATCCGTTGAACGTCAGGGATGTATGTATTGTTACGAAAATAAAAAGCATATATATTGTATATTTGGTACTTATGTCAATGCCGTACTTATTTACGTATTTGGCAGCACTGACAAATCGACCATCTTTACGTTACATTTGAATTAACGGATATAAAAATAGAAGATATGAGATATATCCGGAACCTTTCAAACTGTTTAGCTACACGTCAGTTAGTTACCGTTTTGCTGTCGTAAGATAAAGATAGTTTAAGCGGAAATAAAAGCGTCGTAAAGCGAATATTAAGTTGTTGTAAACTGTATAAAAGTTATTGTGTAGTAACAACAACAAAGTGGTGTTAATTTTATTTTAATGCAATTTCAACGAACTCAAACGTTTTAAAAAGGTTAAAACGTAACAGTATTTATGTATATATATGTGCTTAATTCGGTAACGATACAGACCCAACCGCTTGATGAGGTGCAATCATTCTGTTACTTGAGAAGTATATTGGACAAAGATAGTAGATCTAATGTCGACATCTCTAGTCATATTAACAGAGCAGGCTTCCAGCCAACTTATCTCAGTATGGAACTCTTCGCATATAACAAAAAGGACGAAGCTGAAGATATTCAACTTGAATGTGAAATCCATGTTGTTTTCTGGATACAAGACATGGAACGTGATACCTTGCAATAGATACTCTATACAACCTTTTGTAAACAAATGCTTGAGAAAGACTGCATATATTAGGCCTAGAACAAATGAAACTGGGTTGGACATACACTACGTAAACAATCCAAGCATAGTGCTAAGCAGGCTATAAACTGGAAACCCGCTAGACAGTCTATGTATAAGGAGGTGCTTACAAACATAGAAGCGGCAAGTTGAAATCTAACTACCTCATTACATTCATGGGGTTGGAATGAAGGTAAACATGGCGCACTAGATTGAATGCAAGCCGTCCTCACAAAACAAAATTTCAACAAAATTTTATACGAAATATCGATTAAATATAAAATCATCTAACACATAAACGATTCATGAAAAAGCTGAGGATTTTGCTTAGATAAGGTGACAAAAAGCAACAGGAGATTTCATGACAAGATCATACAATCAATACTATATCCCTAAACTTGATGATATGTGCCGAAAAAGTGCCTGAAATTGTAGCAAAAAAAAACCATCTAAACAAAAGAAAAGATTGACTACAACTATGGGCACTCATCATTGATATTATTAGTTAAGAAGTGCTTAACTGTGTGCCCTTACTGTCGTATTAGTAGAAATGACGACAAATGTTTAGGTCACCAGAAAAAAAAATTGTTAAATTACTCAATTACAAAACAATCGAAGATAACATATATTCCGAGAGTCTCAACCTTGGTGTTTCCCTTCGCCTTCCGGACTACTGAAATCTGTTTCAGACCGAACTGATGGCTATTTTTCATGCTGCAGAATTGATACGTGGTAATAGCGTTCCTACCTGCGATATATATCTGTTCTGATAGTCAGGCTACGCTCAGTTCTCTTTCGGGTGTGACCTTCTTCAGGGACTGCAGTCATTCCGTTGTGGCATTATTACAACAGCTTTTTTTATACTTCATCTGGGTTCCTGGTCACAGGGACTTTCCAGGTAACTGTGCTGCTGATGACCTTGCTAGGTCGGGCATTCTTCTTTCAAATATTCATCTTCACCTGAGGGTTGGTGGGCCTTTTACCTCCGTCCCATCGTCCCGATTTGAGTTTTTTTTTTTTTTGTCATAGCGTCATAGCTTGTTGGGGTCGCAAAAGACATGATTCATCAAAAGGATCATTACTGAAGACGAGGCTAGTGAATAGCGTTCACCAAATGAACCGAGACCAAAAACATGTCGTTATCAGTTAAAAAAGAAGGCAATGCTCATGGTTTTTATAGATTATAACAGTGTACTGCATCATGAATTTTTGCCAGAAGGCCAGACAGTAAACAAAGAGTATTGTTTGGGCGTTATGACACGTTTGCGTGAAGCAATTCGTCAAAAGAGACCAAAATTGTGGGCAGAAAACTCGTGGATTTTGCACCATGATAACGCACCGTCGCACAGTGCCATGATTATTCGAAATTTTTTGACGAAACATGCAATAAATACCATCCAACAGACACCGAATTCATTTGATTTAGCTCCCTGTAACTTCTTTCTGTTCAATCGATTTAAAAAACTATTACAGGAAACGCGTTTCAACAGTAGTTTCTAAAAAAAAGTTAAAAAAGTGCCAAAAAAAGGGTAAAAATTCTCCCATATAATTTAATATAAAAACAGACTATCACTGCTTAACAAATGTCACGTAGCGTTGCCGTCAAATTCTATTTTCCAACAGATTGGGTCGTTACAGTCACATTACATTACGGTCAAGTAAGCACTTTCATAACTTTTCATATAACAAAAGCGATCAGCTGACACAACTACATATACGGGTTCTACATTTACGTTCAGCTATTTCTACCTTTATTCTACCTTTACAAACGTGTTCCGTTCGAGTTGAAATAAGCTGAATTCCTTTAGGTGGATTATTTATTTTTCGCAGCAATCGTACTAATCTGTAATATTTTCTTAATTTTTGTATAAATTTGGACAAAATTTATTCACAAAACAACAAACTGAACTTCAAATAGAAAAAGTTTATCAAATTTGTTGTAAATTATTTTTTTCTTAATATGACAGTATAAATTACAAAAATTTCCGCTACAGTTTTGTGTATTAAAAATTATGATTATTTTAAATGTTAAATGTTAAAAACCAAAATACATTCTCTCTTGGGAAGGAAAAACATCAAGATGGCAAATAAAAGCCATAAATCTCTTACAGATGTCAGTGGAAATACTCAGAATCATTTGTTGGAAAATTATTTACAAAAATATGCATATTAAGGACAAAAAAAATAAATAAATAAAATAAAAGAATATTTTCAAATCGAATCAAATATCAAAAACACATAAAAGCAGAAAATTGTTAAAATTGGAAATACAACATAAACACTCACTTACATATGTACGTACGTAAGTACATACATAAGCAGCAGCACTTACTGTTTGTATACGGTAGCGGTAGCCAAGTTAATAGCTTAAAGGAAGTAAAATTATTAACAAACGCATTAGAAAGCCACCCTCCGTCCAAAAAAATAGTACAAACAGACAGAAAAAAAAAGATTAAAAAGAAAGTTGAGTGTTGGTTTCGTTTGGTTTCTGGTTTGGTAGGACCAGCGTTTAATGTTTAAATTTAAAGTGGGTGTTGTTGTTGCGTTGTTGTGTTATATCTACTATATGCTGTTGTTGTCATCGCATATTGTGTGAGTGTTTTTAAATTATGACTTTTTAATTCCCAAAATAATCGCATATCTATAGGATCTTTTTTATGCGTATTTCTGTGCACAACGTTAATAATCGGGCTACAAATTTTCGTTGGTTTCGATGTAAAATTTTAAAGGAAAAAAAGCAATAAATTCTTTTTCTATTTCATATAAAAAGAGCTAGAAAATCGTTATAATTTAAAAAATGCTAGCGACTCTCCCGCTATCATACCCAATCAACACCAACAGTTGCCACGTTTTGTTCTGTTTTTCTTAATTTTTATTACAATTTTTTTCCTTCTTTCAACTGCAATTTTAGAAAGCGTGTCCAAAATAACATATTTGAACATTTAATTTGTATATCCTGCCAACAGGAACAGAGTACATTCAGACGCACTTTATTTATTGTATTTGTTTTAAGGGAGTAAAAGGTGTATGTACATACGTACTAAAAGCCAGAACGCTAAAAATGGTCAATTTGTAAGGTCGTAAACACTTTTTTCCTTTGCTTGTCTAATAACGTGTTAACTGTTTGACTGTCTTGTGTTAATCTCTCGCTGTGATTTAAAGGTGTGTTCGCCGTGTAATTTTCAATATTCAATCAGATAAGAAAACTTATTCTCAAAAAAACCGTGTTTATGAGAAGACATAAAATAAAATTGCATTAAACATTTCAGATCAGCATATAGTCTGCTGTTTTAAATAGAGAAATTTTAAATTATATGTTGCTAGAGGCTGTAGAGATGTTCCTTGTCTACCGGATTATAGTTTTTCGCTACCATATTTTGGTAAGAGATATCATGCCTGATGGATTTTTCGCCCCATGTAGAGTGACTGCATGTTTAATGAGGGTTTGTACATTAGAGAGTTTGGGAATTATGTGTAATTTAGGCTCTTTCATGCGGATGTGATTACGAAGCTGAGGACAGTTTGACGAAGGATGATTTGCGACTGAGGTATTCGTATAATAATGAATTTAGTGTCGATATCAAATCAATATCTATCGCTTACTCAATACGGTTAAATCACTTCAATTTCTACTTCTGAATGAATAAGAAGTGTTAGGTCTCAATCAAACTGGTTTAGATATTTTCATGGGTTATTCTTTTAACAACTATTGTCTTAGTTGTCTTGCTGTAGAGTAAGAGACAACATTGTTACGAAAATCAAAACACCTAACAAGTTACACCAACAATCAGAGCTATAAACTTTATTATGGAAGTTATTCTATTGGTTGGTGTCAAGGCTACAATCACCTTGCGAAGGCTGTAATTATTTGAACAGCGTTACCAATAACTAGCTTCACTAAAACCAAGTGCTTTGATAATGTGCATTTTTTCTCTAATTGCACACATTCAGGTTTGAAGTATTAGTTTCAACCTTATTTGCGCCTTTTCTCAGATAAATATTCGAAACGATTTGTTGCATCTTAAAGCGACTAACTACATCAAAATCGGTGCATAAAACCATAGACCAAAATAGCAGCTGTCAGCAAGTGTGATTCTACGTCTGGCAGTACCGAGATATCAAGAAGTTGTGGTTACCGATGTGCACATGGTGTTTGTTGAAACTAACTACTCGGCTTCATCATCGCTCAGAAGCAGTGAATGAAAGAAAACTATATGGCTTGATAGCATACAGACCTGGACTGGAGTTTGCCATGAAGGGAATCTTATGAGCAGAGATTGCATTGCAGAAATATGGAGACGGATATGAAAATATAATTATACTGGTACTTGAGATTCGAAAAACGAATGCGCAAATAAAATAGAAGAAATTACGCATATTTGCGAGACTAAAAAAGTATTATATACCATATTTTCCGAACGGCGTATACAAGAATTTTTCACGGTAAAACTAGCACATTAAAAGTTTGTTTTATTCTTGCTTTCTGCCTGGTCACTCAAAGGACTTCAAACAAAACCTCACATTTTTATTCGTACAATATTTTATTTACACAAGATATTTGTTTGGCACATACGATAATTTCGTTCACAAGAAAAACTACAATTTCATATACGATAAAATTCATTCAGTAATATCTCCTAAAGTATAGTGCATATCGATATAAAATTTTACTATGTAGCGAATCAGTGACTGGAATACATTGGCAGCCAAAAGTCAATTTCGTAAAAAAATGTAACATACGATAATTTCGCGAAAAGGGGTCGGCATAAGTAAAAGAAATTTGGTGTGATGTTACATTTTTCCTTTAAATGCCCATATATCCCCCCAATAGAGTATATTTTTTTCCAAAATCTCTCTTTCCCTTTCTTTCTCTAATCCTTTTTCTTATATTTCTCCTATGCTACATTGACTGTCCTATGGATCTAAACTTCTCCTGTGCTTAGACGGCCTTTTCCGAGCTTCCTTGTTCTCATTTTAGCTGTCAGAATAGCCTACAAAAACATCCACCTCGACGACTTTTATTTACAAAAGAAATGGCAGCATTTCGTTTATTTAACTCTTTACTCGAACGATTCAAAGAAAAAGAAATCAATTACAAATTTTAATCTTATTAATTTCCATAATAACACAATTTCTAACTCAATGAAAAAGGACTCATCTTAATAAAATTAAGAAAACTTTCTCTAGCTAATAAATCCTTGTTCACTTCGCCATAGCTTAACGGCGTATACAAGCATATCAAAAGCCATAAATATTTATTAATAAAATTAAACGTTTCATAGAAACGTAACGTAATAAAATTACAAAGTCATACAATAAATAATTAAATATTCACAAAAATTAAAAAATAAAAAACCAAATAGAAGGAGATATTTTGCAATTAAGCTGTTTTTTATGGCATGGCAATAGAGGATGAAAACCCTTTGAGCGAAAGGATTTTCTAATATTTTAAGTCAATAATGAATGGCTTGGTTACACTTTTCTATAATGATGTGATACAGAGTCATAGAGAAGAACATCTAAATAAATTCACACCCACAGTATTTTTTCTTTTTTTTTTTTTTGCTTTTAAATAATTTACAAGAAACACAATTTATTCATTCACGCATTTATACATTCATTTATACATTTATATACTCCTGCTGTTTAAATATTTGGCAAGTGATTAAAATTAAAGCCTTGTTCATAAGGCTATAAGGCTGTAAGATTCTTACTATTTCGTTTTAACGAAACAACTTGGAGAGAAAATTAAAAGACAAAAAAACTGATGATATCGCACATTTACATAAAGTAATAGACACCAACATGATAATAATTTTATCATTTCCCCCAAACCAACCGAGTAACCAACTTACTGCCACTTGTTTGCAACATGCTGAAAACAAGCAGACACACAAACTCAACCAAAAATTTTGCGCTTACGACAGCCAACTTCTATTTGGGCATATTTCATGCTTTAATGCTCATCGAAGTCATTCACAATCAGCCTGTGCTTGCCTAGCTAACCAACCCAACCAACCAACGACAACTGTTTTACATACGAGGAGTTTGAATTGAATATTTAATGAATTTCTCTCCAAAAGTAAAAATTTATTTATTGTTTTTCTGGTTTCCAATGCTGCTGTTGTTCTGTAAAACAACTTAACAAGTTTTCAAGTTGTCATGGCATTTGTTAAGTGAAAACTTTTCGTTTTATTCTTTCTGAGTGCAGGAGGGACATCCGCCAGTTAAGCGTTTCTGTAGCTGTTTCCTGTTTTACTCCATATTTTCTTTAGAACGGGTTTAATTACGCCCATCCTTTTGGTTTTTCGTTTTCAATTCAATTTAAACTTTTTCCCATATGACTTCGTTATACGTATGGCTTTTGAACATTCAAAAGTGTTCTTTATTAATTATGATATTATTATGGGGGGGAGCATACGCCGCCTGCGTCATATGAAAAATATTTAGTTTAATGGCGTTATGTTGTTCGGTTAACCAACGACAACATGACACCAACAATTAAGCCGCAGTTGGTGAATGTGTCAGAATGACTTGACATTAGAAGTATGTTTGTAGATTTAAGTATGTATCTCAAGACAAAATTTATCGGGTTTTTCAATAACAGCTTTGTTGTACAACAGGAGCATATTGGAATAACATGACAGTTTTGACGCTTTATTTGTTGACATATTAGTAGCAGGAACTTTGGCAATTTAATTGTATTATTAAAGTGGTGGAAACGCGAATGCGAATGCACACCATCAAATGTGTATAACTATGATGTACTTAATGAACTTTTCGTCAACTTTCGTTCAGTTCCATTTGCTTACGTTTTGAGCGAAACGGATTGCATTGTACGTACGTAAACAGCTATTTGTGTGTTATATGCAAAACAATAATAAAAGAAATACATTGTGCTATGGATGCTCTTGCTTTTATTCGTCACTGAAAAAGCAACGATTGAACATGCTGAGCGGTTGTATGCAGATTTTTTAAATTTTTATTTAAACTCAAATTTTTACTCAAAATATTAAATTTTTTATATATCTAATAAGAAATAAATTCATCGAGCTACGAATAATGCTAATTACCCATTCAATTCAACTCTCAGATAGCATTTTTCATGTTCTCACTTACACAATTATTCAAAAAGTACATTATAGCCAATAAAAAGTATTTAAGAGACTTTTCGTTAAGTTTTTGACAGTAGCTTAAGTAAGCAAAGTATATATGTTTGGGCCTTTATTAGCATCGCATTATTCTGTGAAAAGTGTTCCACGTTTAAAATACTCAGAGAAAATTCGGAACATTGCCGTCATATTTTGCTTCTCTATTTTAGAAATGTTAAGAATACGTCGCAGCCTGCTGAAAGGATTTATGAAGTCTTCAGAAACAATGCCTCACTCTGTTCAACCAATGAAACTATTGAAACTATAGCTTTTGTTTCCGATCTCTACAAAACTCTCTTAACGATGTAAATTTAAATTCCGTAGAGGCTTGTAAAAAGCAATGATATCAGTTTTTCGCTTATAGAACCCAGAAGTCCTACACTGATGGAATAATGTCTTTACACTGAAAATAGTAAAAGGTTATCGATCAAAACGGCACATAGCTGGTTTAATAAAACTCACCTCATACAATGATGGTGTTTTATTTTCATCCTTTAGAGGTCGCTACTAACACTTTGGATAAATTTGAGTCCATTGGCTTGCTACTGGGTCATCAAACTAACGAACTATCAGATCTGTAAGTCAGTGTTAATTGAATTCGTTTCCGTTCTCAACAAGAGCAGCTATCCACAAGGACCACGTGGAAAATTTTGCATGTAACTGATACATTCACTTCCCCATAGTTCCACCTTTGATTTTCCTAAACAATTTTTTTTTTTTCTTTCAGATAAAACCGATTTAGATTTGTCTGTTGTCTTTATCGAGCCCATTGTTAAGAATTTCGTCAATAAATTTAAGTCAACAGTTTCGCTGCATAATGTACAGACACCAACACGTGATCGACCAATAATTTTAAGTGAAGATATCGGAATTCGTCAATTCCTATATATGCGTAGCAATTAAGTCTATGCGCCACAAGCATATTAAGTCAGTCAGTGGTTTAACGTGCCAAGGATTACTCCTCACTCTATCAGGCGACTTTAGAAGTACCACAACACGAGCACATTTTCATGCCTTCGGGAAGTAGCCCTCGTTGATGCACCTACCGTACACCGCCTCCAGGTATTCAGGGATGACCTTCCAAATGTTCTTACAGATTTCTCCGGTCAACCCATCCAAACCTGGAGACTTCCTGCTTCTCACCCGACAAAAACAGTCATCTAATTCCGACCACTCCAAGTTTGGAGGGTCAGCAATCTCCATCGGTGGGGGAGAATAATTGCCTGGCACCGCCCTTGAAAAGAAAACCCCAAACAAAACGTCCGTACAGTCCCTCCATGAACACAACACGGTGTCGCCAACATGGAAGCATCCTATGTCCATCTGACTCTTTCTACCCCTGCAGATACGGTAAACCCTACCCCAGGGGTCATCCCTATTGTCCTGTACAAATCTCCTAAACTCGTCCTCTTTAACTGTAACAATAATGTCCTTGCACGTCTTAAGGCTGCCAAGATACTCAGTCCTACGCTGAGCCAGATGTTCAACATTGGCACGCCTACCCCTCTGGAAACGCTTCCGGAGGTGCTGAACATGCCGTCGCATCGTCTCTAACTTAGGAGTGCACCGTTTGACCCTCTTGGGCTCAGCCCAACAATGCATCATTCACCGCAGATGCCGTTCGGACAATCTTAGCAACTTGGTCGTCAATCGTCAGTGGCCTAAAGTCTTCAATTGGCATTGGGACAAGCTTTTAATTTCTAAGGTAAAACTGGCGAAAAAATCAAGCTGGCAATTCGCTGAATTCATTCAAAACTATCCAGTGGTTTTTCTGGATTAGGGGCCCATAAGCCTCTCAACTAAACATTTGTACTGGTTTCATATAAATTTAATATATTTTGACAGCTACTGGACGGATGCAGCACGCCTTTCTCTGAGAAAATCTGTTTAAAATTTTCCACAATGTATTTTTTTTTTACTACAGAAGACATTTCTGTGGGGTTTGCGACCAAAACTTCACAAAAAAAAAAAATAAATAATTGACCCATACGTATAAGGAGCCCCTAGTGAACATAAAACATCGAAAAATATTTAAAAAATGATCGGTGATTCTGCAGCGAATAGTGAAATAGATATTTGATTGTTAACCTTAAACAGTTTCTGTTATGTAGGAGCTCATAACGCATCTATTGAAAGGGATTTCATCTAAGCAGAATGAATAACTGATATCTCACTCCATACTGCAACTCTAGGCGAATGTGTGAGAAATCAAAAAACTTACCTGCTACAAGAACAGAAATATCTAACCAGATTTGAACGGGCAGAGTAGACAAAAAATGTGACAACAGAAATAAAAGGTCTTACATATGGCAGTTAGGGTACTGAAAACGCTATTCCGGATGTAAGTTTCTTACGAAAGCAGCTGAAATCATGTAGTAATTCAGATCTTTGAACGCACTGTTCTTTCTCGAACAAATTAAAAACTATTCTTTAAATTTCGTCCGATTTAGCGAACTTTATTTTTATTAGAGGATTCATATGGATAAAATAATGAACGCTCTAAGAAACTAGGTCTAGTACTATTTTATAAAGATTTTTTTTATTTTAAGACAAAAACACTCGCCAGCCATTCACATGTTGCGATGGGGTGGGGTATTAAAGTCCATAATATTTATAACCTAATCAGCACATAATATAACAATATAATCGCTACGAAATAAAAAAAGAAACAAAAATAATAATAAATTGCCATAAAATACAGAATGTGTAGCAAAATATGCCTAGAATGTATGAAAAAATGTCAGAAGAAAAAAAACAAATTTGTCTTTATTTTTTACACCATCAAAAGGACGAAGGAAACTATTTGGGTGATATTAAAACAATTTTGTAATAAATATGTAACATATTCAAACAAAAAACATGTTTTTCACAAAATTTAAGTACAGCAGACGACAAGAACGAATATAAAGAACCCTATGTTTGTCACTAAATCACGAATTTAAAATTCTTTAATTTACAATTAACTGCACTAAAATGTAGTTTATTAGGTTCTGAAGCGCAAATGTTGTTTCAATATAAAACTACTTTGTTTTCAGCTGTAGACAAATTATCGCCCTGGACTTAAAGTGGCCAAAGATAGAACTGCATTTGTAGTAGTAGTTGTAGTAAATTTATGCAGTGTGCGTTGAAGAAAAATAAAAATAAAAAAGTAAACAAAACAAATAAACAATTGTAATACGCAAAGCGGCATATATGGGTTTTCATCAAAAGCTATCACACAACTGAATGAATCTGTTGTTTATTTCTTATTCTCTCTTCAATATTTTTGTTTTCGTTCGGGTATATACATATAGGAAGCCGATTAAATTTCGGCCCTCAAGTGCGACTTTGGCAACCTTTTCACTGAGCCATAAGCGAACAAGGTTAATAGAAATTATTTTGAAACGAAATCGCTTTACTATCTAGCTAGTATCGTAGAAGATCCAGAAATTTGTGCTCCTATTTACGTTCTAAACTCAGTTTGGTCAACTGAAGCTGGATTCACCCATTTTGTCCGGACAACGTTTTTGTATATCAAGTTACTGTATAATATTTCATGGTGAAACATGAAACTTCTCTCAGGCTCGAAATTTTAAACTCACCGAAAGGTACCTATAGCTTACCTCCGAACGGAAAATTCATTAGGAAAGTATTCAATAGTAGTAATACTCATAACCAGTTACTAATGTTATGCTACTTTACTGGTAGCCCTTACCTACTACACCACAGAGGCACAAAGCAGCATAGTTAGTTAGCTAGTTACGACGGGTATCCAGACACTCGTTTAGTTAACTTGTGTTCAATATTGATCCTGCTGTGATGCCCAAAATAGGTAGCGTTAAAGCGGATCCACATGTACGCATCCCGGTTCGAACCGAACCAACTAGACGCATACACAACTGATACTCATATCCCACTGATACTCATATCAACCAGCGTCCTCCTCCTCCTCATCTTGACCTAATCTCCTAGCGTGCGCACCAGCCACCCAGTGCCCGGTAATGACAGCCACCAGAATTTGCAGCCTATGTTGCGGCATCCACATAATAGACTTCGCCGAGCCCGATCGTACAGGGGCATAGTTATCATTATCATCATTCCGTGACCCTTCCGGTCTATAGTTTTTTCAGCAGATCTGCTGCCTTTAATGAACACCAGTAGATCTGAAACCATAATGGTGGATATGTCTCCTAATGAGACCCTAGAACACCACATTCATACAATATGTATTCCGCTGTCCCTGATGCTTGTGAACAGACAACACAGTCTACAAACATCCACACCTGTGACCACCAACCTCTTCAGACGCGCTTTCAGTTAACAAAGGCCAGTAAAAAAATCCGTTAGGAGTTTCAAGTCAGGCCTGCCATACTTGAAAGCCTCAAACCGACTACCAAATTGCGGACTGATGGCCGCCCCAGATTATCGAAGTTGCTTTTAAGCATCCCAAAATTCCAGGCATCTGGCAATTTTCTAATCCTTAATTAGATTTAGGATGGTAGTAAGTGGTATTGCACAGTAAGGTTCTGGACAATGCATCCACTGTTTCATCTTACAGTGTCTAGGTATCCAAAACACCTGGACTTTATTTTTAAGCGAAAGCCTTTGCGACGCATCGTAGCAACATTTGGCTAGTTTAGATCTCATAAAGCGGCGAACAAACTTTCAACACGAACGAATATGACTAGGAACTGCGCTGTTTCTGTTAGTTAGCAAGTCTTATGCTGGCAAAGCGAACTGGAGATTCTGACTTTGAAGTTAAAATTCTATTTCTCAGACACGCCCTGTTTTTTGAAATAGGAAGAAGAGAATCTACACAGACTGTTGCAAAATGGAGCTTGCGTCTACTGCAAACAACTTAACCATAAGTGCTCATTGAAGTATTTGCAGTTTGGGAGGCACTATCACTATCATATGCTTTTTAATAGAAGGCATAGATTTTTAGATGGGCATGCGATTCAACCTTTAACCATGGAGCTTAAGACTATTCTTCAATTTTCTTTCGTTAGATCTACCAATTCACTATTAATGCAAGACATTTGGTAGACTGATTGTATTAATAGACAGAGTTAAGATCTCAACAAATGTTATTAACCAATTCAGACTTAGGTTTACTTCTTTCAAAACTAAACAGAAAAACAATTCCTTCACCTTGAGCTAGTTCAGCCTATTAAAATTGAACTATTAAAATTTGAATAGGCTGATTTGCTAATTTGCTCGAGAAACCTAAAAGTTCTCACTTAATAAAACCTGATGAAGAAGGAAAAGATTTAATTTCAAAACTAAAACAGAAAAACAATTCCTTCACCTTGAGCTAGTTCAGCCTATTAAAATTGAACTATTAAAATTTGAATAAGCTGATTTGCTAATTTGCTCGAGAACCTAAAAGTTCTCACTTAATAAAACCTGATGAAGAAGAAAAAGATTTAATTTCAAAACTAAAACAGAAAAACAATTCCTTCACCTTGAGCTAGTTCAGCCTATTAAAATTGAACTATTAAAATTTGAATAGGCTGATTTGCTAATTTGCTCGAGAACCTAAAAGTTCTCACTTAATAAAACCTGATGAAGAAGAAAAAGATTTAATTTCAAAACTAAAACAGAAAAACAATTCCTTCACCTTGAGCTAGTTCAGCCTATTAAAATTGAACTATTAAAATTTTTTTCATTCTGATGAGCTAGAGCATTATTATAATCTTAAGCTTTCTTTTTAAGTTGAGTTTAAGTTGAGTTAAATATACGCAAAACACTGTGACAAGGCTTATGATAGAGTGTACATGACTTTTACTTACCATGTGTTAGAAAAAACAAAGAGACAAAAATGTCACATATATCGAGCTGATTGGATTTTCGTCACGGGGTTATATTGACAAATTGAGGGCTGCATTTGTTCCACAAATATAAACAAAAACCAAATGTTTTTGGAAAAAAAAAATTGTTTCTGGCTCAGACTTATTTGGCAAATAATCATAGCAAATAAAGGCCATAAAATTATTTTCATTTTGGCAAACGTATTGCAAATAAAGACAGAAATAAAAAAGCAAAGATAATTTACACTTTCCAATATGGACTTCGTAGTATGTAATACTATACTAGCCCTTCCTCTTCTTCGCAAAAAAATAAAAAATAAAATATTAATAAATATCTTGATATATTTTCGTTTCGAAATAAAAATCTTTATAAATTACTTGCCATTAAATTGTATGCAAACAACAATAACTTTTATTAACCTTTTCTTTGCATCCTCCACACATCTAGTAGTACTTGCGTATTGGTTTTGTTTTAAAGCTGATTGATTAGTCATTTGAAAGTTCTTGCTTAAGTAACACGTGTAATCAGAGGTCTTTAAAAGCCTTCATACTTGGACTCGTACAAATTATTTCATCGTTTCAAAATACTCAACAATTTTCATAATCATATATCATTTTTATTTATTTTTTGTTTTTCCTTAAAAACAAAGTTTTTATTTAATTCTAGCAGACTAGAAGAGATGTTTCAATTTTATGGTGTTTAAATGGGGTGTTATTCTCTCTTTATATTGTATGTTGGTGACGGCGCCCCTCTTGTTGTCAATAAAAATTATTTAATCGTGTGTAAAAAAATTGAAAGTGATACATAAGTAACACTAAAGGCCTGTAGTCATGTACATAATAGGCTCAAAAGAAGAATAGCAAATCGATTATTTGTTAGACGTTTGGTGTTTAAAAGAAAAATCTTATCTTCGATTGTATTTTAAAACATAATTTCATGATAAATTACTACCATTTATTATCAACTATTATGATTTAATGTTTTATTTATATGTACAAAATATTGAACAGAGACATTATTTTGATTTATAACATTTGGAAACAAAAAAAAAGAATAAAAAGTTTCGCAACTGTTAACATTTCAATTAAAAAAAGTTGATGTGCATATTTATAAAACTGAAAATTCTAATAAATCTTTAAGTATGTCGTTTGAAAATTTAGTTAAAATACTAATTTCTAAAGTACTATTAAAGTTTTGGAAACGTTAAGAATTTATTAAAAAATTTTTAGCCTTTTTTAGACTTCCTTCATATTCCATCCAGGAGCGAATAGTGTAGGGATACCTTTGTGGATAACTAGGTTAGGTAGGCCACTAGCACACTTAGGCTTAATAGAGCCCACTGTGATGCAGGATTGGCACCCGGCTTTTATTGAGTTTTATATTTCAAAAAAATCGGGTGGGTTTCTTATTTAAAGGTTTTCGTAGTTTATTTACAACAAAAATAAGTCAAATCTACATATTGTGAGTAGAAACTAATTCGGTTCGTTTTTTTTTAGCTCAAAAAATATAATGACTTAACATATTTATCAATATAAAAATTAATCTAATCACGGCTTACATCATTTTCCCATCTCTGAGCCAATGTCCGATTCCCGTCTCAGAAAAACTTCTTGTATTTTGAAGCGATCCACTTTGAAGCCGATTTTATATTTCTTCAAAAGAAGTGATTCGGTGACATGTCAAAAGATATTGTATCAGTCCAAACAGCGAATAGTCAGAAGGTGCAATGTTTGGAGAATACAGCGAGTATGGTAATTGGTCGTTCCTAACAACTTTTTGGCAACTTTTACGACATGAGACCGAGCGTTGTCTTGCAAAAGGAAAACTTTATCTGTCCTTATATTCAGGCCGCTTTTCGCTAAATGCACGGTTCAAACGAAGTAGCTACAGTCTGCTCTGATCACTTAGTTTTAGCAGCTCATAGTACACAATGTCGCTTTGATCCCACTAAGAGCGATAAATTGCCTTATAAATACTAAAACAACGCCATTTTACTAATAAACAAAAAATATTGTCGAAATGTACGAAATTTTAAAGCCCAATAAAACCCGGTGGGTTGGGCTTAAAAAAACCCGGGTTTTTACCAACCCTGATAAAAACGCCCTATGGTAGCCACTTGCTAGTTATATAAGCAATTGGCTCTATTCGCTCAATTTGCTGTAGAACAGTGTTAGGCAAACTAATATTAATCTATTTTACAATTGTGGTAATAATTGAAAGTCTCTCACTCAGGCTACTTTGCACTGTGTTTTTCCACTTGTTTTCTCTTTATTTCTCTTTATATTTTTGCCTATGCGTGTGACTACGTACGTGTGAAAGAAAATACAAGAGAAGAGCAGCTCCTCAGCACCAACTAACTATATATCCACTGAATACCTAATGCTCAGTCTAGCCAATGCCCAAGGCACTCCAAGAGAAGGTATAGCGTAGTTCTCATCCTCCTCCATGCAGAATTTGCATAGAGTGAAGTTCCTATGGCCCAATCTAAAGGTATTTTTTACAACCAAACAATATCTCATTAGCGATCCTATCACTGCAGATTAAGTAGTAATTCTCTTTATGTTAAACTTAAGTAGTAGTCATTCCAACCTCGGCCAGAGAACTCTAGCCTGTCAACAAGTAGGAGTGAGTCACCACTTCTTGTTATACATCGGCCCGCTGACCTATGCGCAGACGGTAGATAGAGATGAAGATCGATATACCAACACTCTCCCTCACCGTAATGAGTGACACTTCTTCTCCTTCAGAGATATAGCAAACATAACCTTCAAGCATCTAATAGCGTCCTTACTGTGCGTATAAATGCAAAGTTTGCAGTATGTTGTGACATTATATTCTCAATAGTTCAACAGCCTTACATATAGTAGCCATCTCTGCCTAAAATACACTGCAGTAGTCCATATCGACATATCAAAATCTCATTCGGATCTTCTGGATTTTAATCCTTATGTGAGTGATAAAAAAAGCAACTTAAACGTAGTGACAAGGTTACCCGGGTAAACATAAATTTTGAGGTTCCCTGTAATAATGGGTGGGCAAATTAGAGGTTAAGAAGTAGCACGTCGGCAGACGTCCGCTCTATTTACAAAATTCTTAATCACTTTTTGCAACAAAGCTTCGCTTATCTCTTCAATGCATCGCCGAATTTCATCTCTCAGAGAGTCAGTTGTTTGTGGTTTGTTCACGTAAACCTGATCTTCAAATTGCCCCAGAGTCACTGATGTCAACATTAGCCAATTGTGGCCACAAAAAATTTATTATCATGATTTGGTAGTGCAGAGAATTCATAATGACGGCGTTACCTTGCTTATTTTCGAAAAAATACGAGCCGATGATGCCGCCTAACCACAAACTGCATCATACGGTCACTTTCCTTCGATGTAGTGGTTTTTCGACGACTGTTTGTGGATTTTGTGAGCCCTATATGCGATAATTTTGTTTGTTTACATAGCCGCCTAATTGAAAATATGCCTAATAACTAAAGATGATTTTGCTGAAAAATGCGTTGGTTTCATTCAGTTTTTCAAACAGCCAGTTAATAAACGTTCGATGCAAGCAATGGTTGGCTGGCTTCAATTCTTGAGCGAGTTGAACTTTATAAGCGTGAAGATGAAGATCTTTATGCAAAATGTAGCGCAAAGTTCCTCTGGTGATTCCAATTGTTGCGAACTTGGACGAGTTGATGTTCCAGGCTCATTCTCAAGATTTTACTGTACAGCTTTTATGTTTGCATCACTATGGCCACTACGAGCATACAAGGGCGGATTGATATTGAAGCTACCTAAGTAGGAAATTTTTTTTTTTTTTTTTCAAAAACCATTCATTTCAAAACATAGCCTCCTTATAGCTCAATACACTTAGTACGACGATTTTCCAACTTTTTCATACCATCTGAATAATACGATTTTGGGAACTCCTCAGCATACGCATTAGTTTCGGTAATCACTTCTTCGTTTGAGATGAATCTTTTATCTTCGAGCCATTTTATCAAGTTTGGAAACAGGAAAAAGTCACTACCACACTTCGAAGTGGATTTCTCGTAGTTTTAGCATCGTATCTAATGTTGTGTGAACCGGTGCGATATCTTGAAGAAAGAGCACTTTTTTCTTGTTTAAATGTGGTCGTTTTTCCTTGATTGCATCAACCAATTGATCCAATAATGCACGATAATACTCTCCTATGATTGTGGATCCCTTTTCAAGATAATCGATGAGCAATATTCCGTGTGCATCCCAAAATACAGTGGCCATAACCTTCGAAGCACTTCCACCAGCTTCCACCCATTGCTGCAACTGATTTTTGGTTTCAGGTGTGTAGTGGTGGACCCATGTTTCATCAACAGTTATTAATCTACGTCCAATAACCGCTGTGAAGTGATCTGTCGAGCTCGTTTTTGTTCAACACTGAGCAAACGCGGCACCCATCCTGCCGATAGCTTTCTCATGCTCATGCAAAATGTTGAACACACGTTCTTATGATATGTTTACCATTTCAGCAGATTTCAGATTTTGACCCGGCGATTATTCATAACGATATCGAGGATTTTCTTGATATTTTCTTCAGTAACCACCTCTTTTAGCCTTCCTGTTGATGGTATTGTTGCAGTGCTTGTTCGGCCCCGTTTAAAATCAGCAATCCAATATTTTACTATATAATCTGACGGAGCAGATTCGCCGTAATGTTTATCAAGCTTTTCTTTTGTCTCTTTAGCCGTTTTGCCTTTCAAATAATAGTGTTTAATCACTACACGAAACTCACTTTTTTCCATTTTCCAAGAAACACAAAAGTTGCTTACTTCAAACAACTACAACAAATAAACTAATCAATGAATTTGGCTAAAATTTTAACAGCTGACGTTTGACAGATCGTAATTTCTAAGAAAGAAAATTTATTGTGTTTGTGCTGCCATCTAGCGCTAAGTAGCTTCAATGTCAATCCACACTAGTATATTTTTGATCTATTATCAGCAACAGTACCGTAAGCCTCGAATTTGGCGATTAAATTACGCACAGCGTTCTCAGAGAAAAAGCTACTCGAATTTTACGAAGTAATACAGTAAAATTTTCACCGTTTTGATAGTAAGTTTTCACAATTAAAATTCTTTGTTCAAGAGCGTTCAGTAGTTAAAATTTTCCAATTTCTTACTGAATAAATGTCAAAGGTTGACTGCTCAATTCTTGACATTTCATCATTTGACAGTCAATTTACTTCCTTACCTCAAACTTGCCCACCCTATAGAATAGTAAACTATTTTCTTTCCTTTCAATAACAATATATGAGTTATTGTGCGTATCCTTCTAAAAAAAACATTATTCGTATTTAAAAACAAAGAGCGTACTTTGATTTGCATACAAGCTGCGGAATATTTCTTGGGATACCCAGGTACCCTGTCACTCTGGTAAGGGTGCACAATAAAAACTACTCTATTGCATCACTTACACTTAAAGAGCTGAAATAGATTCAATTTTAAGAACAACGTTATTCTGCCTTCAAGATGGTTAAAGAGGTATAGTTGTTTTGTCTTTAACTTTTTTGTTTTATAATCTACAAACTTTTCAAGTGACAATAAAAAATCATAATGTGGAAAATGGAGGGCAATTTGTTGATATTTGTATGGGAATATATGAAAATCTAAATGCCATATCTCTGGAACCACTGGCTAATTTCCGATTTCGAGCAAACTTCACATAAACCATCTACTGACCATCCCCAACAAAACTGGAAATTTTGCTTGAAATCAGTCGAACCGTTTCCGCAGTTAGTGGTGACATTACAGTATACTCTTATTTTTATATTTGTAGACAGAATTAAAGAATTAATTGGGTATCCGGGTAATCTGTCACATACGTGTTTAACTCTTACGTATGTGACAGATTACCCGGATACCCAATTAATTCTTTAATTCTGTTTATAAATATAAAAATAAGAGTACACTGTAATGTCACCACTAACTGCGGAAACGGCTCGACTGATATCAAGCAAAATTTCAAAAATGTCCCATGTAAAAGTGGCTTAAAGTGCAAAATTTTCGCCCACAAATTTTCCTGAATTTTTGGTCTATACATTCTTGGAATCAATCTTCTGGCTTAAAATTATCCAACGACATATCGGAAATAAAAATATATGCCGCTAATAATTCTAGATTAGCTCATAATAATTCTATTATTTATGTATATTAACGCAACCCCTTTCTTAAAAAATAAAATTGCTTTTAAATGGTATGCGCATATACTCCATAAATTCCTAATTTTTATTAAATTATACATTACGACCACTAGAATAATGTCAAAAGATTTCTTTTTTTTCACGATTACAAGTATGTTTGAATTGCATACATGTACTAGAAACAAAAAAGAAAAATATTAATATTGAAAAAGCAAACAAAACCCAGAAAAAAAGGAAGTTACATAGACCAGACCCACTACTAAAAATGTCATATATTCTTGAACTGAAAACAATGACGATTATGATGACAATGACATGTAATTGAAATTGTATGTCAATACCCATCTATGGTATATACACAAAATGTACCGAATAAAATTATGAATCCTTATCCTTTATCGTACTTTCAACGCAAGTAACCAACCAACCCTTGGATGTAAGTGTGGTACAGAAAGCAAAAAGAAAAAAACAAACAATCCCGAATTCAAATACGAGTGGGTATGTACATACATATGTATGTATGTATGAAAGAACAATAAGGAATGTGGAATATGAGTAGTCGTCATAACTATTCATTATTTGTAAAACTATGCATGAATGCCATTATAATACTCATATATTGCAATACAAAAGGACGAGCATTTTTTCAATGTCGTAGTCTTTTCTTTATATGGAAAAGTGAAAGTAAATGGTACTCCTTTTTTCCTTTTTTTTTTTTCTTCTAAAAATATTGAAAGGAAACCATGCTGGGACTCAAAAAAACTCTTTCGGGTACATAATTTCTAATAATAATACGAGTACTATATGACAACATTATGTGCAATATTTAACCCTTTTTTCCAATTTTATTTTTAGAGACCAGCAAACGTAGGATAAGTTTTTAACTGCGTTATCGTTTGTTACTTCATAATGCCAACCATCAGAATCGTAATTTAATATCAAATAGTCTATTAAACATAAATAACGATTTAGATTTCGATTTAATATTTATGGTCATGATTTTATTAATATTTTGAAACGTTTTCCTCTCTATAAATACACACTCCATGGGTGACTACCGACTGCCTGTTATATCAACAGTAGGGACACACATACGCATGTGGTTGTCTATTATTTGACTTCTTCGGGTTATTTTTTTTATTAAATAAATAAATCGAAAAATTTAATTTTGTGTTTCATTTGTAGTTTAGTGTACCAAATACTCTCTATTACTATCTGTACAACCCTTTAGCCCCTGTATCCTTTTATTAATTTGTTATGAATTCAGAACTTAAAAGGATACCAAATAGTTTATTAGTTTTTTCTTCTCAGTTCTCGAGTGGGGTACTTGTTTGAATGTTTGTTTTTATAGTTGCCGGATATTGGCAAAAGATTGAATGGAAATGCGTATCAACGCAAAAGTCTCATGCTGTTCGTTCAATACTTTTATCATAAATATGTGATGATGAGATTATGAAAAACTCTGTTTCAAATAAGAAATTTTTGATGTTTTGTTTTGTATATTTTATTAAAATTTTTAATATTTTTTTGCATATAAATGGTCCGCCATCTAACGTTTCCAACGTTTTCCAACTAGTGCTTATTTCGTGAATGGTAACACTTAGCTCATGTCTGATTTGACAGATAATTAGTTCTATCCTTCCGCTGAACGAATATGGTTGTGTATACGCTTCGCTAAGTGGGGCTGCGATCGACTTACAGAGGATGCCGATGAATGATGATGAACGATGATGACAAAAAAATCATCTTTTCAGCTCATTTTGATCTTGACGGGTATGTAAACAAGCAAAATTTTCGCATTTGGAGCACAAAAAATCCGCACGCATACATTGAAAAGCCGATACATCCAAGACGAGTCACTGTTTGGTGCGGATATTCGCCCAGAGGCATAATTGGGCCATTTTTCTTCGAAAATGAGCAAGGAGTGGCCGTTACAGTCAATGGCGATCGTTATTGGGCCATGTTGAACGAATTTTTGTTCACAAAAATTGAAGAGGAGGATATTAGCAACATTTGGTTTCAACAGGACGGCGCTACGTGCCATACAACCAAAGCTACACTCGATGTTTTGCGCCCTGTTTTTGAAGATCGCATTATCAGCCGCAGAGCTGATATCGTTTGGCCACCTCGGAGTTGTGATTTGACACCGTTGGACTATTATTTGTGGGGTGCCGTCAAAGATAAGTGTTACGCCAACAAGCCAGAGACAATTGACGCTTTAAAGGACAATATTCCTGAAGCCATTGGTGAAATACAGCTGCACACAATCGATAATGTGCTTAAAAATTGGACCAATCGTGTAGGCTACTGCATGGCCAGCCGAGGCAGCCATTTGAATGAAATTATTTTCCATTATTAACCAAAAGGATTGTACTTTCAAATAAAAAAACGAAATTTGAGAAAATATTCAGTAGTTTTTTTTTATAGCATTTTCAAAAAAAAAAAATTATTTAGCGGACCCTTTATTAAAGGATAAGTACAAAAGGGTCTAAGCCATTTCAACTCAAATTCATAAATAACGCCGCTCCTCTCTGGAGCAACTAACAACTATATGAAGCATAAGACTACTCAATATTCACTAGGCCTAAGTTTTCAGGTTGTTTATAACATATGTAGAGAATATGCAATGTTTCTCAACCTTGTTCTGCCGAGCACAATTGTTCTTATCTGGGCCCATAACACTTTGTTAGGTTCCTGGACACACTGGTGTTATGGAAAACGAGATCACTGATGAACTGACAGGGCGGGGCTCGGCCACTGGTCTTGTGGGATCAAAGCCTGTGTCTGAGACAGCCTAAGCGGCTAATGAGATCCTTTAGCTACTTATACCATCTTCATCAAAAAGTTCCCGGAATTCATTCAGAGAATTAAAAATACAAAGTAATCCCCATCGACTGCAATACACTTATGCCAGCGCTTGATCCAATCCTCGAAGCATTTTTTATATTCGGTTTTCGGTATGTCCATCAGTGCTTCCTACAATTTTCCATTATTTGCTCTCGGCTGCTGAAAAGCGTTCCCCGTAATGGTTTTTTATTTCCATTGTCAGGGTCACAGGTGAATTCCGTGGCTGTTGGATGGTATTTGTTTTGCGACGGTGCAAAATCCACCAGTTTTCTGCTCATAATTCTGGTCTCTTTCAGCGAAATTCACGCATATGTCTCATAACGCCCAAATAATACGCTTAGTTTACTGTCTGGCCATCTAGCAAAAATTCATGATGGACTACACCGTTGTAATCCAGGAAAACCGTGAGCTTTGCCTTCTTTTTTGACTGAAAACGATGTGGTCTCGGCTCATTTGGTGAACGCCATTCACTTACCTGATGTCTGGATTGCGTGTCGTACTTATAAACCCACGTCTCGTCTCCAGTAATGACCCTTTTTATGAATGTGGGATCGGATTCAGCTTCGCAGTTTATGCCTTTGGCTACCACAACACCGGTCTCTTTTTCATGTCTTTTGGCACCAACTTTGCTGCTACACGATGTAAACCCAAGTCATTTACCAAAATGTCTTTGACGGATCCATAGGCAGTGTTCAAGTAGTCGGCTATCTCTCTGATGGTTAATTTGCGGTTATTGGCCAACATTGCTTTTACTTAATTTCCAAAGTTAGCGCACCATTAAATCCGTTCTTTACGTAAAATAAAATACAAGTTCGTTATTGCAAATTTAAATCCATTTCTAAAATTGTAAAAAAATCGTCATCACACATAGAGTTAGATGTACTTCTCGGCTACGAAGTTTTTGCAAATGTCAAGCTACGACGCTAAGATTTAGCGGAAATATCAGCAACAAATGTACCTAAAAAAAAAAACTCTAATCGGAATGATGGAACCGCCACACGGAGGCTTTTCGGGTAATTTTTTGGTCAAGGTGGTAATAGGGAGTTACGCCCCATGGGCAAGGCAACTATGAGAAAACTAATTGGCTTCCGGACGGACCATTATTATCTTAAATAGCGCTTCTTCGATCTCAATGTGGTACCTGAATAGAAGTTTCAACTGTGTAGGGAAGAAGAGAAGACGACGGAGCATATCCCCTGTGAATGTGTTGCTTTGGCAAACATTCGGAAACGAACTTTTATGGAGCCCTGTATTGGACCTGAACAGGTTCGTCGGCCCTCCATTGAGGATTTTGCTGTCTTCATACGTAAATTAGAGGATATTCTTCTGTATACTGCTACGATTGGTGTTTTCGGACCGATTTAATAGCTAATAGTTGCTTTTTGTTTACTTTGCTTTGAAATTTCATTATGGATAGACTTACGCCAGAGCAACGCTTGCAAATTGCTTAATTTTTTTAATCAAAATAATGGTTCAAACTTCAAAATTTTGTTTTCCGATGAAGCCCATTTTTGGTTGAATGGGTATGTAAATAAACAGATTTGTCGCTTTTGTAGTGAAAATAATCCACAAGCTTTTGTCGAAACACCATTACATCCACAGAAACTTACTGTTTGGTGCGCTTTGTGGGTTGGCGGAGTCAATGGTACATATATCTTCAAAAACGATGATGGTCAGAATGTTACTGTCAATGGTGAACTGTATAGGGACATGATTAGAAATTTTTTCGTACCTCAATTAGCTGACATTAATCTTGATTACATGTGATTCCAACAGGATGGACCCACATGCCACATAATGTGCGCTATATTTGATTATCATTATCATCATATCGACCAGACACTATTACAGGACACTGCGGATCTATCGTGTTCCTTCCGGTCTATAGTTTGTTCAGCAGATCTGCTGCCTTCCTAATGAGACCATATGTCTACCTAAAAATTTCCACCTAAACCTTTCATTCATAGAATATATGTTCCGTGTATGTATTATCTGTGATTGTCATCCTTTTCGGATGCGCTCTTAGCCTATAATGGTTCGTAAGAAACACCGTAAGGAGTTTCAAGTCCGGCATGCCATAATTGAGAATCTCAGATCGACGCCCAAATTGCGGACTAATGGTCGCCCTAGCGTAGCGAAGTCCTTTTTTAACATTCCGATCAAACTCACTCCGAACTAAGGCCCCATTAAACCAACAATCCCGGTCGGGGATTCAACCCTGAATTTCTTGCCAAAGCACAGATCGAAAGGCATGACGTCCAGTGCCGAAGATGGTTCTCCGACCACCCTGCGTAAATGGACAGACTTGTCGACGCATTTCGGGACCCGGCAGTGATAAACCAATCAAGACCGCTGTTGGACTTGTTCTCGTTGCCCTATTTACACCTAGGCAGGCGAGCTATGTACCCTGCCTAGTTTATTCATGGTGGTAGCTTCCACAGCTTTTTTCCACCAAGCTATAGCCTCATAAGTGATAATGGATTGAATGATAGCGATATCTATCCATAGCGTCATTCTCGGCGAAAGACCCCATGTCTTACTGTAGGAGGAGCAACTTGCCCAGAAGACTTTTATCGCCTTATTCTGGACGGCACCAAAGTGCGAGCTCCAACTAGGTCTCCTATCCAGAATGACACCTAGATACTTAACCTTCTTAGAAAAGTTGATGAAATACCGTCACATGATAACTTGTATCTCCTTGTGAAAGATACAACAACCGTTTTTGAGGAATTCACCAAGAGCCCCTCTGAGCGCACCAATTTGGCACAATTGATTTACTCAAAGAAACTTTTGATGAAAGAGTAAAAATCGAATTGACCACAAAGATCGTGTGATTTAATCCCATTGGATTATTATCTCTGGGGCTATGTAAAGGCAGTTATCTACATACGGCGATAAACCAGAGACAATTGAACACTGGGAAATCAACATTCAAAGAATTATTGGTGGAATAAAAATAAAAGAAAAATTGTGAAAATTGGTATACCAGATTGTGTCTTGTACGCGCCAGCCGTGGCGGCCTCATGGCCGAAAACATATTAAAACATTACCACACCACAGTACCACACAGCCGAAGCTACACTCGATGTTTTGCGCCCTGTTTTTGAAGATCACATTATCAGCCGCAGAGCTGATGTCGTTTGGCCACCTCGGAGCTGCGATTTGACACCGTTGGACTATTATTTGTGGGGTGCCGTCAAAGATAAGTGTTACGCCAACAAGCCAGAGACAATTGATGCTTTAAAGGACAATATTCCTGAAGCCATTGGTGAAATACAGCTGCACACAATCGATAATGTGCTTAAAAATTGGACTGATCGTGTAGGCTACTGCATGGCCAGCCGAGGCAGCCATTTGAATGAAATTATTTTCTTTTATTAACCGGAAGAATTGTACTTTCAAATAAAAAAAAAGAATTTTGAGAAAAAATTTAGTAGTTTTTTTTAAAGCATTTTCAACAAAAATATTATTTGGCGGACCCTTTAATTTTTTGGTTTGTATCAATAAAATAGATTTAAAAAAAATTGTATCTCTTTTGTCGGGCACTCTATAATAAAAAAAACCTTATCAGTTAAAATTGCAATTTCTAACTTTAAATGTTGAAGTCAGTTTACATTTCAATAAATAAATTGAATTTACATTAAAAAAAAAGCATTTTATCAGCTGTATAGCTGCTTATTAACTTCCTTTATACCACTCACTAACAAAATAAATCTAAAAAAACCTGTAATAAATTTTAATATGTTGCATCCTGACACTCGTGAGTATTTTTTTTTTTTTTTATATAAAGAAACCATGGTGTGTCTCAAATATTATTTTTACATAATTTTCAATTTAAAGTGTATATCCATCTATCCATATGCAAATTTTCATACAATAAGACGAGCAAACCTTCCTTCCATAATAACCCATTCAATATTGGCACCCTTAGAATCAGTTTCTCACTTTTTTTTTAGCAAAATTTAACCCAATTTTCAGTGCAAATTTACCTATAAAGGGTGCAGATATTGTTATCAGTAGGGCTGGCGAAGGAGGAGGAGGAGGCAGATTTTGATTATCATGTAAATCCCGTGAGTATTCATTAGATTTGCAACATTGTAATTTGTTTGCAAACAAAATTTATTTCGTCGTTCTACTGCTGAAGAATAAATAAAAACATTTTCTCTTAAAAAAAGAAAATTTGTTTTCAAAGTAAAAAAAACAGAAGTAACTGCCAAGGATATAGAAAATAAAGTTTTATGCATATGATTATGAACGCGAGTAAAAGGCATTTCAAAATTTGTTTCTTCTTCTTTTTTCTCTTTGCAATACACGTATCCGTTTCCGTTTTATCGAATATAGGAAATGTTTATACCATGTGTGTCATATGTCAGTTCAAAAAGACACTGAAGTGGAGTGTAAGGGGGGAGAAAGTTGTAACCCCTTTTTCCTTAAAACGTGTCAAGTCACATGTGTTTGTTTGTCAGTTTGCCTGTGACACACTATAAGCGTTTGTTTGTTTGTTGCTACTGTTGTGTGGCTTTATGGTTTGAAATGGGTTAAATGAGTGTCTTCGTCTGTGGCAATACGCTTAAATTATTTCTCGAGCTATTGTCGACTGGCAATAAATCTTTCAATGTCTATTGTTGCTCTATTGAAAACACACACAGACACACAATTGCCCCCGATGACATTCTCAATAAAAGTCAATTATTGTATTTAATTTGGTGAAAGGGTTGAGTTGAAATTGCCTAAAAGGTAACCTCAGCCAAGAATGGTTATTAAAAGAAGTTGACAATTTGCTACAACAATTTGTTGAAGGTTAAAATTTTAAGTAATATTTTTAAGGCAATATCTGCTTTCCCTCTCAGCGCACAAAGCTGTCAATTTTTAAAGTAAATATCAAGTCCAATCTCCTATACGCTTTGGAAAAAAGCTGCCCTTTGGCACATTAAGAAGATTCCGATGTTTTTGAATCAATGTCTTCGCGGGTTCTTACGAATATTCTGGCCTACAGTGGCGTCGATTAACAAGCTTTGGAAACAAATCCAATCAACAATGGCGGCGAATTGGCCACACGAGAAAAGCTATAGACCATAATCCACAGGGCAGCCGAAGAAAAGGACACCCGACTACTTCACTGTGGCGCTCAACTTCCACAGAATATTAAGAATTAGAATTACTTGTCGTTCTTAATAGAATAGCGGCGATTCACTCAGTGGCTTCGACATCAGGGTCTACACTGATGGCCTAAAGATTAGATCTGGTGTTGCATCCGGAGTCTTCTCGGTGCAAGCTAATCTGAACCATCACTAGTCATTTTAATGGCTCGAGTGTTTTCAGGCTGATATATTGGGCAATAGGGAAGCATGCTCACAACTTATCAAGATGGTACGGACTACCTTACTTTCCATCCTTATATCACACACAGCACCCCTTAGGTTGGTGAGAGAGTGTAGGTACTCATAAACACGCTCATATTATCTACTGAGACGATCGTTATTTAGATTTTGGGTCACCGCGACTGTTATAAGAATTAGCGGACTGACAAGTTGGCTCACGCGGGATCAGCCTGGAGTGGACGAAAGCCGAACTCGGTGGCATCGCTCATAGAAACACTGGGCCGGAAGAACAGCAGGTGGAAGGCTGAGGAGTACTGCATGATCATGAAGCTAACATGGCTTGGGTATGATCTGAGACGTTTTCCATAGCTCATTGTAGTATGTGCCCAGACTGGTGGCTGTATTTACTTGGTACTGGATAATTGGGAGCCATGCTCACGGTATGTGGTCTGCGCAACGACCACAGTTGCGGCTATGGTGAAATGGAGTAGGAAGAAACGGTTAAGCACTTCCTATGTGATTGTCCGATTCTTAAGAACCGAGTGGTTTCTACACGACATCTTTGCGAGACATTGCATTTGACCAGGTAGTCTCCTCAGATATCTCAACCTGACGGAGTGGGTGTTTAGTTATTAGGTGATTTTGGCAATTCTCAAAACGGTGTCCGAGAAAAATATTGACACTAGTGACGACTACGGTTGGCCACATGAACTTACCAACCGACAACGCTTTCAGGACTGAGGCCCATGACTTCGAATTCGTAGAATATTTAGTGAGTGAAAGTATCATTAGCTCTTAAATTACTTAATTGTAATCAGGAGGACTTAAGGAATCCGCTACGCTATTTCTGTAAAGGGATTTTTTTTATCTTTGCCTGACGAACCTCTTGTACCATTTAGAGCTCTTTGTGTGTATAGAAGCTGCTCCAAGGGGAGGAATTGGTTGGCGAAGTGTGTTTACATCAGAGAGTTTAGTTTTGAAATGTCCTTTAAGCTCTCGGACGGCCGTTGCAGCCTTCGGCAGCAAACTCGCTAAGGTTCTATGGAATATTTAGAAAATAGGTTATGGGGAGGAGGATAGAGGAAGTAGTGTTTATGTATGTTTGATTTGAATTTACTCATATCGTAAATGACAGGAAAAACTTTCACTGGAAGACTATTCCACAAACGAACTGTGCGACTGAAGAACGGATTCTTCCTAAAATGCGTTGTGCGATTCGTTGGAAAATCTACTTCAAAGGGTTGAACTCTACGGGAAAAACAGGTATTACAAGCAAATATGTAATTATCAAGAATTAAATTCCTTATTTCGTCAGAACACATTCCGTTATAACACCGATAGAACAATGAAACACACGCCACATTGCGACGATGCTCTAACGAATCAATAGAGTTGGCTATCCTACCATCATTAATAAGCACCTTCGCCCTCTCCTGTACGCGATCGAGAAGCTCCAAAATAGGCTTTGAAGCACCGGCCCATACATGAGAGATGTATTCCATCTTGGATCGGATATAGGTCTTGTAAATATTGAGAAGGTAAGATGGAGTGAAGTATTTCTTGCACCGTCTTAAAAAACCGAGGCTTCTTTCGACACTCGGAAAATGTGATGGTTCCAACGGACATCGCAATGAATCCTCATGCCCAGAATATCAAGAGCATCTGACTCCTCACCTGACGCCTGTGTGTCAGAAAACAACATATGGTCTTGCGCGCATTCAAATCGTCCCGATTCGCAAGACCCCACTCGGAGATCAAAAGAATACGATTGACAAATGTTGCTGTCGTCTGCGAAAGAGTAGACAGCATTGGAAGTCAGAAAAAGAAAGTCATTAAGAAATATTAAGAATAAAGTTGGAAAAAGAACGGCGCCTTGCTGTACCGCTGAATTTAATCTGAAATCGTCGGATGAGAACTCATCTAGAACCACTCTTATAGAACGATCTCTGAGAAAGCTCGACATAAATCGAGAGAAGTGACTAACAACACCAAAGGCAGTAAGTTTCGATACTAGTGTCTCATGCCAAACTCTATCAAACGCCTTGGAAATATTCAGAGCCACAACTTTGCTCTCACCAAAACCATGTATCGATTTATTCCACCACTCAGAGAGTACCGTCAGCAGGTCCCCAGTACAACTGTCCTTGTGGAAGCCGTATTGACGATCGCTTAGCAAATTGTTGGACTCCAAATATTTCGCAAGGTGGTGAGTAACCATACTCTCCACAACCTCACCATTTTTAGGGATTGGCGTTACGTTAGCAACCTTCCAGCAGAATGGAAAAATATCGGCGTGATATGACGCACTGAAAAGGTTGAATAATGGACACGCAAGCGTCGAAGAAACTGCTCTAGGCCCAGTGCTGGTATGCCATCAGGCCCCGAAAGACTTGTTTACGTTGAGATTTACGGCAAGGGCTCGAAAGTATATACTAGGCATAGTTACTGATACATTTGAAGGCTCTCCGGCAAACTAGAATTACTTGCAAATAGTTCAAAAGGTTTGCTGTATCAACCGGGTTCGTGAATGTTTGGTTATTCCTTAAAAGAACTGGAATCGAACTAGCGCTATTCCTAAGTCTTTTAACGAATGACCAAAAGCTCTTACTTCCTCTGAGAAAAGCAAGAACTTTAGCACGGAGGCGCTGATCGTAAGTACTGCGGCACACGAATATGTCGCCTGTTTGCATAGCGAATCAGTAAGGTCGCATTTATTGTTGCGCCAATTCCTGAATAATTCCTCTCCAAATCTGACTGCTATTCTGCACGTCTGATTGAACCAACATTTATTTCTTGGAATAATCGAAAGCAGTCAATCTGTCCCACTTTCTCTATTTCTGTATCGTTGATTCTCATCACAAGATCACTGTTCATATTTATTTCCATTGCCTTCATTTTGTTCTCATTTAATTTCATTTTATTCATTTTCAGCCATTGGTTAATTCTAAGCAAGTCATGCGCTACATTTTCGCGATTTTTTCGCACAATACTAATATAGAACAGTGATGGTTCTGGCAGCTGATTCTTTCACTTACTTTTTAATTAACTACTACACTTTCTTTCTTTTCTACTTAACGCATTTTTGTTAAATTGCACTTTCTTTTATTTTTTACTAATTTTTTTTTATTCATTACCACTTCTGTAATTTGTTTCTGTAAACACTATTATATTAATTTATTTATATTTATACAGTACTAAATTGTTAGTATTATTTTTAATATCCAAGACTAAAACCGTTATGTAGTGATTTACTTTATTTTCCGAACACTTCCTTAGCTGTCATTTATTGCATGCACCGCCAAACAGCTGTTTTAACAAAAACATAATCGCAAGTTTTTTGCTTCGACCAAGGCATTTTTTGTGGCCATTTAATAGATTTAAAGAAAGATGCTGAAATTAACTCAATTCTTAGCACAAAATGGTAAATTATTAATTAAATTATAAGTATTATTGCTTATTTCTAAAATTTAAACTATATTTTATAACAGTTAAAGTGAGCAACCTAGTGGGCATAAGACCCTTGGCTATCTCGGCATCTAGATCATCTGTGGAGAGTGCAGCAAAAGCTGATGAACCTATTGACATTAAGAATCCTTTCGAAAAGGAGCGTAAGGTGTGCATATTATGCAAACATGGCATAACACCCGACTATAAGAATGTTAAGCTACTGTCGCAATTTCAATCGCCATATACGGGCCGTATTTATGGTCGCCACATTACCGGATTATGTAAACAAAAACAAAAAGAAGTAGAGATGGCCATAATAAAAGCCCAAAATTGTGCAATGATGCCTACATATCACAAGGAATTGGAGTTTATGAAAGATCCCAAACTGTTTGATCCTGAAAGACCCATTAGGCCTCATAAATATTAAGTTAGAAATAAATTAAATGTGTTGTTCATGTTAAATCTTAATTTTTAATGTATTTTAACATTTCTTGGGGTATATGTAAGCGTTCCAGTAGTTGCGGTGTATCCACACGGGGATCAAGCTTTTGTTGTAGATCTTGCAAAGCTGTAGAAAATCCTGTTTGCCAGACATTAATGGTCCGTTTTAGTTCTTCTACCTTTTTCACATGCTCTTGACGCGCTTTAAGCTCTTCACGAGCCATTTTAATTTGTGCCAAGAGTTGTTCTTTTATTAAATTTGTTGGTTTCTTAACACCCACCATCTCATCCTCTTTTTCCATTTCATTCGCCATATGAAATTCTAGTCGTTTTTTGGTCATTTTCTCTCGGACTTTTTTACTTAATGATAATCTATAGGGACGACAGTTAGTACTTACTGACTGTTGTTTCATTAAGTGCTCTCCAGTTTCTTGTCTAGATGGTGTCTCTGCCATGAATGTCACATGCTTTGTTGCAATCTTATTTTTTTCTAAATTTGTATAATTTATTTTTGTATCACTTTGAGCTATTTTTCTTGATTTGGGGCATGGCGGTGTATCTTCGCTGTCGTTTAATTTTGTTTCTCCCCTGACAGAAGAATCAATTTTTGCACTGTTCCCTTTTAATACGCTGCTGGTGCGTCGCAGGCCCAACCTTCTCGTTTGTTTTGGTGTGGAATAATTATCGTTCATTTTATTAATTGTTTAAAAGTAATTAATATCTTCTTTAAATAATAATTTTAACAAAAGTCGCTATAAATTATTTGGGAAATGAAAATTTTGGCGCACAACTAAAAAATAAAAATACAATTTAAAATAATTTGTGATGACATTTCTCTTATTGACAATAAAAACACTGTATAATTATAAAACCATACATTTCCATCTCTAACCTCTCATAAAAAAATGTTGGTAAAAAAGAAAAAAATATGCAAGTACTGTAAATATGATACTTTTTATAAGTATAAGTTACCAGATTTCTTTTGGAACCAAATGACCCACTTAGATTACACTTTTTTATTCAAATATATGGACTGTTTCGAATATACATAAGATGCACATTTTATTGCGATTGGAGGAAGGAAATTTCACGGGATTCGTTAACAACTAGCTATTACATAGCTCATCTTATCTCTATCAGTCTAAGTTTTAACCACTTTTTCAAGTACTTCTAGTATTATTTCAATAATGATATTAATCATATAAATCTCAAACAGTTAATTGGTTTGTTAGCATTACATAGGAGGAAGAAAATAATTTAAATGCTTATAAACAACCTCTCCCTCGGACTCATTGTTATATCCCTTAAAACATTATCATACAAACTATTAGTTAAACGTGAAAAACGACCAACCGACCTCTATAATTATAAAGAATGTACATTTTTCGTAGTACATTTGTGAATGAACAAGTGCTTCCAGCGTGCCAGTCGCATCGAAGGTGTTGCACCGAATTTCTCTTACTTATCGAAACAATTTCAACAATGTACATAATGTATATTACAGAGTAGTTCCAATGAATGCCTTCTATATCGGCTGCAGTGAGGGTTACAGCCGATAATTTGCCTGGCAAAATTATACGCGCATTTTCCGAAGATTATAATTTTCCCATCTACGCCTTACCTTTTTAATTACATGGTTGCCGAGTCACAGTCGTTTTTCGACATTTTTGTAATGGGTTCAAGACAAATTTTGCTTGTTTTCGAAACACAACTAATACGCCAACCATAGAAGGGCCAATATGAACTGGTTGCTGTTCTGTTAATGCCCGCAAATCGTTGTTATTGTTGTAACAGTTTGGCGAATTAATTAGTTATCAGCTAATTAATTAATTATTGGCTAATTAACTATTTATAATTATAAACTTGCAATTTTCCTAGTCTAATAGGTATTTAATATCCCTCTTAATACTGATTTAAGTTGAACCATAATTAATCTTGTCTGCCTAGCATTCCGCTTAATTTTAATCTAAGTTAGGCTACAATTGATCTTTTCTGATTATTCAGGAATCGATTGGGACAATAGTCCTTAGCTATTTGATGCATTAGCCCTGGAAGCGACAACCAACTTGTGCGGCACGACATATTGAATATTCATCTTGTGGGGTCTGTCCTTACGGGTATGGAGAGGGAAGGAAATGGTTTGTAGTTGTTAGGGTGACGACAATAGCGTCATGCCATTGAAAATTTTCTTGAAAGTAACTCTTTGTAGAGATTACAAGTAGAACCCTAGTTTCCTGATGTGTGTAGTCTATACCGGCCATCTTTCTATTGCTATTTGTTTTATCAGTTAAAAAAAAAAACATTCCTGACATGTGCAAATGCCAAAAATTCTCAGTATGGTTTGCCATTTTACCATGAATAGACAGGCTAACAACGCTTGCAAATCATTAAATTTTATCAAAATTCATGCAGTGAGAAAAATGTGTTTCTAACGAAAAATTATCTTCAGCTACGAAACACATCTTTGGCTAAATGGCTACGTTCACAAACAGAATTGCCGAATTTGCTATAAAGAGCGGCCAGAGGGGGTTCAAGAGCTGCCAATCTTGGTTGATATGTGATTTAAACAATGCAGCATGGCACATGCAACATGACACGCGATAACATAAACCTATTGGGAGCGAGTTTCGTCAGCAATTAATATCAAGTTCTGAAGCAATTCATTGATCAAAATAGATTATTTTTTGTGAGGTTACATAAAGTCTCTCGTGTGCAGATACAAGACACCCATAATTCGAGCTCTGAAAGACAACATTACAGCTGCCATTTGTTAAGATACCAGCCGAAATGCTGGAAAAAGTAAATGGAGCTTATCGATTAACCACGTGCATGCTAATATCGGGCAACATTGGCTAAAATAATTTTTAAAAAGTAAAAGAATTTCATTCACTTTTAGAAAATTGATTTTTTTTAATTTTGAGGACGAGCAATCATCCGGTTAAAACTGGACCGATGGCCGCAAACAATCGGAGAACCAAATGGTCCATTGCGATCGTACTGTGTGGAAACCTATATGATCGGAGAGAAGAAGAATTATAAGTACAAATGAGAAAGTTAAGGAAAAATGAATGAACAAAATCTAAAGAAAATAAAAAGCTGAAATGTCTCACACTCCCAGTGCCACAACCAGCTGAGGCCCTTGGTGAACCGAGGGATAAAGGTAGGGTCGGTACACGAACGGGAGTTTAGAGTTTGGATCGTAAATTCACTCAAGAATCGATGCCTCCTGGTCGAGAGCCTTGCAGAATGACATAATAGTTGTTCGATCGGCTATAACTCGTACTCGTCCTCCCACAGCCTACAGTAATCAGTATCGGCATTCGCCCATCTACGAGTCATCATACGGATACCAAAATGGCTCGTAATAACGCCTGTAGTCAGCCTCTGCTCCACTTTACTCATAGAGAGAGCAGACGTTGAATGGCTGGAAATAACCGGCCATATAGATCTAGAGATCCTGCAACACGGTTCGTTGAGCAGGTTTGATCAGCTTTCTCAGCGAAGAACTTCTCTGGCACACTGATGTAATGACTCAATGGCGGCAGGACAGAGTCTTCGCTCCGTAGGACTGTTAACGCAGTGTCATGACAAGCCAATTCATCAGCCTTTTCATCGCCAGCAATACTACAGTGACCCGGTACCCAGCAAAGTTCAGCAGCCTACCCAGGGCTAATCTGCAGTGCCGAACGACCCTGAATCACCCGTTACATCCAGTAGCAATTAACAGTGCATTGTTTTGATCTTTATAAGCTTTTCCACTACGTATCGCTTAAGAAACAGCTTCAGACTAAGGCAACATAACTGATAATCGAATTGCTTATCGCTTTGCCTTAATCAATGAAGTGACGACGAAGGCCTTCAGGTCTTCACTTTTCCTTGGACTTAAGTGGTATGCTTAGAAATATAAAGCATGTTACCAAAGGCAACAAATAATATCTTAGGAAACCAGACAATCGGGTTAGTCATCTTCTCCGTTAGAAAGATTCAGGTTCAGCTGTACATCCTTAGTTTATGAGATGAATGGCGTCGCTGCGGATTTTGATGGCGATAGCTGTACAAATTTTGCTCATGTGAAATTCGAATGCAACTTTCGTATATACTTACAGAAACTAAAATGAACTGAAATTCTTTTTTATAAAAATAAAATCGAATATTTTCTTTAAATTATTTTTAATGCATATTATTATAATTTGTAATTTATTATGTAGGGATTTTATGTTCTTTAAAGCTACTTTTACGAATCTAATCTGATTTTAAACTTTCATTTGATGTTAATAACTGGGGTTTTGTGTCTTTGTTTTTCGTTTTCCATAAGATAAATATCGTAAAACATAAAAATATTAAATAATTACTCATCGTATCGCATATATTGAAGATTTATTTTATATTGAGGAAAGGGAGATATTTTGTCAGTTGTTGTTTTTAAATAAATATATTTTCATATACGATTTGTAATATGTATTATAATGATTATGATAAATATTATATATGTATTAAATTTAATGTTTATATATAAGTTTTTATATTTTTATTTTTTATAAATATATCAAATTTTAATAATGTAAATCCATTGGTTAGAGATAAATTTCTAAACACATCTAATGATTATTTTGTTTGTTTATATATTGTTGTTGTAGTAGTTGTATGCAAAATATGTTTATGAAAAAATATATATGATATATTTTTATAATTTTTTTTTATAATTTATTTTTCATTGGATTGTATTTTTATTAATTTTTTTGCTTACTAATTAAATTGTGGTTTATTTAAAGGAAACATACGTTTCAATATATTTGAGGGTTTTATTGTTGTTGTTGTTTTATTTTTCTCATTTCCTTAAATCAAGTAAATTACTTCAATGCTTTGTAATATTAAAGAAATTAAATAATTAAACTTGTTTGCACTCTTGCTTTTGCAGTTATTTTAACATTAATATTTAAAAAAAAATTGTTAGAAAATAATTTAATAAAGCTATCAACGAAATAATTAAATTAATAAAAATATTTAATATTTATGCTTTAAAGCACGGTGGTAGAACATGAGATAACTAGTTTTTAAAAAAAATTATGGTTAATATTGAAAAAAAAATGTCTTTAAAGCTGCTAAACCAAAATCTACAGAAATCTCTTAAAGTTACTAAAAAAAAACTAAAAGTAAATACTAATTTTTTTCTTTCATTTTTAAAATCAAAGAAATAATTTTTAACATTTTCAATTATAAAAAAATAAATCATAAGATAGCATATTTTTGAATTGTAGCCTTAAAGCTCCTTTATTACAACAATAATAAAATGCATTTAAAGAACCATAATTTTAATAAACCGTTTTTCGAATTATTTCAAACGCTGTGTTCGTTAAAAAGCCGTTTTTGGTTACGGCTTTGAGTTAAAAAACTGAATAATCTGTTTTCTATTAAAGAAATATTGGTTTTACTTGGGTCAATAGTTTAGTAAAAAAAAGTTTATTAGTAATAAAGTTTACTTTAAAAAGTCGTAAGGTAAAGATTTCTATCATTATCACAAACCAACAAATATATGTCAAGAGATAACGAGGATTTTTTTTTAACAATTTGTAAACAAAAAACTTTTCCTGTCTGAGCACAAGAGAAAGCTTTAAAAAGAATACCAATTAATTGAAGCTTTAACATACGCACACTTTCTGAGTTTAAAACGGTTCTTCATAACCCGCTTAACCTGAACGATGGTTCATAATAGTGAACTACTAACTAAAAAAAATTATTAGCGAATATTTTGCGATATCACCAAAACTTTTCGCTTTAGATATTGTTTCTAAAACTTTACTGTTGATATAACAGGCAAATTTTCGAGTTCGAAAGATGTGCTGCCACAAATGGATCTACGGATGAACTCTGGGAGTTATTTTTCGTTTAGCTTCCAATAATTATTTTCGAATGTTGTATTCAAGAAATTTTTGCCAAAAGTTCGAAAGTGATGTTATTATCGAATGTCGTGGTCAAGCTGGAATACTTTAATAGCAACAAAACAAAATGGCTGGTTGACTGATTGATTTGCGTAAAAAAATTGTAAATTCTTAAGGTAAATCCTTAATTTTAATATAAAAAGATTGTTTAATGCAAAATCAAAAACCAGTAAACCGAGACCAAATAAATGGCGTTTAAATATGCCCATCTTCCAAAAAACGCAGCGATTTTAAATTACTTGCAGTTCGAAAAACGCAAAACACATTTCGGTATGTTCTGAAAACCATGCGATAAGCTATTTTTCGAATTTGTGTTCGAAAAATGAAAACATATGTATATTTTATTATAACATACATATTATATTATAATTCTGAAATTAGACTGCCCTCATCATAGTTTATAAGTAAAACAAACAAGACCTTATTCAGGTTTGAAAATGCTAAAGTTCTAGTGTTTTTATTTGTCTAAACACTTGTTAGGCGTTTTCAAATCGAAAGCGCAAATTTTGAAGGATAAGCGGTTTCCAGAACATGGGTTATGAAATATTCGAAACTAGACGATGCTAAAAGGCAAAAAACCGGTCAAATCGGTTAGATTTTTCAATAGTTTAATTAAAACGTTTCAAATGTATATTTTCAGATAGGAATGTGGATGAAATGTTTTTTACACAGTTTTGGCTGGTCATATAATTAAAACATAATGGCAATCATTGGCAATGTAAATTTTTATATTTTTCTCGTCGGTTAAAGTTTCGTCCAGAACCATTATATGATAGAGGCTGCTTTGCACAACTAAAACAAAAAATAATATAAAACTCAGACTACAAAAAGACTTTGAAAAAACGTTAATCAGAGCAGCATCGCTGAATGTTTACCACCATAAGAATAATTGAAATAGGTAGCTTAGCAATAAAATGGTTTGGAGTTCACTTTTTGATTTCCCTCAACTTTCCCTCAACTGGCATTTTTTTCACACTTTTGAAGTGACACAGTTTCTTCAGTAAAATAAAAATTTTGATTGTTTTATATAAAACACTGTTGTAATAACGGAGCATTAGCTTTAGCAGTTTAATTGCCATAATATGACTTTTAACAATTTGAATTAAAAAAAAAATTTTTTTTTGTTCAAGAAAAAAATTTCCGCATAAGCTTATTTGCATATTGCTATATAATTCATCTTCAAAAAAATCTATAGACTAATGCTTAAAACAAACAATTAAAAAGAAAATATAAACCTGCTTTTGAAAACAAACTAGATAAATAAATAGTCGACTAAAAAAGCATATTCAGTTTTATAAAATGTTTTTATCTTCAGCTTATTTAGGCAACACAAATAACTCGAATAGGAAATTGGCTTTAAATTATGTTTTAAAGAAATATTAAAGAATTATATTTTCAAAATCTATCAAATAGAACATATATACACAAATTCCTTAGTTTTTTGCCTTGCCTCTTTCTAAAAGTTGTTGAAAAGACATAAAAACAATTTTATAAAAAAAAAAACTTAACTCTCTTCCTCTTTAATCATTCACAATTTATGATAACGTTCAACATCTGAGGAACGAAATTTTCTATTACAAATGCATTTTTCATCACGTGTGAGTATGACTAAACATTCACGACACACTAAATGACCGCAGGTTTGTATTTCATACGCAAACTCAGTTGTCTGACATTTAATGCAACGCACTGGTGGTTGTAATGATTGCTCCTCTAAGGGTAATTGCGAAAAACGTGTGATTTTCTGCAAAGCTTGATGTATGGCATGATCAATACCATCACCACCACCACCGCCACCGCCTTCACTACCAGCACCAGAAGTTTCTGTTACCATTGTAGAACTATTGGTGCTGCTGGCAATAGTATTGGTGTCGTCCATTGTTAATGTGGCACACTTAACAAATGATGCAGTAGCTGTAGCCGAGGTTTGTGTGGCAGTGGATGCCAATACTAGTGGTGCAGAGCTGGAGGTTAGGGTGGTGGAGGAAGTTACCGCCGAGGTAGTATATTTTTTGTTTAATTTATTATTGCATTTATTATTACCGCTTAATGTTACAGTATAGGGTGCAATTGCGTTTGGTGTTGTTGTTGTTGTTTCCATAAGTCTTATACGTTTGCTTGGTATATCATACAGTGAAATTGGCAGATCATCAGTAACACTGCTATCAGTATAGGATAATGTTGCAGTGGCTGTTGTTTTATAAGTTTTCGATAGAGATGAATAAACACCGGTTGTATATTGATGGCAAAGACTAGCAATTTGCGAGGCATGTCTATTTTTACTACGTCTCACACGAGAACTGCCCAAAGAACGGGGTACACTTTTGAAATGTTCTGAATTTTCCAATAGGAACTTTTCAATGCGAGCTTTCAGGGCTAAATTCAAAATAGCCCTACGTTGTGGCGTAAACTCCAGACCGGTAAATGGATCCGAAGGTAAACGGCCCCATTTTGCTTCTTCTTCAGAGTGTTTATCTATAGTCGATTGATCGACAATTTTGCCAGATGGCAAAACAGTTGGAAAGATCTGAAAAATAGGATACAAAATCAATATTTTTGCAAAAATAAAAAAATATTTGAATTAAAAAAGTTATTCGTATAATTGGAATTTGTTTAATTTATACAGTACAATACTGTATGATATATTTTATAAAGTAAATAAAATTTTACCATCCCTAATGAAATAATCGATTTCTTATCATTCCTGCATCAACAAAACAATTTTACAATCACAATAAAAACTCTTCATACGAAACAGGATTCCTACGGAGAACAAAGCAGCGGCAGTAAAATCAAAATGTTTAAAAATATTGTAATTAAACCCATAATTCCAAAACAGAAGCCATCGAACATATACTACGGTTTGTTGAAGACGCAAGAGTATGGTGAACTTTTTCTTGCCTCTTATCTTGAAAATAATCTCTTTTGCATTTGTTTTCTTCATTTCGTTTTGAATGATGGCGGCCACACAATGGCAAAGTACACAAATGATTTACAAAAATGTTGGCCTCAATCTCTTTGTATCAACGATAATGCGTTCACAAAAGAGGTCTATGGAAAATATTTGAGGCAACAAAACGAACAACAGGAAGTTTTTGTTGCTCTTAATGGTACTGACTTTCAAAACAAAGTCTGGTTGGCTTTATTAGAGATACCCTATGGCGAGGAGAGGACCTATGCCGATGTTGCTGTTAAGATTGGAAATCCTAAAGCTATACGAGCAGTGGGCAGTGCTGTAGGTGCTAATAATATTGCCGTATTAGTGCCATGTCATCGTGTTAAGGCCAAGACGGGTGATCTACTTAAGTATCGATGGGGCAGTGGATTGAAAAGACAATTATTGCTGAATGAAAAAATGAATATATAATAAATATAATCTAAAGTATGTATGTATTTGAAAAATGATAACAAAAAATAATGTAGATTTTTGTTGAGTTTAACAAAAAATATTTATGGACAAGCATTGTTTATGATTCCACCCTTCAAATCTTTCAATGTTTCTAAAGCACTTGCACAAAGTGTTATCACCACATGCGCTATGGTATTTATAAGTTTTCCTTTCCTATATTTCTCATACAGTTTGAGTGTCGTTATGGTATAGACAGACTCTAGAATGATCAGAGCAGTTCTCTGCACAGATACAATGAAAAAATCTCTAAATAAGCTAAAGACTGTCATCAAATAACTAAAATATTTCAACGTACAAAATAAGAACGTACAAGTAAGAAAAATACCAAAAACCAGAAGAAATTCAGAATTTTGCAGTTGTTGTTAAAACATCTTTGCTGTTGCTGTTATTTTAGCCATACGGTTAGTAGTACCGGGGTCATATCTCTCTCCGCCGGCAGCAGTTCAAAATACTGGCCCAGCTGGATCTTAACTGTGCCAAGATGAAGCGGGTTTGCCTGGATAGCTGTAGAGGAATTTATTGCATCCATAGCCACTTACGGCCTCAGTGGCTCCAATTTATGCAAGGTTAGCAGAGCATTTAACAATGGCAATCGGTCGACATCAGATGGGATGACGTCCTGGAAATCTCCGTTTAAACGATGAAAGTATTGACGAATGTTGTCTAGGGAGAAATCTAATATCAAAATTTGATGTCGTTGCGGTAAGAAGGCTGATTACAGGCAAATGCACGGTTGATTTCAACAGAGTTGTTAATTCTTTTGTCCAGATAGTGAAATGTGATACTGTTGACTCTGAGGTTGATAATTTTAAGTTCCGTTTTCTCAATTGTCGGCGTACGATACCATTAAATCGTTTTGAGAGAGAGTAGGCAGAGTGGCAAGGTATACGTTAAAGAAGATAGGTGACAGTACTCCTCTTTAAGACACGCCCAATTTAATCTTGCGATAGTATGATTTTTACTCTCTGAACTTATCAAACGCCTGCATATCACAAAGATAGTTGGCAATCCAGCGCTTGAAAGCAGCATCGTTGGATTGGGATAAATCCAGAGCAGCTACAACTGTAAATTACTGATTAGCTATTCGAATAGTTATCACATTCAAACCCGTTGTTGTGCTGTGGGTTTCCCTGAAGACATATTGGTGTGAAACAAGTGGGAAATGTTATTTCAGGGATTGTAGCAGTAGCGACTCCAAGATCTTAACTATAAGTGATGATCACTTTTGAGACAATTTTTGCCCTTGTAAAACCACTACAACAAAAAGTTTAATTAAAAGCAATTATAAAACGAAATATATACATAAATTTATACATAATTCTAAAAAAATATAAAAATAAAGATTGGAATTCGCTAAGGAACCTGCAAAATTTGTCAGCAGCCACTTGGCAGTGTATTTTGCGGTCATGAGAACGCTTGAACGAATAATTTACTTAATTTACTATCAAAAAATTGCGACGGATAAAAACGCCAATCCAGACATACGTGTACTGTAGTAGTCTCTATTTAGAGCAATGGTCAATGATCGGTGCATTTTATTAAAATATTTTGAATGGCATCATGGTGAATGGTAATTGGAAACATACATCTCAGAAGGCTTAACTATGATCGGAAACTATAAGACGAATTTTTTACATGGCTAGATTGACGAGATGTGTTGAGCTCTTGAAGCAAAAGAATTCATCTAATAAGGATGATCTATGGATAATGGTAGAAGTTGAATATTTAATATTAAAATAAATTTATATTTTATAAAAAGTATAGTACGTTGCAATCGATTTGTGAACACATTCAAAAATATAAACTAGCTTGGTTTTCATTAGCTCACACTATCGTGGTTTCCCTATATTGAGATATAACGTTAATAAATTACGTATAGCTTTAATAAAAACACAAAATTTCTGAACTAAAACTCTGCACTGCTATTATTTTGATTTATATTGTACAGCGAAAAAGAGAAAAACAACAAACAATTTGAGAAATTAGATTTTAAATAACCAGAGTCTAGTTTTTAGGTTTAATTAAATTCTCTGCCATAAAACCAAAAGAAAATATTTTTACCGGAAATAAAAAAAACTACCCGCGTCTATACATACAAGTTATGAAAGTTAACAAAATGGTGGTGTTCATACATTATTCCCTAACTAATCTAACTTGAATCCAAGATTCTCTAAATTAAATCCAAGTTATGCAGTATCGATCTTTGCTTCTAATAAAAACTGCTTTTTTTAATTGACATAAAGTCATACGATTCCACTTGAACAACAAAAAAATAAATTTTTCCTTACACCTAAAGAATTTATAAGATTTCTATTTATGCCTTTTATTCATAAGTACATAGGTATGTGAGATTGCTTTTCAGCACACACCACCACTTCATAAATAAATGCTATTAAGAATTATTTCCATTATACAGTTAAGTTTAGACTTGTGCACAAAAATAATTGCTTATTATGAATACAATAGTAAATTCATAATTAGCAATTACAAGCAAATAAAATTCTTTTAAGAAATGTAAAAAAATTCAAGAAAAAAAATTATCTTTTTTATAAACATACAACTCACCATCAGCTCCCATGTAATGGCATCTAGGAACTCTTCTGGTATTTTAAGCATTGAATGTTTATTTAATTCCGGTATAGATCTTGAAGGTGACCGTTGACCGGCATCATTGTCACCTTGTCGAGCACCACAACCACCAAAATCATAGGGATTGACAATTTCATTCCATATACTCTTTACTAATTCCCGGTCGGCCTTTTCAAGAGAACGAGCTGGCAAGCCCCAAACTTGAACTTTACGCAAAACGGGCGGACATTTGTGTGTGTCACGTATAATCAATTTAATACTGTTGGTATTCGACAGCATCTTGTGGGCTGTCTTAAAGAAAAACACTTTTGCACACGGCTGTTGTTCGGAATTCTTCGAACTGTAATCACTCTGATAGCAAAATGTTAACGAATCAACATCTTTAGCTAAATCACGTACAAAGGCTACCCTTTCCCAGATACCCTCGTACTTGCCGTGCACCTCAAAGGCTGTTGACCTAAAAGCACCATGACTATTCCATAGTTTAATTACCTTTAATTCAATGGCCTTCGGAAATTCAAAGACAATCTCCACGGGTGGCTTTGTTACCGAAAATGCCATAAAACCACGCTGTAGCTGTTCGGCATCATCGGCTATTAGATTCGAGACCCCATAGCCGTCTTCACAGACGGCATCACACTCGACTGTGGGCTTTAGTTTGGGATTGAGGAAGTTAATGAGACTCATTAAAAATCGGAAAGAATATCAAAAGAAAATTGTTCGTAAATGTATCGACACGGAAACACTTTTTTTTTATTATTTTTGCGAACACTCTTTCTACACGTTTAATTGGTATATAGATTTTTCTTTATTCTATTGTTCTTTTGAAATGAAAAAAACTGACTTAATTCGTATGATTTATGTAAAAAATGGCGTCACTTGTGATTGCTGTGTGTAATTATTTGTACGAAATTATGCTTTTTCTGTCTATTTTTTTTCTTTCAGCTCTTCCTCAACAGCAACCAATACTACACAATGACCGACCATCTCTGCTGCAGCGGCTGCTACAATTTGTGTTGTGTGTTGTTGTTTCTCTTTTACACATGACATTTTGTATGTGCGTGCAAATGCGACTCTGTGAATAGGAAAATGAAATAAGATAACAGCTGTTTTAATATTATTTGGAAGTAGTATTGGCAACACTAGATATTTATTGTAAAGGAATACAAAAGTTTCGTTGGTAGGCATCGTTGTGTTTTTTAATTTTGCAAACAAAATAATAGAAAAATTATAGTGAAATTAGTAAAAAGTATGTAAAAATCGAACATTCTTAGTTCCCAAAATACATAATGTAGTTTTCGTCCAAATATGGAGGTAAAGCTCTTGTAAAAGGAGGAAACTATGTTGAAAGTTGATTTAATGCTTTTGTGTGTGCGAAAAATAATGGAAACGGTTTTGTGAGGGAAATAAAATAAGTTTTAAAAATGTGTCCACTAAATAGTGTCTCAGGTTAAATGCCTTTAACATAACGTCCTTCGATAGCACTCTGCGCCAGAATGTAACAGAAGAAATAAAGCAAGTAGCTGAAAATTCACCCAAGTTGCCAGGTAAGTGCTTATGTGTTAATAAAAATTTTAAAAGTAACGGCAAAACTGTTTCATATACATATTTGCCATTGTTATGTTACTACTGCGGGTGTAAAAATCGATTAACGTGTGAGGTATTAGGTTTATGCATAATTTAATTTTAAAAACTGAACGTTATATTATCTTCACACTACTAAAGTTAAGCATGTTTAAGAACCTTTTTCAAAAAATTAAACGAAGTTGTTCACACTGTACTTATCGTGTTTTGCTTTGACATTTTGTACAATTTTTCATTAGAAGCTTTAAAAATAAAAAAGTTTTACATAAAAATTATAAGTTTAAAATTCTGAAAATTTCTTGTCAATAAATTTCTAAGTATTTTTGAACAACACAGTTGAAAACATGGACGATATTTTTAAAGTGACTAAAAAAGTTACACGATGGAATACTGCTTATTGAAGAAAAAAGCTTCGTATAAATTTTTTAAGTTGACTCTTTATTTCCTCATACTTATTTTAGCATATACCTCCTGAAGTATATATGTATGGCTTTTTCCATCTCTTGTACAACTTTCATATTTTTATCCTATCCTATACATATAAGATAAGATAGGAGGAAGTGGTAGCCTCGTTGATTCAAGGCACGATCGAACACACATTGTAGACCGATATCACATGATGCCACCGAGCTGGTCATCAAGACCAGAATAATTGGTCTTGACAATCAGGACGGAGACTTCGTCTGAAAGCAGATTTCTCTAAATTTAGTCGGCAATCAGCCTGACATCAGACATACATAAATACATAAATTAAATGCATAAATTTATACTATGAAATTGGAAATTTGGTTTTTAATTAAAAAAAAAAATAAAATTAAAAAAAATTGTTTTTTAATTAAAAAAAAAAATAATTAAAAAAATTGTAATTTAAGTTTAATATTTTTTTAAATTTTTGACATGTAGTCATTTAAAAGCTTGTTCAGTAAAAAATTTCAATCCGAAAAATGATTGAACACACTTCAAACCGATATCCGTACCCTGGCTTTGACGAGTTTTGGTAAGAGTTTAAATATTAAACACTCTTATGTTATACTATATTCATCTCTAGCGTGTTTAACATCTCAATCGTGTTTGAAGTGTTTTGTTAAACATCTCAAATAAGATGTTTTAGATTTAAGCAATATATATATATATATATATATATATATATATATATATATATATAATAATAAATACGTAAATGACAGGGTTGCATTTAATTTTTGTGTGTTTTCAGTATGCAGTTGATGAAGCTGTCAATTTTTTTTTTTTTTTTTTTTGGTTATTAAACAAATATCGTAGTGCTTAATGCCGGCACTATAAAAAAATATAAATAAACGAAAACAACAAACACCAAAACAAACAACCAAACGCCATGGACAAAAGAAAAAGAAAGAAGCCTTGGTCAGCTCAGGAGGAAGAACTTTTAGTGGAAATTTGGGGTGAACATCTACATGAAATCAATATTGATAATTCCGTCATTAAGGAAACTGAAATATGCCGCTGATAATTCCATCATTATATTTTTCAAAATTTTTATATATTTTTAATATTTTCCAAACTTGTTTACAATTTCGTACAAGCCCCAATAACAGCTGAAAATACGTCATTCTTAAACATCTTAAATGTAGTGTGAACGGCTGTGTTTAGTTATTAAAACATTTTCCACGTTTAAGTTTAAAAACACAAGTGTGAACATAGCATTATATGTTTTCAAAACAATTCAATGTATGGGAAAATTATTATTATTATTATTATTATCTTTATTAGTATCAATAATACTTTGAATTTACATTTACGAAAAGTTTAAATAACATTGTTTTTAACAAAAAAATATAATATTTTTTCGAAATATGTTCGGATTGCGTTCATTTAAAAACTAACTTGTTTTATTCAAAAGTTGCTTAAACACTATATCAACATTGTGTGGAAAAAACGTACAAGGTAAACAAAGGGTAATCTTATAAGAGTATCCGTTATTGAATTAAATTAAATTCTTATTATTTTTGAAGGTAAATTAAAAAAAAAAAAAAAAAAATTATTTTCACTCATGACGAATGCAATTAAACACATTTATTTGTATATTTTTATACTTAAAAAATTTAACTTTTTTTTTTAAATATAACATATTGCTTTATTTGCAAAAAAAAAATAATAATAATAAATCATATTTCCAGCATTATTCACGATCAAGCTGAAAAAAAGAATAAAAATAAAAAATAGTTGTTAGACATTAGCAAGATTTTCTAAAAAATAAATATATTTTAGTTTCAATTAGGCCTGACTTAACACCTTAAACGTAACCATAGTCGAAACAACCAAACTTCAATTGATCGGTAACGGGGTTATGGTATGTTATCACGAAATGGACATAATGTTGTTCATAAGCTAGGTTCATTACGTTGCAACTATGGCGTTACTTTAAGTCACTTCTAATTTGAGCTTTATTTACCGATTCCTTTAATTTCGCCTTTAACTCTTTACAACGTTTGGCATCATCATAAACCGTTCGAACTAAACGACAGATGGTAGACATCAGGCAACGTTCATTACAACCAGCTTCCAATAGGGATTCAGATGAGGTTACTTTGTAAGCCCAAAACTGTAATTTAATAGAAATATAGTATTGCAGTTGTGCAAAGCAATTTTATGTTTAGAACTTGATCACTAACCCGACGCAATAGATCCGGCTCTGCAGCCATTCTCTCGAATAAAGCATTAATGCCAGCTGGACTTAAGTCATCAGTAAATTCGGTGAATTGATACTCCTCAAACCATTCTGGGGTACGTTCGGCACCATGTTTATTGGCTTCGGTGACATTAAAAATCCAAGTGTGATGGTTAACTACTTGCTAAAGATTGAAGAAAATTGTGTGAAGAAAACTTGTAGAATTTGCAAAATTTTTTAAACTTACATATGTGACTGGCTCCACTTCATAGATTCTATAGTTGGGATTCTTAAAAGAGTAGGAAGTCAAACTGCCACCATTCCAATAAATAGCCATTGCATGACCATTTTGTGAATAGTGCAAATTCATTTCATCCTTGTGGGTATGACCACCAAAGATGCCGCCAATAATGTGACTATAACGTTCAATAATACGATTATATTCACGAGCCCACACAGACCAACAATCTGATTCGCCAGAGGGTATATGAGCCAAAATGTGGACATGTTCTTTGGCTTTTTCAGCAGCCAAAAGAGTTTCTTGTAACCAATCCAACTGTGGTTGACTGGTTCCACTGCCATCCATATAAATCCACCAATTGTATATGTAACAGTCGTTATTGTTTAGGGATATAATACGGAAACCTTTTTTAGGCGACACGGTATAGTAACCACCTTTCAGTACAGTTTCTTTAGCTGAGGCGGGTAACCAACGTTGCCAGTTTTCCCATAAATGTTTATACAGCCAGCTGACACCCAATTCTTCAGGTACTTGCTCATTGCCGAAACTGAAAAAAATTCAGGTGTTTTCTAGAGTAAAGCTTCAGATATTTAGACACTATATACTTACACATTGGTAGGATGAGGTTCATGATTGCCAACCGATGGGAAAATTTGCACACCAGGGAATTTTTCTTCCAACAAATCATGGATCTCTGTCAACATTTCCATATTACCCTCCTTGGTGGAGGACCATACATTATGAGGCACTATATCTCCTGTTTGATAAATATAATCAATTTTGCTATGGGTTTCTCGGATATGATCGAAAGCATTTTCCACCATATGCCGGGGAGCATCACAATGACGATAATCACTCCAATAGCCAGCCAAGGCATCACGAGATACATCCTCTTTCTTCTTTGTACTTCTACGACAACACAAGGGCTCATCACATTCAGCCAAAGCTCCGGGTTTATAATCAGGATCGTAGTGAATATCGGTAATTTGTACAATATTTAAATCATTAGCAGTTTTCTTGGGAACTGTCGATTTGGGAGCCTTCATAGGGCCGTTACCCTTATTGATTTTAATGCTCCAATTAAATTGTCCCTCTTTAACTTTGCAGTATGCTATGGGCAGGGTACCACAAATTGAACGAGCATCGGCTTTAGAATTCATTATGATATAATGTAAAATTGGCCAATTCAAATCCACTAAACCACTGCAAACTTCGGCGGTTTGTATTTGGAAACGATTACATAATTCCAAAACCAGTTTTTTTGCTCGTTTTTCAGCCTCTGGACCATTTAGTTCGCCATCTTCGGCACGGAATGTTTCGGCCACTACATTGGCTGCAGCACGACAAGTAGTGCATGTAAAAAATTTATCAATACCACTTAATTCGGAAATGCTCTTAAGAAACATATCCTTTTTGCTATGGCTCTTGGCCAATTGAGTTGACAATTGCTTTAAAATATCAGATTCTTTGCCAGTTTTAAGAAATTTCATGTATTCCTTCGAGAATTTATCAGCCATTTCCTCTGGAAACGAAAACATAAATTATAGAATAAAAAATCTTTAAAATCTAAAAAAAGAAAACTTACGCGATATTGCCGACAAAGTTTCATCATTTTGATCAAAATTCGCCGGTATCCTAGGCAAATTGGAACCTCTTACACTGACCACTGTCAGTAGAGTCAAAAATATAAAATATTTAAACATTTTCTTTATGAAATGAAGGCTTTAAAGTGTCACTTTTCAAGAATTGTGTACTTTACTCGATCGATTCTTGAAGTGTACTAAGTTTTTTTGGACCAATGGTTCCAGTTTTATAGCAAAAATATTAATTTTTTTTATAGTTATGTATGTATTTTGTTTTTCTTTTTAGTTGGATTAAATGTCTAACATTTTTGTTGTTGGCTTTATTTTAAATTTGCCGAGTAATTCCATATGTTCGATCAGCCTAATCGGTTGGTAATCTTAACATTTAGATTTGACGTTAATTTTGAAAACAATAGTCTCTTAATAAATTATATCAATAAAATCGACTGCTTTGATTTATATCACTTTGAAACTACTCGAGATTTATGGGGGAAATTGATTTCGTAGTATTAAAAAAAAATCACACCATTTGGGTTCGTTGCTGCTCTTATACTAAGAACGGAGCAATCGGAGTATTCTAATATTATAGAATCGACTAGAAATTGTGGTGGTATAAGGAGGCGAATGAAGTGGAGATGGAAGGTGAAAGAGTATATACTCAAGTAGTACCACAATTACTTTAGCTTTGGTTTCAACCTGGCTTTTTTGTTGTAGACCGCAGTTTAGAAATCTGCAATTTGGGGAATATTAATCATTGTAATAATTGGAGATTTGATGAAAGCCTTGAAGGTCTACATAACCAAGATGATATCGTTGCAGTCGAAGTTTAACCAGCTGAAACAGAAATCGTTGAAATTGGGCTCAGGATAAACATACGCAAAACCGAGACAATTCGAATAAAGACAAATTTGCTTTATCATCAATAACCAGAATAAAAACGTCATCGAGAGGTTTACTTATCTGGGAAGTATTCTCTCATTGAGAGAAGGCGCAAAAAGGACATTGACATTCGCATAAGAAAAGCACGTGGTGCATTTGCATTTGGTCCAACCAAAAAGCACGATGTTAATTGTAAATAAAACAAAAAGTTTGTGGAGAATTATCTTATTATTTTTATTATGATAGAAGGATCTATGACACTTATATGTTCAATGTCGTTAATGTGCTGACTTTTCTCATACTTTAGCTCTTGAATTGTTTTTAGCTTATTGACGTAAACTTTTTCTTTTAAATATCTCTAAAGAAAAAAGTCCAACGGTGTCAAATCACATGATCGTGATGGTCAATTAACATCGCCATGACATGAGATAACACGGTCATTGAATTTCTCACGCAAAAAAGCTATTGTTTCGTTGGTTGTGTGGCAAGTGTCACCATCCTGTTGGTACCACATATCGTCCAGGTCCATATCCTCAATTTTTGGCCACAATAAGTCTGTTATCATCTCGCGATAGCGAACACTATTCACGGTAACTGCTTGGCCGACCTCATGTTCGAAGAAGTACGGCCCAAACAATCACACTTTGTGGCTATATCGGCTTTTCAACAATCACTCACAACAATTTGCTCACAATTCTACCGATTAGGTACACATTTGGCCGATTTTGCTGACCAAAAAATCACGAAGTGTACGAAATGCATTTTGGTTTGAACGCCCATTTTCGTAAAAGGCTTCAGCAAACTTAACGCGCTACCCCTTTGGTTACCTCTCCATGGTTGAATTTATCAAATACTGAAACAAAGAAATGTCAAATTAAGTTGGGCAAAAAACTTCACGTTAAGGTGTGGCTCACAATTAACATCGTCCATTATGGTTGTACTGCCCTTAAGGACATGTCTTACAACTGCTGAAATAAAGGCAAAGATGTAACGCAACTGGCAAAAAATAGAACGATTTATATAGTGGAAGTCATTTTTTGTATTCTTAAGGTCATAATTGAGTTGGAGTAAATAATAATAAATTATCTTTTTATTAATTTTGGGTTTTTCATTTGAAGCAACCTCCTTCTCGGCATTTTAGGCAATTTTTTGATCAAAGCTCTGGCTTTGCATTCCACGTTACGGAATAAATTTTGTAAAATTTAAGGTAAAAATGTTAAAAGCGAATGCCGCACTCAGAATGTTTTCTTTGAATCCGTTCCAGAAATTTCGATCATTTTAATGAAGCAATTAAGAAAGTGCTATCAGAATTGGTCAACAAGAGAGACTTGTTTTTCATCATGACAATATGTATTGCCCCATACACATTTTTAAAGGTAACCATCGTATAGCTTTTTTACTTGTCTAACTATGGATAAAATCGTTGACTTCGAATTTAAGAATCTTCTGGCCAAGGATTATATCCAATAATAGGATGTGGAAGCACTCCAATCAACAATAAAAGAAAAAGCTGAAATGATAGGATGGAACTCACAGGTTACTGACTTACTTAAGTGGGCATTGGTCTCAATCTGGATAGGTTATAGGCTGAGCATAGGATAGCATTGAATGCAATTCGGTCTTGTGTGCATTTTTTCCAATTTCGTACACATAGCGTCTACTTCCATCCGAGCTTTGGGCTTCCTCTTCTACGGATTTCTAACATGTGATAGTTGATAACTAACGTTTGTCCTTATCGCCTCCTCAACCTTACACAGTCTACAAATATCGGTGGTATTCTCCAGTATTACACATTGGCATGAAATAACGTCCTCAGTTCAGACTTGCACACTGAGAAAAAGAAAAAAATCGTACGATTAGTAAGGCCGCTAACTCCGAGCCTTACCGTTTCTACGTAAGATTAATAGAATAATCTGCCTCAGCGGAGGCTATTGGCATGAGTTATATGAGCTTTAATGCCGACATCGATATAGTAAAACACCTTAAACAGCAGAGCCAGCGTTGGCTTTGAAATTTCGGGTGAATGAAAGTAGACATATCAGCTTTTGAAAGTGTTCGTACGAGATTCTGTGAGAACTCTCCACTTAAACGAAAAGAATCGATGAGCTTTTATGGGAGGAAGACAGATTGAGGGAGAAAAAATCGCTATGAATAAAAGCAAATTAAAAACAACGCCATAAGAAAGGAATATACCATATATATTTACTAATTTATTGAAGCCATTTGTTCTTAATAAAATTGATGGGATTATATATGATATTCCTAATTTTGAAACTTGTCGTTACCGATTGTTTCGGTGCCTGCAAAACTCACTGTCTGCTTAACAAACATCAGCTGGAAATGAATTGGTCAAGTTTTTCGCTGATTAACTACGGAATTATGAAGCTAACCGAGAGTCATAGATATTAATGGCAAATATGTATGTAACTTGACTCATATTATTTTCTAATAAATATCCTTTTGGTGAAAAAATTTACCAAAAAAGCCTCTTTTTTGTTGATGTCAAGTATCAAATCATGGTATATTTAAAAAAAACTTTCTTCAATCAAGTTTTCAAAACTATTGACGTTTTAAGCGTTTTGATTATTTCTTACCTTTTAAATTAAAAATCTATAAAAAGAACTTAAAATATATAATTTTCAATTGCTACCGTTTGAATTGAAAATAACAACATAATTAAGTTATTAATGTTAATTCATTAAGTACTTCAGATTATTAGTGCTATACCAGAACAAAGTAAATAGTTCAGTTAACTGTACTTTTTTTCACGTGATTTTCCTCATATTTAATTTCCTTACACGTGAAATGGCTTGTTAAAATAGTTTCCACAATATTTTAAATAAACAAGAGGGTAAAATAATCATTAAAACGTTTTTAACGTGTACAGTTTATTATCAGGATAATTTATAGCTTTAGGGTTATCATAAAATAAAAAGCACATTTTAAAATACTATTTATTTTTATACCCACCCTTTTTGAAGAAAAGTAGAATTTATTTCTTTCAATACATTGTTTTATTGGCAAATGGTTGAATAATATTTAACAGACCCATTGTTTAACTGATAACACCTTTGATTTGTAAAAAATTGTTCATGTCTTGAAATAAATTGAAGAAATTTTCTAAAAATTAATAGATCAAGTGGGCGTGGCACTTTATAACAAATTTCTTTACTACTATATTCTATTTTTAACTCTCTAAGACTGAATTAAAAAAATATATATAAAGTTCGCTTGATTGTATGATTGAATTTTAAAATGAATAAAATTGGAGTATGAATTATGTTCGGTTTTAGCCTTTGTTTTTACTAAAAAAATTCAAATATATGGTTATACTTTGAAGTTTTTTGTACAAAATCGTTAAAATATTATCATAATATAATATTTGATCATGCGTTTGTTCAAAAGTCCAATTAAAGTTGATCACTCACGTTACAGTACGATTGAAGGTAAAAGTAGTCCCTTGTGTTAGAACATTCCTGCCGACCTACATATATAATTATTTAATTGAATTGAAGTATTACGATACTTTTTTTTCAGAACTTGAGTGTCATTAAATCTTAGATATTATAACTACACAGACGTCAAATACCAACTTGTACAAAAAATTCCCGTAATTTATTTAGAAAATTCAAAATGCATGTTTATTCATCGAAATCTATATTGTCCCCGTTAAAGTAATCCCCATCGACTGCAACACACTTATGGCAGCGCTCGATCCAATCCTCGAAGCAATTTTTATATTCGGTTTTTGGTATGTCAATCAGTGCTTACTGCGATTTTCCATTATTTCCTCTAGGCTGTTGAAACGCGTTCCTCGTAATAGTTTTTTAACTCGATTGAACAGAAAGAAGTCGCAGGAAGCCAAATCAGGTGGCTGATGCATGGTATTTGTTGCATTTTTCCTCAAAAAATTTCGAATAATAATGGCACTGTGCGTCGGTTCTTTATCATGGTACAAAATCTACGAGTTTTCTGCCAACAATTCTGGTCTCTTTCGGCGAATTGCTGCACACAAAACGCCCAAATAATACTCTTTCTTTTTACTGTCTGGCCTTCTGGCAAAAATTCATGATGCACTACAACGTTGCAATCCATCCATAGAAACCGTGAGCATTGCCTTCTTTTTTGTCTGAAAACGACGTGGTTTTTTCGGTCTCGGCTCATTTGGTGAACGGCCATTCACTTGCCTGATATCTGAATTGCGTGTCGTACTCATAGACCCACGTTTCGTCTTCTTTTGATGAATGTGGGATCGGATTCAGCCTCGAAAATCATGTCTTTTGCGACCTCAACACGGTCTCTTTTTTGCCTGAAATCGAGGTCTTTTGGCGCCAACTTTGCTTTGACGGAAGTCCAAATCATTAACCGAAATGTCTTTGACGGATCCATAGGCAATGTTCTAATACTCCGTTATCTCTTTGATGGTTAATTTTCGGTTACTAACCAACATTTCTTTTACTTTATCATTGTTTTCATCATCTTCGATTGACTCATGAACTCTTTTGAACTGCTCGTGGCACCGGCACACGAGGATCGTTGCCGAAACACTTTTTGAACATTTCCAATATTCGCGCACCATTAGATCCATTTTTTATACAAAATTTAATACATATTCGTTTTTGGAAACTTAAATCCGTTTCTAAAATTGTAAAAAATCGCCAACACAGATAGAGATTGATTTACTCTTGTAACAAAAAAAAAAAAAAAAAAAATTCAAATCGGAACGATGGAACCGCCACACGGGTTTTATTCCGGCGACTTTTTAACTTGGTATGCCAAAGTTAAAGCTTTTGAAAAATTTGTAATGCACACTCTTCCAATATGAAGGGTCATTTTGAAATGTAAAAATCCACGAGTATCTTTAAGCGAAATCGCCGGTGGGGTATGCTGCCAATAATGGAACCAATGGTTGCTACGGCTACGCTTGTAGGGCCATATTCTTTTCATGACAATTTCCAGCATCAATTCGAATATTTGCTGCTGTATATCCTTGATAACTTCATGAATTCCTTCTTTGAGGTCTTGTAAGCTATTGTCATAAACTTGAAGCTTTTTCCTCGATCCTGATGATCATCTCTTCGAGAAATCGCATGGTCAGGCAACTTTTCACATACAAACAACGTCAATATCAATATTTCCTTCGATGGCGTAATCCATTCACCTTAACAGTCGCTTCAGCTTCATTTTTAAAAAAGTAAGATCAAATCACACCGCTATACTTAAAACCGCACTGAACTGCCGCACGTTGAGGATAAAGAGGTTTTTCAACTGAACTTTAAAAACCTTAAGAGCTAAGACTTTATGCAAAATACTGTGTATTGTCGTTTGTGGAATACCCAATTCCAAAGATCGACGAGAAATGGATATACATGGTTTTTCCTCTGCACTAAAGGCTACAATATCAATATTTTTAGTTGTTTTTAAACGAATTGAACGAGTGAGATTCTTCACATAACTAACTAATCCCAACAGCTAAACCGTTTTTCACCAGTTTCACAATTATTTGCCAAGAAGATGCTTCACAACGATCCAAAAATATTTTAGTTTTGCGCACTGTGGCAGCAAAATTTCCATCATTTTTACACTAAATTTTAATAATTTCAATGCGTTGTTAAAGCGTATATCATTGTATTTTTATTAATGGCGTAGTTTTTATCTGTCCATGATAACACTAGGTCTCCAAAAAAAGCTGCATAATACGAATCTTAAGCAACCAATAGAGCTCGATAAATCAACGTCATTGAATATATGGTAGGAGACCAATCATATGACTATGTTCCCAGCTTTTGCAACCTGGTATGTAATATCGATGCGAGTGAAGGGAGGATAAGGTCTACATGTAGCGGGTAGAATAAAAAAGGCAATATTATCTCTTGGTTAATTGGTTCCAATATTGCAGAGCAACAAAATCACACACTAAGTTAAGCATTTTTTAAGCAACTACTAAATGTACTCCTTCATGTATATACAACTTAGAAATTTACATGTATCAGCACCCAGCAATTTCAAGTTTTTGTCAGCAAATGCTTTAGAAGAGTACATTAAATATTTTGGTCTCGGACCATCCCTAACAACGATTTGCTAACAGAAGCCTGCCAAATACCACTGTCGACGATTATTCGCAAGAGGAAGTGGCAATTGATTGGCTATACTCTACAACAAGGAGATGATAGCATAGCCAAGCATGCTTTTCGTTGGTATCTTTTCGCCAATCTGGATGACGAGCTGGAACTACGTATTATGATTTTTCTTTTTAATTTTAAAAAATATTGTCGAAATAAATTTCGCTGTAAAATCGGTCTGCATTGTGTCCTTTGGATACAAACAATTCTTAGTGCGGAAAAGTTAAAGCGTAAGCAGGTTACCAGGTAATTTGAGGAAGGTGCGAAATTAAGAAAAAGATGTCGGAGGTATATATTTTTAAAATATTGTGTCGACACCAGATGATCACTAAAAATGATTTCACTTCTCTTTTTGAGCACTGGAACTATTGAATAGAGATCATGACTTAACCAAAACTATATTTTTTTCCATTTTCTAGCTCAGCGGCTATATCAATCAATGTATTCACAAAGAACACGATGTCAACTGAGTTTCTGTTACAAAACTCTCATAGCATCGATATATATAATATATATAAGGAACAAAACGCTCAAAATCTATTGCGCGTATTAAAAAATTTAAGATTGTTAAGTTTGAGACACAAATGCCTATTTTATTTTCCATTTTTATTTAAGTTCCAATTAAAGTACATTTTTAAAATAAGAAACTGGTAGTCACTTGGAAGTAAAAGTGGTCAAAGATTTTTTAAAATTAAAACTGGTCTCATTGACCTATTGAGGGTTAAACATATTTGCTATTAATTCTGAATTATAAATAGCTCTGACATTTTTCCATATATGAATTATAAAAAATATCCCACTATAAAATATTAATGTATACTTTAAGGCTGCAAAAAAATTATAAAAAATGGAATGCCATTTCTAAGTGGCACTTTCTCGATTCGGGAAACTGAATTCATGTACTTGCTGGCTAACGTTATAGTGAATCTTTGTGATCAACCCTGACAATGGTAGATCATCGATGACTAACGATGAATTTCCTTTGGTGTCATACAATACTTTTCAAAGTAATTGTTTAAATTTTCATACATGACAGAAGTTGATTTGGTCTTGCAGGCGTTTGGGCATTAGTGCCTTATTCGTTAACGGCGAGGTGTAGCAGACGAAATCCTGCACCGTTTAGCATGTAGTCGACTAATAACAGACAGTGTCGCTAAATTTCAGCTTTATTTAATTGACATTACAATGAAGTTGTCATATATAACTCCCTTTGTTTGTCACGAGGATTCATCAATAAAATTTTTCATTTACGATAATTTCATACAAATTTCGACTTGATACTGATTCTGTGACGATGGTTCATCGATGAAAATATCAGAGTTACAATGTCGTTTAAATACGACACCGGGTATATCGAGCCATAACCGCCAAAAAAACGTAAGCGCCATGATAATCGATTTTCGTTTTTTAATAAAAATCGATAGTATTCGATCATTCCCACCAGCATACAAAATTTTGTTGCTCTAAAATGTACCTTTGTGATTTTACAGCAAAAAAAAGAGTCTTATGTACTACTCTAGAACAAAAAATATTGAAAAAAACCTTCTCCTGAAAAATTTGTTTTTTGTCGCTTACGTCTTTTTGGTGGTTATGGCTCGATATGTAAATTTTTTATTTTTTTTATATTTGGTGTAAAAAAATACTTAAAATTGTTTCGTACTTTGAGGCGATCGAAACTTAAGACCCAAGCTTGTAGTCAAATAACAATTGTAAGAAGAAATGTTCTACGAATATGATTAGATATTGCGACATCTCTTAATAGTTTTTACGGCCTTTATGAACTGAACCCAGAACTGTTATCTAATAAAATGACTTCGTTGTGGACTTACTTATATTCTAACAGTTTTTTTCTTTTAATAATAATTTTGAACGAATCATTTACAATTTGTAATAAAACCAGGCTTTTTAAGGTATAACAAACATTAGCACGTAAAGAGAATTATAGGCTACAGTAATAGCTTCTTGCGATTTTTTAAGAAATCTTTATTTGACTCGATAGAACGTTCTATATAATTCAATATTTAAAGATGATTTAATGTAAATGTTGACCGCGGTTAAGTCTCAAATTGTTCATACGCTGGGTCGTATTTTGGAATACTTTCTCCTACATATCGGCCGATATCTCACGAATAAATTCTTAAATATTGAATAAGTTCTTAAATATTGGCGTCAACCGTTGCGGCCTTGTCCCTATAGACATGAACATTAACAAAAAGTCGCACAAAAAATAGTATTAAGACGTTAAATCGCACGATCTGTTCACCGAAGTTGACTATAAGTTTGGTTATTGTTTCGCTTGCTGTATGACATGTAGCACCCTTTTGTTGAAACCACATATCAGCCAAGTCCAGCTCTCTCATTTTGGGCAAAAAAATAAATAAATAAATAAATAAAGTCATCGCAGGGTAGCGCCCATGTTCCTGCTTTCGTCGCCTTTCCAAAAGTACGTTCCAATGATGAAAGCGACCCATTGGCTGTTCTTGTAGTGCTTCTAGCCGCTCTTCACACCAAATACAAAAATTCAACTTGTTCACCTATCCATTCAATCACAAATGAGCTCGTCACTGAACACAATTTTCCGATAAAAAAGTGGATCTTCAAGCAACTAAATTTTGATGATAAAATTAAATAATCTGCAAGCGTTGTTCGTTTGTAAGTAACATGTTTGACAGTAACATGTTACACGAAAATAGCTGAGCTGCCAAAAACAGTGTCGCTAAAAAGAAAGTTGCTAAAAAGTCACTCGATATATATGTAACCATGTATCCACTCTATTTCATAGTATTAAGTGCAAAACAAAAAATTTTAAATTTGAAAAATATTTTACTAATATTTTCCTTAAAATAATTGTTTAATCACATACAATAAAGCTACAATAGATGTAATTGAAGCTGTTAAAGAAGCAGCACCATCACCACCACCATTATCAGGCTTTTCGGAAGGTTTTGGTCCTTCGGTGGGCTGTTCTGTGGGTGGTGGTGTAGTAGGCTCGTTATCCAACTAAAAGTTAAAAACAAATTATTATCACTTATAAAAAAATGCTTTACCCTCTCTTAACATACCGATTCTTTTAATTTGGCTTGTAAGTCCTTGCAACGTGACTTATCATCATAAACAGTTCTAACCAATTTGCAAATCGTACTTAGTAGACAACTTTCATTGCAACCAGCATTCAATTTGGGATCAGACGAAGTCATTTTGTAACGCCAGTACTGAATTAAATTTTTTTAAAATTAATTAAAATTATAATTTTGTTTTTAAACTGACTTACTTGTCGCAAAAGATTAGGCTCTTTAGCCATACGTTCAAACAAGGCATCAATACCAGCTGGACTTAAGTCCTGAGTAAAGTCAGTGAATTGATATTCCTTAAACCATTTGGGTAAACGTTGTTCACCATGTTTATTGGCTTCAGTTAAATTAAAGATCCAAGTATGATGATCCACAACTTGCTACAAATTTATAAAAAAAAGTTATAAAAAAATGTTTAATTATTTATAAATTTACTTACATAGGTCTTGGGTTCTACGTCGTATGTTCTATAATTGGGATTCTTAAAAGAGTAGGTAGTTAAACTGCCAGCATTCCAATAAATAGCCATAGGATAACCATTCTGTGAATAATACAAATTCATTTCATCCTTATGAGTATGGCCACCGAATATGCCACCAATAATGTGACTGTAGCGCTCAATAATGCGATTATATTCTCTTGCCCAGACAGACCAGCAATCAGAATCTCCCGAAGGTATGTGAGCCAAAATGTGTACGTATTCACCGGCTTCTTCTGCCGCCAAAAGAGTTTTCTGTAACCAGTCCAATTGAGGTTGGCTAGTGGTATTGCCATCGAAATAGATCCACCAGTTGTAGATATAACAGTCATTATTGTTAAGGGATATCACTCTGAAACCGGGTTTGGGTGAAACGGTATAGTAGCCGCCCTTTAAAACAGTTTCCTTAGCTTCGGCTGGTAGCCAACGTTGCCAATTAGACCATAAGTGTTCATACAACCAATTCACGTTCAATTCTTCAGGTACATCGGCATGACCAAAACTAAAAAATATTCGAACGTTTGGTTTTATTATTTTTCCTATTCGATAGTAAAACTTTTACTTACACATTAGTGGGATGGGGTTCATGGTTACCCACACAGGGATAAACTGGTATGTCGGGGAATTTCTTAGCTATCAAATCATTAATTTGCGTTAGAATAGCTTTATTGCTTTCCTTTGTGGTGGACCATATATTGTGTGGCACTATATCACCAGTTTGATAGATAAAATCAATATCCTCATGAGTCGTCTTGATATGATCCAGGGTATTCTCTACCAAATGCAAAGGAGTATCACAAACACGATAATCACTCCAGTAGCCAGCTTTAGCTTCCTCGGATATACCTTTGGCGGGTGTATAACGACAACACAATGGCTCTTCGCATTCCGCTAATGAGCCAGGCTGGTAGTCAGGATCAAAATGTATATCGGTTAGGTGAACTATGTTCAAATCATTATCGGTTTTCTGTGGCTTATCTGCTTTGGGGGCAGTTAAAGGACCTTTGCTCGTATCTACTTCAACACTCCAATTATAGTTGTTCTGCTCAATTCGACAAAAACGAATGGGCAAAGTACCACACAATGAACGGGAATCAGCTTCAGAATTCATTATAATGAAGTATACAATAGGCCAATTCAAATCAACCAAACCACTGCATACCTCGGGTGTTTGTATACTGAAACGATTGCAAATTTCTAAAGCCACCATTTTGCTTTTGTCTTCAGCGTTTGGACCATTTAGTTCACCATCTTCTGATCTGAAAGTTTCAGCTATTACATTGATCAAAGCACGACAAGAGGTGCATACCAAAAATTTATCTGCTGCCCCTAATTCCGCTATGCTGGTAGTAAAAATATCTTTCTGACTATGTGACTTAGCCAACTGGGTGGATATATGCTTCAAAGTAGTCGACTCCTTGCCAGTTTTCATGAATTTTATATACTCTTCTGAAAATTGACGGGCTATATCATCTAAAAATAAGAAAAGATGGATAAATATCAATAAAAATTTATTAATGGGTTTAACGTAAATTTTGAATTTATATTTTATTATTTTATGACGTGCTAGCGGCAGATATGATAAGCGGTTTACCACCTAGGGTGCTCAATTGCTAAAACGTTTTATCTATTTTTTTGTTTAATATGTGTTGCCAATCAGTATACAATTTGCTAATACTTGTAGTAAAAGTCGATTATAAATCATAAGGTAGTTAATAACTGGGGACTTTAAGGTTCTCAATTCGATAAGCTAGGCAATTAAAAAAGAAAAATTGACTTTTGTTGGCGTCATAAATCTATTTTTAAGTAAAATCGCAAAAACAATTTTTTAAACTATTAAACATTTTTGTCCCCCAAATCAATTGTTGTGTGATGAAAACACAATTTTGTTTTGGAAGGATTAGAGTATGACCTTTTAAAATATTTTTGAGAACTTTTGAATAATGATTTGTGATGAACTAGTACGTCAGAATAATTGGTCATGAATTTCGACACTGCTTGCCAAGGTTTGGTTGTGTGTGTTATCTACAAATAAGCCCGCTTTCTCGAACACCTTATGACCCAATGTGGTATCCCGAAACACATTTTCATGAAGTTAATAATTATAATGAAAAAGACAACTTATCTCCTTCTCTAATGCGGATGAATTAAGAATTTTTCTGATCCCTTGAACACTAAGAAATCAATTTGAATACATTTATAAAATAGTTATAATGTAACACAGTTCTGATTAATTATACCCGTCAGAAGCTTTATCGAATTCTTTCCAAAAGCCAACAGAGTTTTTTACAAGTATTGATGTTAAGCTACCTGAACTCCGTTCTCTCCAATGTCCACCCATTTATCTACGAAGTGAGTGTCTCTTTGCACAAAAGCCACTTTTAACATTTCTTACAGTGCACGCGTGCTTATAGTTTTATAGATTCTTAGTGGGTGCTGCTCTTAAAGAGCAAAACGTCTGTAGTTCGTTGGCTAGGCTTTACAGATTAGTGCAATATAGGTACAAGTGCTTGTCTGTTACTATAGCCCTATAGCCTGGCGCTCTTAAAGCCAAAAATTAATACAAAGCATCTATAATGCCACTGAGAGTGGCGTGGTTAGTGATTAAAGTGCCTGCATACAACGCAAGTCTAGGTTCGAGACCACAGGACGAAAAAACTCAATAGCTTTTTTTGAGAGACTTCAACCCTTCTCCCGAAAAATCCATCCAAAGGAAGCCCCCTAAATTCCAGCTTACCTCTGGCAGCGATGACAAACATCACACGAGTGATTAGGCAAAAACGTCACCCGGTGGAAAAAAATGGCAACGCTAAGTAAGGATGACCGTCATCATCATCGGTTTAATATGAAATAAACTGATTAATGAAACTGAAACAAAGCGATGGTTGTTTGTGGAAAGCCATATGCTGCCAAGAGGAAAAATATAATTATTTCGAGAGAAGAGACTGAACCTTTGCGGTAACTTTGGCTGCATATGGTGCAGAGTAATTTTACATCTGTTTCACTTAATTACCAGGAAAGAATATAGGTATGTTTTCAGAAACATGGTGATCGTGTTATAACAATTATCAGGCCTTTCGTGAGATATTTAAAGATTTAACCTGAACCTGACACCAATTGAAGTTACAAGCGGGCCGAGAGAAAATATAGCACACGGCAAGTGCACGGCCAGTTAATAAAATGAGTGGCACTCTACGCACTATAAGGCTGCGTTCGGGCACGTAGTTTAAAGGCCAGATGATGATATCATAAGAAACGTGATCGAATGAAACCGATAAGGTAGCCAAACCCAAACACACATAGAGGTGACAACTTAACGTAAAAGCAGAAAAGCTTAAAAAAACGTTTAGTGAGCTGAGAACGAAAGCGGTAGATAAACGACAATGGAGCGCAACTGTATACATATCTGTCTCAATATGAAAGAGTAGCTTAAGTCGACTTACTTACCGACACAGATTTATCGTATCTAGAAACAACCTCGGAAAAAATCTAACAGAATACACTTTTACACACGTACACACATAGAGGTGACAACTTGACGTAAAAGCAGAAAAGCTTAAAAAAAAGGTTTAGTGAGCTGAGAACGAAAGCGGTAGACAAACGACAATGGAGCGCAACCGTATACATATCTGTCTCAATATGAAAGAGTAGCTTAAGTCGACTTAAGACATTCTTACTTACCGACACAGATTTATCGTATCTAGAAACAACCGCGAAAAAAATCTAACAGAATACACTTTTATGGAAAACCCACTTGTCGTATAAGATGTTCCTTTCTTTGTATCTTGTCTTTTATTATATAAATCAGTGTCCGTTAGTAAAAAAGTCTTAAGTAAACTGGAGCTACTCTTCCATATCAACACAGATATGTATATACAATATTAGTGCTTGAAAATTTTCTGTAGATCACCTAAGCCATACTAAGTTCACAGGGTCATAAAACCTGACACCTATGATTTTTAATCACTTCTTTAAATGCCTATTTGCTTTTTGTAAAGACATGCAGAAAGACAAGAACCGAAGACATATCTAACGTAGACCTTCATTCTATAACATCCCATTATCACGTCTGGAGTTATTGTAAGTCTTCAAGTTTTTGTTGTTGTTGTTGTTGTTTTACCAGAAATAGCTGATATAACTTCATCATCTTCTGTAAATTCCAAAGGTACACCGGGCAAATTAAAAGCCGTTATCGTCATAGCCAATAAGGCTAAAATCAATAGTTTTCTCAGCATTCTCCTTAAATATTATTTTCTATTTGCTACTGAACCAAACACGCTCGAGTCTAAAATTGGACTAAACTTCTGAAAATATTTTCAATGAAATATATCGGATTAGGTATGATTCAACAAGCTATTGGAATAAAAACAAACAATAAAAGTAGCTTATCTGTAAAAGAAAACGTTAATTCTATAGCGTTAAATAATCTTAACAGTTGTTATTGATGAAGTTATCTAAACAAATATTATTTGATAATGGTAATGCCTACTTGAAACCTTTTTTTTTGTTAAGTATTTGAATGAGTTGATAATGCTGATTAGATACACAGAAAACAATGAATGGGAAAATATAGGGTCCGCCATCTAACGTTTTTTTTTCAACTAGTGCTTACTTCGTGAATGGTAACACTTAGCTCATGTCTGATTTGACAGATATTTAGTTTTATCCTTCCGCTGAACGAATATGGTTGTGTATACGGAAGATGCCGATTTTGCCAAAAAAAAATCATCTTTTCAGATGAAGCTCATTTTGATCTTGGTGGGTATGGCATTGTCAGCCGCAGAGCTGATGTCATTTGCCCACCGCGGAGCTGCGATGTGACACTGTTGGACTATTATTTGTGGGGTGCCGTCAAAGATAAGTGTTACGCCAACAAGCCAGAGACAATTGACGCTTTAAAGGACAATATTCGTGAAGCCATTGGTGAAATACAGCTGCACACAATCAATAATGTGCTTAAAAATTGGAAATTGAAATTATTTTCATTTTTAACCGGAAAATATTCAGTAGTTTTTTTTATAAAATTTTCAAAAAAAAAAAAATTATTTGGCGGACCCTTTATAAATATAAATATTTATCAAATACCATGATAGATAGATAGATAATGTCTATATGCAATACTCACATTTTAAGAAAATGCTATACGTTAACCTGACTTAAAAGCCAGCATATAAAATTCTAAATGAGTACAGTAAAACATCAGTAAAACTATTTTTAAAGACGTAACTAATGCTGTACACTAAATTGATTTTACACCGTTTAGTAATTTCAAATTAATATATGAGTTCATAAGGTTAGGTTATGTTTGGTGACTAACCCTCCTAGAAGGATGGGGTCCACCTAAGACAGACAGTTGGACTCATTGTGATTGCACAAGCATAGGAACCAACCCGATGATCGGACAGTCTTCAAAGAAAATCATTTTGATTCCTAAATAAATTTCGCTATTGCAGTAATCTTCATATTGGTGAGTTCAGTCAAAGATGACAAGAAGCAAGGTGTTAAGAGTCTTTATCGTCTAATGACAAGGAACTGGAGCTCCTGCAAAAATCAGGCTCCTTAAAATCGACCAGTCTAATCGAAACAATCGGAACACCTATGTCCAGTTTCTGGTCGAAAATTTGAGAGCTCCACACTCGTTTTAACAATACAATTTCCGACAATATCTTTTTGTCCTAAAAGCCATAAGAGAGTTACCATCGAATGATACCAGATTTCCACGAGAGAATTCCTGCATACGTGGACAAGGATAGACGTCATGGTGGCGTTGGTTACCTACCCAGCATTTTGGAACAGTTGGTATAGAGCAGAAACCTCATGTCTGTTAGTCCAGAACCACCAATATCTAATCATGATTTCGAAATCAAACGGTCAATTATGAAATATCACGTGTCTATGATTCGCAGCGTGCGTGCCCATAGACCAGATTAGGCCAAGAGTTGACTGCATTTTATTTAGCGTTACTTTCACCAGGTTAGCTCTCTGCTTCAATGCATAGCAATTAAGACTTTGGTTGGAGCGGAGCAAAATGCAGGTTTACAGTGTCATTGTAGCCACGGCCATAATCCTTGTCTACGGCTCTCTTATAGATGTTCGCCTTCTGGACCCTATCCATTATGTTCTGTATTTTGGAAAAAAAGATTTGAATGGAACGCAACACCCAGACTACACTACAAGCATTATTCTGTGACAAGTTAAAAGGCTTTATTGCAATACGTGCTACTACAATGGCCAAATCCACATAACCAATGAGCTCATGAGCCCTTCTAAAACTTCTATTAGAAATTTAGGCTATAGACTATAAACACTCGGTTAAGTAAAAAGATCGCATGTGTCATAAGCCGCTGTGTTGTAGAAATTGCCGCATTTTATTTTGCAAGAAACCCAAGACCAATTGTAGATAAACACCTGCATGCAGAATATGTTACTGTATGCACTGAAGCTCTTTGGGGTCTGGAGGCGTGATTGAGTTTTTTTTTAATTCGGCTAAAAATGAGCATACGGTGAATTCATTACGCTATCGACAGATTTTAACAACATTTTGATAAGGATTTTACTGGTTCTTGCAGGAAAATGCAACATGAAACAATCAATTAATTGCAAGCAAATGCATTGAAAATTAGAATGATTTTCATAATAATTCGTTGATATTTTAGTTTGTTTCGAAACACAGAATAATTGTTGAAGAGCTCCTTTATAATCAGGAGTAATCAAGTCGCGTGACCATATCCGCAAATGTTAAACTCTTTCTTAAAAGGAGATAAACGGCTTGTTAAAATCACATTTAGTTTGTTGTTGTTTTAAAAGTAATAAAGTTGAATAATGTTGTCATGACATAAACCTCATTTAACAATAAATCTGATCAAGCCAAAAACTGATCTCATCCGAGAAGATTATTTATTATTGTCGTGTTAATAGGAATGACTTTAGTCCAGTGTCTTAAATAAATTTCAAGAGATAAGAAAGAAGTTCATAATGAACTTTTCTTTAGCTTTCTAATAAAGAGGTATTTTATTATCGACTCAGACCGAGCTCAATTGCAAGACACTGCTATTTAAGAGATCTATTATGTCCCTGTTCCAACTGTCTGTTCAGCAGACTTACTGTCTTCCTAATGAACACTAGCAGGTCTAAAACTTTAATGGTAGATATGTTCCCTATCTGTACCTTATGCTTTCCTAAACTTACCCAATGCAAATCTTGGTAAATCAGGGACTCTTTAATCCATTGTACAGCTAACTTTTCGAAATAGACTCTGCAAATTAAAATTGCAAAACTAGTTTTTGTTATCTTTGAGCTTTGGGAAATTGATGTAAAAAATAAAGCTTGGACTTGGAAATATACTGTAATTTAATTACTAAACAATTTTTTATTTGTTTTAAAACATGGTCATTATCATATACATTAAAACCACAATAGAGGTAATAGTAGCTGTCAGGTTTTTCAGTTGGTTTATCGGTGGGCTCTTCTGTGGGTGGTGGAACAGTAAGCTCATTATCCAACTAAAAGTTAAAAACAAATTATTATCACCTGAAAAGGCAGGGACTGGTTTGCTTTCTCTTAACTTACTGATTCTTCCAGTTTAGCTGTTAGGTCTTTACAACGTGACTTGTCATCATAAACAGTTCTAACCACTTTGCAAATGGTGTTCAATAGACAATTTTCATTGCAACCAGCATTCAATATATGATCAGACGAAGTCACTTTATAACGCCAAAACTAAAAACAAAAAAATATTTGCGAAGTAATTAAAATTAAAATTTTGTGTTTTAGGTAACATACCTGACGTAAGAGCTGAGGCTCTTTTGCCATACGTTCAATTAAGGCATCAATACCAGCTGAGTAAGTCTTGAGTAAAGTCAGTGAATTGATATGCTTTCAAGCAGTTGGGTAAACGTGCTTCACCATATTCATTGGCTTCAGTTAAATTAAAGATCCAACTATGATGGTCTACAACTTGCTAAAGATTGATAAAAAAGTCGTAAAATAATTTTAAATTATTTATAAACTTACTTACATAGGTCTTGGGTTCTACTTCATAGGTCCTATAATTGGGGTTCTTGAAGGAGTAGGTAGTTCAACTGCCGGCATTCGTTTCATCTCTATGAGTATGGCCACCGAATATGCCTATATGACTGTAACGTTCGAAAATGCGATTATGCTCTCGAGCCCAGAGGTTATACGAGCTAAAATGTGTACGTATTCACCAGTCTTTTCAGCAGCCAAAAGAGCTTTCTGTAGCCAATTCGATTGGGGTTGGCTGGTTGCATTGCAATCGAAATAACTCCAGCAGTTGTAAATATAACAGTCGTTATATTTAAATATAAGAGTCGTTATATTTACAACAAATATAACGGTCGTTATATTTACAACTTGGATATTACTCTGAAACCGGGTTTCGGTGGGACGGTATAGTAGTCGCCCTTCGAAACAGTTTCCTTAGCCTCGTTCGGTAACCAACATTGCCAATTTGACCATAAATCTTCATATAACCAATTGACGTTTAATTCTTCAAGTACATCAGCATAACCAAAACTAAAAGTAATTGGAAATTTTGTAAGGATTTTATGTCGGTATATAACTACTTACACACTGGCTGGATGTGGTTCATGATTACCCACACAATAGCCAGCTTTGGCTTTTTGAGATATACCGGTGGCAGTGGTGGTATCATGCACAATGTTAAAAGGGAGCGGAGAGAAGGCACATATCTGGCGCACACATCTTTCCATTTGTATCTGACCACTTAGTTATTTTTGTGCGTTGCGTATTAGGCAGGTTGCACCCTCACAGGCGGATTGATATTGAAGCTACCTAAGTAGGAAAAAACATTTTTTTTTTCAAAAACCATTTATTTCTCAACATAGTCTCCTTTTAGCTCAATACAATTAGTAAGACGATTTTCCAACTTTTGTATCCATCTGAATAATACGATTTTGGGAGCTCCTCAAAATACGCATTAGTTTCGGTAATCACTTCTTCGTTTGAGATGAATCTTTTCCTGCGAGCCATTTTTTCAAGTTTGGAAGCAGGAAAAACTCACTAGGCGCTAAATCTGGACTATAAGGTGGATGACCAAACAATTCGATGTGGATTTCTCGTAGTTTTAGCATCGTATCTAATGCTGTGTGAACCGGTGCGTTGTCTTGAAGAAAGAGTACTTTTTTTTGTTTAAATGTGGTCGTTTTTCCTTGATTGCATCAACCAATTGATCCAATAATGCACGATAATATTCTTCTGTGATTGTTGATTCCTTTTCAAGATAATCGATGAGTAATATTCCGTGGGCATCCCAAAATACAGTGGCCATAACCTTGCCAGCCGATTTCGCTCTCTTCGCCTTCTTCGGAGCACTTCCACCAGTTTCCACGCATTGCTTCGATTGATTTTTGGTTTCAGGTGTGTAGTCGTGGACCCACGTTTCATCAACAGTTATTAATGTACGCCAAAAATCAGCAGGATTATTCTTTATCATGTCTAAACACCGCTGTGAAGTGATTTGTCGAACTCGTTTTTGTTCAACACTGAGCACCCGCTGCACCCATCCTGCCGATAGCTTTTTCTTATGCAAATGTTCATGCAAAATGTTGAACACACGTTCATATGATATGTTTACCATTTCCGCAATCTCACGTATTTTGACCCGGCGATCATTCATAACGATATCGAGGATTTTCTTGATATTTTCTTTAGTAGGCACCTCTTTTGACCTTCCTGTTGATGGTATTATTGCAGTGCTTGTTCGGCCCATTTTAAATTCAGCATTCCAATATTTTACCATATAATCTGACGGAGCAGATTCGCCGTAATGTTTATCGATCTTTTCTTTTGTCTCTTTCGCCATTTTGCCTTTCAAATAATAGTGTTTAATCACTACACGAAATTCACTTTTTTCCATTTTCCAAAAAACACAAAAGTTGCTTACTTCAAACGACTACAACAAATAAACTAATCCTTGAATTTGGCTAAAAATTTAACAGCTGACTTTTGACAGATCGTAATTTCTAAGAAAGAACAAGTTTTTGTGTTTGTGCTGCCATCTAGCGCTAGGTAGCTTCAATGTCAATCCGCCCTCGTATGTATGTATTTCCGATCAGTTAGAGTGCAAGGGAGTTCTTGGCTTGATTTGCCGAAACTTATTGCAAAGAAACGTAAAACCAAAATACACTTTAGAGAGTTTGACTTATCAAAGTTATCCACAATGAAAGTTCGAATAAGTTAAAAAAAGAACCCTCAAGGTACGAAGTACTGAAAGAAAAAATCTTTTGTAGTCTGTTTGTGTTTTTATACATCAAGAATAATTATTTTTTATTTTTAAATTATTTTACTTAAATATTTGTTTTTTTTTGGATTCTTGATTTTTATTTAATATTGAATTTTATTTTTTAATGAGATTATTTATTGAAATTTATCAATTAAAACACTTATTAAATAGTACATACAATTCATTCATTATAATGATTTTTAAAACTTTTTAATTCATTTATTTATTCAACTACTTGTACTCTGGAAATAATAAAGAAAAATATATAAATAAAAAATAAAAAAAAAATAAAAGTAATACATTCTATATACACTTTACAAAAAATAAAAAAAATAATAATTATTATGAACTATTGCCATACAGTGCACTCAAAAAATTGGCGACAGCATGAAAAGTAAATACAATTGTTTAAATTTAAATTTATTTAAAATTTATATAATTTTTTTAATTGGCATCAGTTTATTATGAAAGCTTTTTAAGTGCACTGTAGTGTACTGGTATTTCGCTATGATTTCATTTTGGTTACTTGCTGAGCTAATACAATATTAGTTTTTACTTTTAAGAAGTACGTTACAATTTTAATAATTATGGTTTATTTTTAATGGACTTGTTTGGTGGTTGGTAGCTTAGAGAGCACAAATTAATGTCGCAATATCTATATCATGTTCTTCGGCTTTGCGGATTATAATCGATGCTTGATTTTGAAAACGTCCTGTAGACACCAAGCGTATGGTAGTAACACCACAGAAAATCGCTTGTTCTGGACCTATTTTGAATGTGATTTTATTAATTTATTCTTTTTAATACAAAATGTATGTTTATTTACTCACCCGGTTGATTAGAGAAACCACATATATAACTTGACTTCTCCATAGCAGTAGAATCTAAACCAGAAGAACCACCAATTTCTAAGCGATCATCGTACAAACCACACTACAAATGAAAATTTGCGAAAAAAAAACCATTAAAATTCATTTAAAGATATCAAAACAAAAAAAAATAATTTTCAAACTTTTTTTAAAATTGTAATTAGAATTGATCCATGATCTTTTATATTCCAAAGCTTCTTTCAGAAAAGATCTCTAAACCTCAAATTAAAGTCCTATTCTAAGCGTTTTAATTATCAATTTTAAATATAATCTCCTTAAGGTTCTTTGTAGAGCTCATTCCACCGAATTGTTTATTCTCAATAACTCCTTTTTGGCTTTCCACAAAGCCTTGTTTCAGTTTCATTCATCAAGTTGATTTTTAAGCTAAATAGATATGATTGATCTACTGTAGCTCGCCTCCATATGATTATGTAGTGGTGAATGTCTTTGCTAAGTAAGGGTAGCGATCTTTACTTAGCATTGTAATTTTTTCCCAATGGGTGGCGTTTCTTCTGATCATTTAAAATTGTATTTTTCCTATGCTTTTGCCTTGACAGTAACCAATGTGAGCTGCATTTCGTCATATCTGTTAGCTAGGAGAAAGATATTTCAGCGTTGTGGAGGTCTTCTAGCTTTGTCTCAACTTCTCATGTTATACCCTTTAGCATGGATTGTCGTTGTAATAGACAACCGAGAACGTCGTTGAATAACAATGCAGAGAGGACTTTCTCATCTTTAAAAATGATTGGTCTTATAGGAAAGCTCCCGTTTGTTTATAGACAGAAATCTCCTTGCAAATCAATGAGCTCCAAATTGCACAGTGTACAAGGTTAAGTGGTAATCGCCTGCTCAATAATGATGCGTAAACTATTTATGTGATGTGTGTATCCTTGCCTTTGAAAGGCAGTGGGACTTACCACATCATTATGAATAAAGTATAAAGTCCGACATGTTTGGCACTACTGGTTACATTCCTCAGGCCAGTCTGAGGGTGATGCTGGTTACAATGCCCATTGACATCTTTGTCAAATGGGTATATGCGAAATCCGCTCTGAGGTTTAGGAAATAAGGCAGACTGCGGCACGTTCCCATTGGTCACGATAGCATTCTACGAAGAGTAGGCGGGCCGATCTTGAGTCGTCGAAAGTGTTATGGGACAGTTGGATTGCGGAGAAAGTATACCGATGTCTCGAAGACAGTGGCAGATACAAAATCAGGCTTATACTCTGATAAACTTGGCCTCTCTGCCTCTCTCAGACTGCCAGAGGATTGCTCTGCCTACCATAGCGAGGTTTATGCTATCGATAGGACCGTTAGGTATATTCAACCTTCTGTGACTGACGTGGTAGATTATCAGACACCTTTTCGAAGCTCCATAATTTCTGTTTTTTTAATCTGATAAAATTATTTTTGTTTATAGTTTAAGAGTTTACCTTGTTTTTTTTCGATATTTTTTTGGATTCAGAACAACAACTTTCATTAGACTGTTTTTACTTACACGGCATAGCGGTGCAAGCAACTTTTTTGTGATTATTTTTGTCCGCTAGACTACCACGTCATCTATGGAAGCTTAGACTAAGGCATTTCGTACACGTCTCCTTTTGAACTACACTCAAGGGTCTAACACTGGTGAATATAGTTAATTTTGGCTGAGGTAACTACATGATTTGCACATTCAACTTTTGCAAGGGTTTTGGGTCTTTGATGAGATTTCGGGCTTTTTCTTGACTGTAGCATAAAAGGCCATATATCTTCCTAACCTAAACTAGACTATATGTTATATAGAAAGAAGCCGAACCTTTATTTATATTTTAAGTGATGACCTTGTTGGTAATATCGACGAATGTTATTCTTCACAAATTTTTGGATTGCATTTTAGATCTGTTTACTTCCAGATCATTGCATATCTGGTTTCGTTGCTAGAAATTCAGTAAAGTATTAACCAGAAGCTTAGCGTTAGCTTTCAGTGTTGTTTTTAGTTGCTCAGATTGAAACTTGCTGTTCTTAGAGAGATTTTTGATCGGTTATTTCTCGTGTATCGGTCCTATCCGTCGATAGATTCATGGATTCTATTCAATTGAAACTGATAAAAAAAGGATTAAAAATCTAATAAATTCTAAAAGTCACCTTAACCTAACAATCCTCGTGCTTTTTATTTTACAACTTTTTCTTGTTTTACAACTTCTTGTTTATTGCCACTGACAACCCCTCTACTCTTTGAAATTCCCAGTTTTCCCTTTGTACTTACATCATAATTGGGTTTATCCTGACGTACAGCTTTGCCGCCAATCTTTAAATTTGCTACAGAAACAACAGCCGGAAATAGAGCAGATATGGAACAATTACGATTATGACCATAATTCGCCATGTGATATAAGGCATCAATATCTTGAACCAAAATGTTGCAGGCTAAAGAAATGAAACAGAGTAGAGAGGAAATTACTCCATTACAATCGAACAAAAGAAACCAAAAGAAAAAGGTTTTAAACAATTTCTTTTGAGTTTTCTTTTTTGATTTCATTTTCATTTTCTCTACATGATGCTCCTACACTTACGTTGGCTAATTTTATGAAAACGCACATTCGCTATAAAACTGCCTTTGATGGGTATGCGATACTGTAAAAGAGCCGCATTTTGACTAGACCGGAAGAATTTTTTATTTGTTAAACGTGGCCTGAAAAAAGGAAATACAACAACAACATCAACAATAAGAGCAGTTTATGTATACGCTTTTACTTTTCTTCATCCCCCACTAACTACTTACCATTGTTTATAGTTATTGCAAAACTCCTGTACTCTTTGCTCCAACGAACGATGATGATCTTTGATGCTGGGAAAATATTCACCATTTAATTCCCAGCCGTCGACAAACTATAGGATTAAGGAAAAGCCATAGCAAAAGAAAAAGAAAAGGTTTTATTATTTTAATAAAAAGAACTTATTTATTTGCAGCATAAAACCATTAAAAAATGATTTTTAATATTTACGAGTTAAGTTGCCAAACACATACCGCCATTAAACCGCCACTTTCACAATTTACATCATAATGTTTCAACGTTATTTCTACAATTGTATCGGGTTCGCCAACAACATAAAGACCACAAACTTGTAGCGAATCTTCTAATTGTAAAAGAGCTGCTGCTGCTGCTGCTGATGTTTCACCATCATCTCCGTCTCCATTGTCGTTGTTGGCAATGGGGTTGGCATTGGCAAAAAGTGTTGCTCGCGTCGGTTGTTTCTTAAAAGCATAATCGCCGGATTGCGATGCTACATGCATGCAATCTTATCAAAAGGAAACAGAAAAAAGAGAAGAAAATAGATATGCGTTATTGAAAGATTAAAAATTTATTTGTAGATTTGTAGCACGAGTAGCTTAAAATAAATTTAAAATCAAGTGTGAGTTTAAGTGAAGGTGCGTTTAGTAAGAGAGAGAGAGAGAGAAAGAGAGAGATAATATTTTAAAATTGAAAATAAAACTAATAAATAGAACCACGTGGTTTTTAGATAAAAAAGACTACAAATTGCGAATAGAAAAGTAATAAGTGAATATTGCTTTTCAGAAGGGGTCCTTTGATACCTTCAAGGCCCCGGTTTCGAATGACATATTCCCGGCCTTGATTCTGAAGGGTCTGCATATTTCTTGAAGACGAGGATGAGCAGATCTAGGGTCTAAATACAGCTAAGCTGGCGAAAGATCAGTGTGATTTTCATACCTAAGCTGGGAAATAGACCAAGCAAACAACCATAGTAATATTGATCCATAAGTTCCACATCTTTCCCTTTCAAATATCTCTGTGATACTTTAAGGGTATAATAAAATTGTTTGCCATTAAATTACGACTCATATAATAAAGGGTCCGCCAAATAAATTTTTTTTTGAAAATGCTATAAAAAAAACTACTGAATATTTTCTCGAATTTGAAAGTACAATCCTTCTGGTTAATAATGGAAAATAATTTCATTCAAATGGCTACCTCAGCTGGCCATGCAGTAGCCTACACTATCAGTCCAATTTTTAAGCACATTATGGCTAATGGCTTCACGAATATTGTCCTTTAAAGTGCCAATTATCCCTGGCTTGTTGGCGTAACACTTATTTTTGACGGCACCCCACAAATAATAGTCCAACGGTGTCAAATCGCAGCTCCGAGGTGACCAGGCGACATCAGCTCTGCAGCTGATGATACGATCTTCAAAAACAGGGCGCAAAACATCGAGTGTAGCTTCGGCTGTGTGGCACGTAGCGCCGTCCTGTTGAAACCAAATGTTGCTAATATCCTCCTCTTCAATTTTTGTGAACAAAAATTCGTTCAACATGGCCCGATAACGATCGCCATTGACTGTAACGGCCACTCCTTGCTCATTTTCGAAGAAAAATTACCCAATTATGCCTCTGGACCAAAATCCGCACCAAACAGTGACTCGTCTTGGGTGTATCGGCTTTACAATGTATGTGTGCGGGTTTTCTGTGCCCTAAATGCGACAATTTTGCTTGTTTACATACCCGCCAAAATCAAAATGAGCTTCATCTGAAGAGATGAACACACATTCTGCAACATTACCATGATTTTCAAAGTAATGTTGCAATATTTTCCAGCGTTGTTCAAACGTATACATAACCATATTCGTTCAGCGGAAGGTTAAAACTAATTATCTGTCAAATCAGACATGAGCTAAGTGTTACCATTCACCAAATAAGCACTAGTTAAAAAAAAAACGTTAGTTGGCGGACCCTTTAAGTAATACGCTAATCGCACAAAGCCAAATGAAATGTTTAACTGCATTTTAATCACATAATTAAATATGTACACACAATACAACTTATTAAAGTCAAATTATTATTAAAAAGTAATAAAATCAGATGGTGAAAATTGAATTTCATTATTTACGAGTACCCTGTTTCGAAATCTGATACCCTTAAATTTAGTTCTTGAAACTTATGCCTTACATGGGCACACATACATGTATATTTACTCAGTGTTACAAATTTTGTTGGGTTTCTTTATTTAATCCAATTACTTAAATATATCCTGTGCTATTATTATTGTCGAAATCTATTTTCTCTTTGAATTTACAACTTCATCAAGAATATGAGAAATTAATTTGTTCGATACAAAATTATTTTTCTCTTTAATTTTTATTGTTACAGAATCAAATAGTTTCTGTCCTACAGCAATGTAAGCAATTTGATTTTGGTATTCAAAATGCTTAACCATATAGAAACGCCTTATTGAAGTGCACTTGTGTGATAACATGCTTATCAATAGAGTATAACAATTTCAATATAACACATTAACACAATTAGTAGGCCTTAAGTTAGGAGGCCTTTTCAAACAAAAAACTTAATAAATAAATTGTGCGTCTCTAAATAATGCGGAGAAGGATCTAATAGCTTAAGGGAAATAAATTGGCTTAAAAACACACTTTTTTGACAAATTCAGTTTTATTCCTACCAAAATAAAATAGAAATATGCGAATTAATAAAAGAATATGATGTCGGGCAAATGTCCACCTCTAGCACGTCGGCAGACGTCTACTCTGTTCACAAAAGTTTTAACCACATTTTGCAACAAAGCTTCGCTTATCTCGTCAATGCAGAACCGTATTTCATATTTCAGAGTTTCAGTTGTTTGTGGTTTGTAAACGTGACCACAGAGAAAATAATCCAGCGGCGTTGAATCACAAGAACGAGGAGGCCGAATTGAGAGCGCCAAATCGAGAAAATACGCGACCAGGAAATTTCTCGTGCAATAAGTGAATTGTTTGGCTGGCTGGGTGGCTTGTGGAGCTCTTCTGCTGAAACCAAAGGTCACTGATGTCAACATTAGCTAATTGGGGCCACAAAAAATTGGTTATCATGGTTTGGTAGCTCAGAGAATTCACAGTGACGCCGAAAAAATACGAGCCGATGATGCCGCCTTTGGATGTAATAATTTTTCGAAGACTGTTTGTGGATTTTGTAAGCCCCATATGCGACTATTTTTTTTTTTTTTTTTTGTTTACATAGCCGCCTAATTGAAAATGGTCCTCATGACTAAAGATGTTTTTGTTGAAAAAAGCGTTGTTTTCGTTTACAATTAAAATTCTTTTTCAAGAGTGCACCGTTCCATAGCTAAAATTTCCCAATTTTTAACCAAATAAGTGTCAAAGGTTGACAGCTCAATTCTTGATATCTCTTCATTTGACAACCAATTTACTTTCTAACTTGAAATGTGTCCACACTGTATTTTGGAGATTTTTTTTAAATACATTTCGTACGCAGGTTAAACAAAGCGCCTCTGATGATTTAAAACAATATATGATATACTATTTTGTTAATACCATTTCGATTGTTTGCCTTGAGCTCTTTAAAAGTGGTCGACTTATCACCGTAAGACCTGATGTTTTGATATTTTCTATCATAGGCCTTTAAAAAGGCCTTCTTATACTGTTTGTTTCCAACGATTTACTATGTATATAGTATGTTTGCTTTTTGTTAACCACTACCATCTTCATATTTTGATTGTGCTTTAATGAAATTCGAAATCCACAAGTTGTAGTAGCAATGGTGTCGATATTTGTATAATAGATATTGTATGGATATGTATGGTATATTTTATAATAGATGTACATATTGTCGACAGATATTAAAGATATCATATGCAAGTCCTTAACTTTATATTGTTGAAATAATACCGAGAAAAAAAAAAAAGAAATTGTCTTTATTGCAGCTGTTAATTTCTATTGAAATTGCTGTTTTACTTATAAAACTACAGACGCTAAAAGCGACACTTGGCTTTAAAATGTCATAAGAAGAAAGCATGCTAAGATATTTAGTTAAAACATAAGAGAACAATAGAAAAATTAAAATATGTAGATGGCAAGAATATCGCTAACAATAGTAGTGACTTTATACACTTAACAGCACGTGTTTTTGTAGTTGAATGATCAATTAAAAATTTTCTTTGGTATTAATTGTTAGCAGTGACAGACTGATTTGCGTCTAAATGTTACTATTTTTCGAAAGAGGATAAGATTAACTTTGTAACTTTCATCTAATGGAGTACATCTCCTTAATTTAGAGAAAAACTTATAAAAAAAAACAAAAACAAAAAAAAAAAACAAAAAAAAGTTATGCTATGTAAACCGATCACATACAATTTCAATATTGTTTCATATCTGCGGTTTTTCGATTAACTTCTTCAAAAGATTGAGTTGGTAATACTGCTTTATTTGACAACCGATTTAAGAGCTTGGTGGCTTGACATTACATTGTGGATAGACTTGCACCAAAACAATGCTTGCAATTTGTTGAAATTTTTAAATTGAATTTCAGTTCAAAATTTTTTCTCTGAATAAGCCTATTTTTGGTTGAATGGATACGTAAATAAACAGAATTGTCGCATTTGAAGTGAGGATAATCCATAAACTTTTGTCGAAACACCATTAAATTACTATTTGGTGCCACAGTAAATTACTATTTGGTGCGCTTTATGGATCAAAAGTGATGATGGTCAGAATGTACTATCAATGGTGAACGGTATAGGGACATGATTAAAATTTTTTCGTACCTCAACTTCCTGGCATTAATTATGCTAGCATGTGGTTCCAACAGGATGGAGTAATTTCAAATAATGGTCCGATTAATTAGCCACCAAGATCCCATTGGATTATTTTCTTTGGGGTTATGTAAAGTCACAATGGAACACCTGGAAACCAACATTCGAAGAGTTATAGACGAAATAAGGACACATATGCTGAAAAAAGTTTGTGAATATTGGTGCTCCAGATTTCGCCTTTTACGCGTCACATGGTCGAAATCATATTTAAACATTAATGTCATAAAATTTTCTTTCCAACAAAACCCGTTTAATTGGTATTAAAAATATATTTCTTTGTCTTGTTTTTTTTTACTGAAAATCAGTTTGAATCAAGTACACCTTTGCCGTTATTATGTATGACCTTTTGCTATTTTTCGTGCAGGCTTATAAGTTCCATCGTTGTGATACTTCTCGGCGAGAAACTTGGCAGACAGCGAAATAAACGGCTGTAAGGTCCAAGCTGTACGGTGGATGCTTTAAAACTTTCTATGGTCAACAACTGTTATGTATTGAACTAAAATAGACACGATTGGGTAATAACAAATCGCGGTTGACTAGGAAGTTTGTGAAATTGAGTTATATTATCTGCTCTACTCGATGACGCGAACTGAGTTTGCTAGGGTTAATTATTATTGTTTTACAGAGTACTTGAACCTCTGTTAGGTTAAACTTTGTTACTAATCTGAAGTCCGCTTATGACTTCGTTCATGTTAACCGTAAATCATCTGTGTTTCCTACTGAAATGTTCTACCGGAACAATCGTCTTCTGATTATCATGATATTTCCAATATGTTTGCCGGCTTCTTTCAGTCTTTTTTTTCTCGTTCTCTCTTCTATGCAGCATATTGGCTTTCCACAAAGTATTAATTGCTTAGTTTCAGTTTTAGTAAGGTGATCTACTGCAGCTCGCATTCATATGATTGTGTGTAGTGCTATGTAGTGCTATCTGGGTTTACGTGAGTCTTCGCCGCGCTGGCATACCCCACGGTGCCCCAATGGTACGGGTGAATATGATGAGTCCACCAACACCCCACCTATGAAACCCACAAGTGTATATCACAAGTGAGTACCAATTCGAAGGCATGTTATTAGGACACTCATAACCTTTACACCTTGGTGAGGAGTCGTAGACTATCTAAACTCCTGCCGTGATATGGGTCACAGCACCCGGTTAAGGGAGATGCAACACCATACAAAGCTCGTGCTCTGACTGCGCTTTAGGTCAAAACCACAGCCACCACGAAGCTTCCACAAGGAGGCAATCGAGCACAGATTGGAATCCTTGGGGCTCCTGATTCCCGTTGCACCAGAATACCTCAGGTTAGGCTTAGTAACACATGAGTGTAAATATAAACACGTGCCGTCTCCAGTTTTGGCACCACAACGGCCCCTGACTGGTAAGCATGCTAAGTAACAGTGGTGATCCTTATTTAGCATTGTAATTTATTTCCAGTAGGTGGCGTTTTCACCTGATCATTCGTCTGATGTTTTTCATTATCGCCAGAGGTAACCTGGAAGGTTAGAGGCTTCTTTAGATGGATTTTTTAAAGTGAGGTTGAAGTTTCTTCCTTAAACACTCGAAATCGCAATTTTTTTTGTCATCTTCTCTGCTTGGATTCGGACCTGGGCCGCTTGTGTTGTATGTTACCCCATTTTCAGTCTACGTGTAGGCAATTTTACTTCCTTCTTGATTTGGGGGAATTTTTTAGTTTTCTTTTTCTGTGAGTATTTATATTTATGTGTTTGGTATTGAGTTTGTTCTTGAGTCTTTGTCTGGGCTAAAATCTACAGTCTGATGTGGTGCCTGTGTCTTTTGGAACTGTGCTGTCGTTTTGAGTAGTCCTTTGACATTTATCTTTAACAAGCTTTTGTAAATAGTCACTTTGCTCTTATTTCGATGGGATTGTTTATTATTCCTTTGCATAAATCCGATAGTAGAACGAATATATCGAATTATAGAAGTATTACTAAGCTCAGCGCATTTCATAAGCTCATGGATTAGTTGTGACTGATTATCTCACTTTTCAGACGAGATCTATAATATCACCCTTTAAGCATGAGGATTTTTGGGGTCTTTGTCGCTGCTACTCGAACTGATGTTTTTTTTTTTGCTTTTAGCAAGGTTTTTGGCATTCCTGATGGACTTCTTCGTTGGATATACTCTTAACTCTCTATTAGGACTCAGAAAGTTTTATTTCGGATTGTATTGTCTATGACCGTGTATGTTTTTTTTTCAGGGTTCCGCAGGGTACCACTTTTGTTCTTGTTATTTCTTAATGAGGTATTTTCTGACTGTGGTATTCGTATGTATGACGATGATGTTAAATTATGTTGTACTTCTAATGATGTTTTTGGTCAGACTGTTCTGTAACGGACTATTGATGTCTGCGATGATTGGTGCAGAATAAATTTAATGGATCTCAACTTAGGAAAATATAAACATATTTTTTCCCCACAGTAGTGTAATTTCGTTCGGGTATACAATTATTTCTTCCCCAAATAGAAACTGTCACTACTTTTTTTGATCTGGGGGTGTTGTTGGATAGGAAACTCTCATTTATTGATCATATTAGTAAGACGTCTAGTAAGGCTCGGACTGTTCTAGGTTTTGTGAAAAGATAGTTCATGGAATTCACTGAGCCTTATATTACGAGGCAGTTATACGTTTCGCTCGTTCTAGGTTCTAGGCTTTGTGAAAAGATAGTCCAGAGAATTCACTGTACCGTTTTGAAGTATGCGTCGGTTGTTTAGAATCCTTATTATTGATTTAATTAAAGTCGTGCAGCAACAGTTTTTATTATGCTGTTGACGTGGCTTAGGGTGGACATTATGTTGATGAATTTCTTTCGTATGCGATTATACTGGGCCTGATAAAACCCCCCAGTTTTAGGTGTCTGTTTGCTTGCAATCTTAATAATGGCGACATTGATTCTAGATTTATACTTCTAACCTTGAATTTTAGTCAGACTTTCCAACCATTAGCGTCCTCTTACACTCGATTTTTGTAGGACAAATTATGCAAATTCGTTTTCTTTACGTAGATTGTGCAATGATTACAGCTTACATTATGAGTTTGTTGGCTCTAACTGTGACTTCAGTAATATTGAATGTATTTTATATTTTGGCATTAATTTGTAAATTTATAATTTGTATTTTGAAAATTTAATTCATGGATCTTTTTGTTAACTTTAAGTATGTCAATTGTGGGTTTAATGTTCAGCTTGTGATTAAGCTCTGTTGCTGATTCGTGTTCTCGTTGCTATAACTTATTTGGTTGTACCCGTTATAGTTCGGACTCTAATATATACGTGTCTTTAAAACTTAAATAAAGTGTTAGTCAGGCAGCCAAATATAGCCTGCATTACTTGATCTTTACTTAATCAAGCTTACAGCGGCCATATCTAAGAAAATATTGTCTTGTAATTAATTTTTTAGAAGCCTGTGACCACTTATAGGGGAACAACTTTACAATATTATTTTTGAAATGAAAATCAATCAATTAATCTTAATGAATTATTACCTGTTATAGTGTGCAATTCGTATGAACTCGAAGGAGCAAATAATTCAAATGTTCTTTTCGCATTTGGCCAAGCCTAAAATAAACAAAAATATAAACAAAATTATTATAAATATATTTTATTAAATTAAACCAAGAGCATAGTATAGTTAAATTATTATTACAGGAATATAATATTTGCTTATGTTTTATTCTCTAAGGGTTTTTAAACACAAACTAAACATAATGATTGACGTACAACGAAATCAACTTATTTAAACGATATGCAAACATTACATAGGTTCCAAGTACAAAGAGTTCATAATAATTTTTGAAAAAAAAAAACATTTTATTTATTTCTAATTATGAACTAAAATAAAATGTTTCATCTTAAAAACTATTTAACAATATGCGTAATATAAGCTTGTACGAGGGCGGATTGATATTGAAGCTACCTAAGTAGGAAAAAAACATTTTTTTTCAAGAACCATTCATTTCTCAACATAGTCTCCTTTTAGCTCAATACACTTAGTAAGACGATTTTACAAATTTTTTATGCCATCTGAATAATACGATTTTGGGAACTCCACAAAATACGCATTAGTTTCGGTAATCACTTCTTCGTTTGAGATGAATCTTTTTCCTGCGAGCCATTTTTCCAAGTTTAGAAACAGAAAAAAGTCACTAGGGGCTAAATCTGGACTATAAGGTGGATGATCAACCAATTCAAAGTGGATTTCTCGTAGTTTTATCATCGTATCTAATGCTGTGTGAACCGGTGCGTTGTCTTGAAGAAAGAGCACTTTTTTCCTGTTTTAATGTAGTCGTTTTTCCTTGATTGCAGCAACCAATTGATCCAATAATGCACGATAATACTCTCCTGTGATTGTGGATCCCTTTTCAAGATAATCGATGAGCAATATTCCGTGTACATCCTAAAATACAGTGGCCATAACCTTGTCAGCCGATTTCGCTGTCTTCGCCTTCTTCGGAGCAGTTCCACTAGCTTCTACCAATTGCTTCGATTAATTTTTGGTTTCAGGTTTGTAGTGGTGGACCCACGTATCATCAAAACTTATTAATCTACGCCAAAAATCAGCAGGATTATGCTTTATCATGTCCAAACAACGCTGTAAAGTGATCTGTCGAACTCGTTTTTGTTCAACACTGGGCAAACGCGGCACCTATCTTGCCGATAGCTTTTTCATATGCAAATGTTCAAGCAAAATGTTAAACACACGTTATTATGATACGGCGATCATTCATAACGATATCGAGGATTTGATATTTTCTTCAGTAACCACCTCTTTTGGCCTTCCTGTTGATGGTATTGTTGCAGTGCTTACTCGGGCCCGTTTAAATTCAGCAATCCCATATTTTAGCATATAATCTGACGGAGCAGATTCGCCGTAATGTTTATCAAGCTTTCTTTTGTCTCTTTCGCCGTTTTGTCTTTCAAATAATAGTGTTTAATCATTACACGAAATTCACATTTTCCATTTTCCAAGAAACACGAAAGTTGTTTACTTCAAACGACTACAACAAATAAACAAATTGATAAATTTGGCTAAAATTTTAACAGCTGACGTTTGATAGATCGTAATTTCTAAGAAAGTAAAAGTTTTTTGGTTTGTGCTGCCATCTAGCGCTAGGTAGCTTCAATGTCAATTCGTCCTCGTATCAAAAACTTTTTATTTAATAGATAACTGGTTTTCTTTTTGTAAGCCTTATCGATTATTGAGTCCACAATAGTAAGCGTTAGTCCAAAGTTGGTAGTGTTACGTTGCTTAAAAACAACTTGGTAGTTTGGTTGGCTTGTAGCAATTTTCTGACATGTTTAGTAGATTTTTCCACCGTACCAGATTTGGAATAAAATTTAACTTTGATTTGAATAATCAAAATTTTCACTTATGTTAACACTGTTTTAAACAATTTTTCTAAGTGTAATAACTCTATGTTATTTTGCTCAGAGACTGTTTACCTGCCTTTACACATGTATCAGCTTCCGAAAAACCCATTGTGTTAACAGATCGCCTCGCATTATCTTCAAGTGACTTCATAGCTGTATCAATTCTGAAGCGATATATAGTTGTATCAATAAAAACTTAACAGCGGTATCACCTCATAACATTAGCTAATAACTGGTTATGAGTATTATTACTACTATTGAAAACTTCTCTAAAATGCATTTACCGTTCGGAGCCGGCGTTAAACTGTAGGTCCCTTTCAATGAGTTTAAAAATAGAATTGGGTGCAGTTTATTGACTGAGAGAGAAGAAGTTCCCAAGTTACTTCATGGAATGTTATGGGAATTTATATATAATATATTATTAAGATATACAAAAATCAATATTAACTTTGTATGGAAGGTGTCATACTCTTTTATCCGATTTTTTTTCTCCGTCACTCCTCTAGGGAGTATATTGGCTTTCCACAAAGCATCTACTGCTTTTCGTTTCAGTTTCTTTAATCAATTTGATATTTCAAGTTAAGTACATGATTAATCCGTTGTAGCTTCCTCCATATGATATTTTTTTTTGTACAGTGGTGAAGATCCTTGCTAATTGGTGGTGATCTTTACTTTATCATTGTAATTTTTTCCCAGTAGGTGGCGTGTTTTCCTGATCATTCTCATCTGATGTTTGTCATCATCGCCAGAGGTATGCGACTAGAGTCGGGGGGGATTTTTTCTTTTATTTTTTTTTTAGATGGAGTTGTCTGGAGGGAAGAAAAGTTGAAGCCTTTTTCTATTATTAAACATTCGAAACCACAATTAAATTTTTTCTTCGTCATGTCCTCTACTGTGGCTTGAACCTGGGTCGTTTGTGTTGTTATGCATGCGCTTTAACCACTACACCACGCCACCACTTATCCGATTACGCCCACCTTTTGTCTGATGATTTGTATTGACTATAAAGCTTTTTGGGCCAAATTTAGACACTGTTACTGTTACCATTTTGAAGGTATATACAAATAAATATTTACTTTGTATAGGCGTGGCACCGCCCAGTTGGAATTTTTAAAATATATATAGCCTATAGTTCCTTCCTTCGTTTTAGCTACACATACATACAAACACATTCATTTTTATATATAAGATATAGCAGGTCTTATTCCGTTAAAAATTATTAAGATTAATATCTACGTTTTTTTGTCTTTTATCATGCCACCAAGAGTGAAAACTTTTATTTTCCTCTATAAACAGTGTAACTCTGAAAGAATCCATTTACAGAAATGTTAACAAAAATAAAATAAATAAATCGTATGACTTAAACAACTTTTAATATCAATTGCAAAAACAATTAAATTTCAATAAAAAGTAAAAAATAAAAAATTTATCCTTTTTTTGAATGGTTTGCTTTTAAAAAATAATCCATGGAAATTAACAGTCGTAGTGGACAAATAAAAATGAAAGAAAAAAAATTAAATGAATTTTATTAACAAGTTTCTCAGTTCATTACATTTCATTAAAATTGTTTATTTCGTTTCTCTGTTTATTTTCTTATTTTAATTACTTTGTATTCCCTAAACAACTTCTAACCAAAAATAAATTTAACCTTTTTTTTATTCATGACAAAAATGTTTTCGTACAAAATTGTTTATTGTCTTGAGCAGTTGACTAAAGAAAAGGTTTTGCTTTTGTAAACCAATCAAGAGTAATGATTTACTGTTGTTGTGTAGCCACACTTGAAAATATCGTTGACGGAATGCAAGAAAATTATTGTGCGTTTTTCTCTTGTTGCCAACACTTTAACGGGGTGACTGTTAACAAAATATCCTTAAAAAACAAACTTAATGTGTCATGTTCTTCTTGCATATTCTTAAGTTTATGTATTTTCTTGAGTTGCAAAGAATTCAAGTGCAAATAGTGTTCGAGTACCATTTAAGTGTTTCCAAAGTGCATTAAATTGAAGTAAAAACTTAGAAAGTGTTTGCATTTTTATGGCACTATTAAAAGAAATAAAAATAGATTTAAATCTAAAAGATTGGTCTACAAATTGCATAAATTTGCTATCAAATCTGCATGCTGGAAAGACTTTTTATCGGCATGTTTCAGTTTGGGACCAAAGGAAGAATGTGTATATTTTGTTAATATTTTGAACATATTAATGCCTTAAAAATAATATTAAATAAGCAATTACGTTGTGGTAAACACTCAGTGGTATTTAAAATACATATTTGCTATTATTATACATGACCGCTTGTCAGCCAAACAATTTGCGAACAAAAAATTTGCGAAGAACTTTCTTTTGAAACGCTCTTAAGGCAGAAGGAAGTACAGAAAATTTGAGCGACTTGTACAGTGTCAGCTTCGTCGCTTGAGAGGGATTTCCATTATTAGCACCTGTGGGCAAAAGTGATTCTACGCTTGATCTCTAGGCTAACATCATTTTCGCTAGTAATGACGCAGCCAAGGTAAAACAAATGGAAAGTATGATTGTCAATCGCAATTTGGGAGCCCATCCGCAGTAAGTTCCATCTTGTCAACATACACTTCCTCTTACCTTTGTTTACTGCCAGACTCGAAGACTGAGTTAAAATCCTGCTTTGTACGTCCATTGATGTTGCCCACTGTCCACCAACACCTTTGAGAGAGCATAGGAAACGAAGAAGCTAATCCAAAAATTGAGGGGAGAACAACTCAGCTGTTTCGCTGCTTTTTCTGTATACTAGGGCCCGGGCTCAATACCAGGCCAGACCATCTAAAAAAAAGAAAAAGTTTTTCAACAGCGGTATCACCTCATAACATTAAACTTTATTTAGATCGCTTTCAGTGGGTCTAAAAATAGAATCGCGTGCAGCTCATTGACAGAAAGAAGTCACCTTGTTCCTTAATAGAATGTTATGGGAATTAATAAAAAATGGCGCTTCATACATAAAGTGATGAGAAGCAATCGTACCTTGTCTGCGACAAGATTGTTATCTAAGTAGATATTGGCACCTCGAAATGCGGTAACGTTAGTTAGAAAATGTCTTTCCTTAATCACAAGGTAGTTACATGTGGATGAATGGGAGACAATCAAGTAGCTTTGTGGAAGTCGATCTGTTGAAAATTGGTGTCATAAGATACCATGTTTCACGCCGTGGTGAAACCGTTCAGAGTCAGGACGTTGGCCGTGGTAGTAAAGTGAAGATCTACATAGAAATTTCTAGACTTAAGAAACAGGTAGTGGTTTTCTTCCGAAAGGCTTTACCTTCTAGATCATTGTAGAGAGTTTCAGGCAAAATCATGTTGCAAGATTGATTCTAGGAGGCAGCGATCAGATTCCTTTCGTTGTGAATATTACCTCGAAACTAGTTAGAGACTGCCGTGATTCCCTGGATTTCCTTTCACAGCGGTTTTGTGTACGCCTTATAATGACTCCTGGTTACAGGGACATTCCGGGAAATTCTGTGGCCGATGAATTTACTAGAGCGGGCAGGCTTCTAGCTGTTGTGTCATTTGTGAATATAGAATGCTGGCAGATTCTGGACTAAGGAGAAATCTTGCTTCACTTTTAGACTCACCTCATATAAATTAGATATTAAGCGCAGCAATTACCTATTGAAGCTTGGTCGTAGGGACATCTAATGCTCAGAGGTCATTGCGCAATAGGTAGGCATGTGGAAAAGCTTAGCTGCAAAATATTTCTGTTGATGTTGTAGATCGATTGAGGAGAAAGAGAGTGTGTTCCATTTCATTAGCCAATGTCCATCTCTGGCTCAACGTAGATTTCTTCCATGTGGTACTCCCTTTCTCGATAGTTTAACGGATCCAGATTTACTCGTGCTGGTTTTCAGAATAAATCAATGGACTTGTGCTTCTAAGCGAGGTCCGGGATTAGATTTCCTCATGTGGCATCACAACGGGCCACTACGTGTGCTCAAGTGGGCTTCGACATCACAAAGCTAGCACTCCATCATATCCTGTTTTAATTTCAGGACCATATCGTAATTGTCAAGATTCGGCAATATTTGAATTCCTTTAAGAGGAAAGCGAGAGAGGGAGAGAGAGTGAATGTTTTTCCATTGTGTGAAATGTGCGTTTGGCGAATAGCTCCCAACTCTTCTTTTAACTTAAACCTTAGGGCATAAAAGATTGAGGAAATTTGTAAGGAAACTTATTTCCTTCAATACGATACCAACCTTAGACTGTTAGAAGCTGAGGTAGGCATTTTGTAAACATGTTATCCCATATAAACTGGTATAAATGCAGCTTCCAGATAAAACCGAATCTTGTTTCCTTTTAAGATTACTTTTCAAATATAAAAACCTTTACAACTGGGTGTAGGTTAGTTTTATTATCCTTTTTGTAACAATATTTAAATCCTTTTTGCATTATAATTATTATCTCAAAAAAGAAATAAAGAAGTTATCTTCTTATCATCTCAATGTCATTCTTTTAACCCATAATTTAGTTGCTTTCTGTTTTCCATGGTTACTTTAATTTCTTTAAGTTACTCTCTTGGTGATTGTAGCCTTTTTTCTTTCATTCTTTCTAACATAATGAAGTTTATAATTTTTAATTATTTATAATGGTCAAGTTATTACTATGGTTTCTTAGCCATTCATTTGCTCTTTCTTGTGGAAAGACAGAAAACAAATTGGTGGAATTGATAAGCGAAACACAAGTTTTTCACGTTTATTTTCAAATTGTTGTTAGAAATTAAATCACAAAATTTTGTATTTCATTACAACTTTTAATGTGTTTATACAATTAAGCCATTAAGAAATATCCTTTTCTAGTTCAATTTTATGTAAAAGAGTTGAAATCAAAGGACTTTGGCTTAGACACGTTGAATGCCAATTAATTTAAAATAAATTAAAGCGATTCCTTTGATTTAAAATTAAAGTTTTGCTTTTATGAAATTGAAATAAGAAATAAATCTGTTGTAGTCAGTAAGTGGAAAATACATCAGACTCCCATAGTTCGAGAAAAATACCATATAGGCTGAAGGGAAATTCAAGGATTTCGGTTAACTCATAGAATCGCAATAGTGGCTTCAATATAGGACTACTTATTAACCCTATTCGACATATGAAGAGGTTCAGTAAAATTGTTATGCAATCGAGGTAATTCATATAATTTGGAATTTGGAAGATTTCATTCATTTGCACAAGAGTCATGCGCTTATGGCATTTATATAGCATTTCGAGTTTCGAGTTTCTACAGGCTACAGCTTTTACTATTTAGGCAGCGATGGAGTTAGTCTAAGATCGCCTAATGTGCCTAGAGAACCACTTTATAGCCTTATTAATTAAAACGTTCCTAACAAGCCTAAAAAGTTGTTCTCTAGGGATAATTATCATTATTGTTGCATTGCCTGTAAAGTTGTTTAAATCAAATTTAACAATTTCTGTTACCATTCCGTTCTTAAGATATACAAAAATTAATATTTACTATGTACGGAAAATACCACGCCCACTTATTTAATTTCGCCTATTTTTTGTTGACTATGAAATAGTTTTGACCAAATGCAAAAACTTTTATTTTTCCGATCTCAAGATAAACAAAAATCAATATTTACTTTGTATTGGAAGTAACGTGCCAACTTTCTGATTCTGCCTACTTTTTGTCTGATGATTTGTGTTGACCTCGAAGTTATTTGAACCAAATTTAGCTGTTGCCATATTGAAGATACATACATATATACAAATAAACATTTATTTGGTAAGAGCGTAGCACCGCCCAGTTGTAATTTCTTCTACACATACTTTTTAATTTTGTATCTCTTTTTTCTTTTGAGTCCGGCACTCAGGGGATGTGCCCCCTATTCATGCAGTACATTGTACTGATACTAAGAAAATAGGTCGTGGAAAGGAGGATGGAGGGAGTGGCGTTTAAGGAAGTTTGATTTCAATTTATATAGTATATTAATTCCCATAACATTCCATGAAGAAACATGGGGACTTATCTCAGTCAATGAAGTGCACCCGATTCTATTTTTAAATTCATTGAAAGTTTAAAGCCGGCTCCGAACGGCAAATGCATTTAGAGAAGTTTTTAATAGTATTTATACTCATAACCAGTTACTAGCTAATGTTATGAGGTTATACCGCTTGGCATCGCTAAATCGAGAAATTACGCGACCGGGAAATTTCTCATGCAATAACTGAATTGTTTGGCTGGCTGTATGGCTTGTAGCGCCGTCCTGCTGAAATCAAAGGTCACTGATGTCAGCATTAGCCAATTCTGGCTTGTAGCGCAGAGGAGTCATGGTGATGGCATTTCCTTGCTCATTTTCGAAAAAATACAGGCCGCCTAACCATAAACCGCACCATACGGTTACTTTCTTTGGATGTAATGGTTTGTCGAGGACTGTTTGTGGATTTTGTGAGCCACCTATGCGAAAATTTTGTTTGTTTACATAACCGCCTACTTTAAAATGGACCTCATCATCAAAGATGATTTCGTTGAAAAACGTTGTTTTCATTCAGTTTTTCAAACACTAAATTTTCACAATTTAAATTCTTTGTGCAAGAGTGTAGCGTTTTATAGGTAAAATTTCCCAATTTTTTTACTAAATAAGTGTTGACAGTCAATTCTTGACATTTCATCATTTGACAGCCAATTTACTTTCTAACCTCAAATTTGCCCACCCTATATGAACTGTTTTAGAAATTAATCGGACTTGTTACACATTGCCTATCAAAAACTAATCAATTTTTTTAATTGAATATTTCTAAATAAATTTTAGAGATTTAATCAGTTCAATCAATTCTTATCAAAAATAATTTAATTGTGCTTTTAAGCAAATCTATTTAGTGTTCTTTTGACTTTGTTGCCATTAATATGGGTATAAAATTCTTTCTGTTCTGCTTCTTATTATAATTTTTATATACATTTCAAAACGTTAAGACTCAGCAAGTAATACAAGAGCCTATAATAATGGAAAAGAATGTAAGTTGAAGAACTAATTTTAAAAATAGCTTTTGAACGTTAATTAGAAGTATTTTTTTTACAGAATCCTTCAGAAAAGATGTATTTTTCAATATTCGAACAAAGAAAACGTTTAACAAATTGTGGCTATAAATTCAATGGCAAATCCATACAATGCTGAAATGGATTTTTATCACTTAATGTGTGTTTGTTTTAATTTTTATTTTTTTAATAATATTGAAAAGTAAAAAGGCTTTTATTTCACTTAAGGATAACAAGAAAAATTTTGAAAAAGATTTTTGTTTACAAATAAAAATATGTATGCATGTGAATGGCAACACTTAGCTCATGTCTGATTTGACAGATAATTAGTTTTATCCTTCCGCTGAACGAATATGGTTGTGCATACGCTTGAACAACTTCGCTAAGTGGACCTTCGATCGACTTACAGAAGATGCCGATTTTGCCAAAAAAAAAAATCATCTTTTCAGATGAAGCTCATTTTGATCTTGGCGGGTATGTAAACAAGCAAATTTGTCACATTTGGGGCACACAAAACCCGCACGCATACATTGAATAGCCGATACACCCAAGACGAGTCACTGTTTGGTGCGGATATTGGTCCAAAGGCATAATTTGGCCATTTTTTTTCGGAAATGAGCAAGAAGTGGCCGATACAATCAATGGCGATCGTTATCGCGCCATGTTGAACGAATTTTTGTGCACAAAAATTGAAGAGGAGGATATTAGCAACATTTTGTTTCAACAGGACGGCGCCATGTTCCACACAGACGAAGCTACACTCGATGTTTTGAGCCCTGTTTTTGAAGATCGCATTATCAGCCGCAGAGCTGATGTCGTTTGGCCACCTCGGAGCTGCGATTTGACACCGTTGGACTATTATTTGTGGGGTGCCGTCAAAGATAAGTGTTACGCCAACAAGCCAGAGACAATTGACACTTTAAAGGACAATATTTGTGAAGCCATAAAAATTGGACCGATCGTGTAGGCTACTGCATGGCCAGCCGAGGCAGCTATTTGAATGAAACTATTTTCTATTAATAACCGGAAGGATTGTACTTTCAAATAAAAAAAGAAATTTGAGAAAATATTCAGTAGTTTTTTTTAATAGCATTTTCAAAAAAAAAAAAAAAAAAAAAAAATAAATAAAAAAAAATTATTTGGCGGATCCTTTATATGTCAATTTTTTTGTTGTAAAATTTGGATCGTGGCGCATTCGCCCACAAGCTGTCAAAATTTTGTTTCATGAGAATTTAACATAATTTGAAAGCTTGTGGGCGGATGCGACATGCCTTCCTCTGATGCAATCTGCCCGAAATTTTTCACAGTGTATTTGTTTTTTTACGGAGAACATTTCATTTTTATAAAAAATATTGACGCATATGTACATATGAAGCACGCCCTATAATGGGTTGATGCTACACGCATTCCCCTGATGAAATCTGGTTTCCGTAACGTATTTTTTGGTTACGGAGAACATTTTGGGGTATTTACAGTGTAATTTCACATTTTTTTAAATAAAGAGCATCCTAGTATGCGTACTTACAGTGTGATATCTCATACTGTTATTTTAGTTCAAATTTAGTTCTATGTTGTCATTCTCTGGTCACTCTATAAAGATACTCTTTAATTGTGGACGGAAAATTAATAATTTTTTGTCAAACCACTTTTAATCACAAATTATATATAATAAATATATATTTTTAAGCTTTTTTATTTTATTTTATCATATTTTATATATAATTTTTATACATTTTATAAAACTGAAATCTTAAACAAATTAAAAATAAAAAATTAAATTAAATTTATATTAATTATTATTCCTAAAACAACGTCTCGGTTTGCCCTTGTGCGTAACGCCACAATAGATGTAACGGTGTCGTACAGTTAAAATCATGGGACTTAATTTGCGTGTTTTCTGAAGGGTCTACAATAAAAAGAAGACAAAGTTTTAGTAATAAAATAAATTTCATAAAAATAAAATAAAATTATCAGTAATGAAACTAAAATTGTTATAGACAAAGTCTATCGAAATCACCAATCAAAATAATTATAAAATTTTAATCAATTTTCCAATAAGTTTTTTGTGATTAATTTGCTTTTTGAACTAAGCCGACTGAAAAAAAAAAAAAAAAAATTCTCATGTAATTTAATAAATAAAAATCGTAATTAAATGACCCACTTTTGAAACACATTTTTATTTTAATACCAATTTTAATCTCTTTTATATTTTACTTCGACATTTCGCCATTTTGCTCAGCATCTCACCTGTGATCTACGGTTGATTTTAAAAAATTCCGTATTTATTGTATTCCCCACAGTTTGCCATACAATTAAAATGAAACAGAACAGCTTTAGTACAATTTTAATAAAATTCATATTTTTTTTACTTGAAATGGAAGACAACAACAATAATTCAACCATAAAGTTTTAAAGTCAATCTTTAACTGATAAAACTTTAAAAAATAAATCTTTACATTTGCAGTTGAAGTGTAAGAACAAAAAAACTCATCTTTAAATATTTCATTTAAAATGTTTTTGTAAATACCATAAAAGCCTATATTTTATTATTATTCTGTTGTTGTTGTTGTTCTTTTTCTTTCCTGTGTTTTTGTTTTTTTATTCTAGAAGAGTTGAAGAGATCTGTTCTGGCAAGGAAAAGGAAAAAACATATCAGCAACTTAAAGACAAAAAATAATTACAGACTTATGAATGAATATAAAAACTGTATGTTTTTAATTTTTTTTATTTTTATTTTAAATCTGTCAGAATTTGCCAATGTAAGGCACTTATGGAAAATTAAATGACTGTTTTTTAAATTTTTTATATTGGTAAAAAAAATTGTTTTATTCTATTAAGCTAACTATGGTACATTTGTATTTATACGATTACTTTTAATTTTTGCGCAATTAATCCCATTGCGATAACTTTACTTTTTAGGTATTAAAATAAAAATTTCTTAAGTAAAAAATTTAATTAAGTTTTAGTTCACTCCTCTAGGGAGCATATTGGCTTTCCACAAAACGTCTATTGCTTTGTTTCAGTTTCTTTAATCAATTTGATATATCAAGCTAAGTACTCGTAGATGATTAACCCGCTGTAGCTTCCTCCATATGATTTTTGTTTGTTTGTGTAGTGGTGAAGATCTTTACTTTAGCACAGTAATTTTTTCCCCGTAGGTGTTGCGTGTTTTTCCTGATCATTCGTCTGATGTTTGTCATCATCGCCAGGGGTAAGCGGCGGTAAAGGTCAGGGGGGCTTTTGTTTTCTTTATTATTTTTTTAGATGGAGTTGTCTTCTGGAGGGAAGCTGAAGCCTTTTTTTATTATTACAAACACTCGAAACCACAATTTTTCATCATGTCCTCTGCTGGGGCTCGAACCTGAGTCGTGTGTGTTGTGTTGCGTGCGCTCTAACCACTACACCACACCGCCATTCGAATATAAATTAAATTAATTTTTAAAATTAAATTTTAATTTTTTTATTTTGAAATTGAATTTTAATTTTTTATATTCGAGTGGTGGATGGTGTCAAAAACCATTTCAATATCAATGAGTATGAGCTAAGAATGTAATCGGCAATCGTTGATTGTCGCTTGGTGTTCCTTAATTAAAATTTAATTTTAATTTTAGCTTAATTTTTTAATTAAAATTTTAAAATTGAAATTAAGTTTTGAATTTGAAATTTATTTAATTAATATTTGAATTAAAAATTTTTTAATTTAAACATATAAATTTTGAAATTAAAATAAAGTTTTTAAAAATTTTTTAATTAAAAAAGTAGTTAAAAATAAAATTTTAATTAAAATTTAAAATAAAATTTTAATTAATTTTTTTTTTTAATGGTAAAACGGTAGAAACATTTTGATATCTTGGTAGCATAACAAAATCAATTAAATTTTAAATTTGAAATTTAATTTTAAAATTGAAATTAAATTTTAAAATTAATTAAAATTAAATTACAATTTTAATTTTTAACTTTTAAAATTTTTTAATTTAAACATTTAAATTTGGAAATCAAAATAAAATTTTTCAAATTTTTTAAATTAAAAAAAATATCTTAATTATTTTTTTATGGTAAAACGGTAGAAATATTTTGCTATCTTGGTAACATAATAAAATCAATTAGTGAATCAGAGGAGAATGTAAGAAATCGAACTTATAAGGCCTAGCAGTTCTTCGGAGAACTGAAATATGTCTGAAGATCAAATTGCATGACCAAATGCTCAAAAAATAAAACTCTTCGATAAGAGCGTCAAGTCAGTTGCTCTGTATGGCTATGAGTCGTAGAACGTAGCGCCATGCGACATCAATCTCCTACATGTCTTCATAAATCGATCCCTCCGCGGAATACCGTCTTATCTGCCTTGAACTCCTTTGAGGACCAAATCATACATGGCGCAGGCAACTGGACTTAAAGACAGCAAAAGTAGAACAAGCTGAAGACTGAAGCATCGGATAGACAAGGATTAAACAGTATCGTTGATGCCCTATAATCCTTATCGAAACAACAGGTCTATACATATATATGTATACTAGCTAACCCGGCGAGCTTCACTACCCCCACCTTAATTACATTTCTTACTCTTTTCTCCATTTTTCCGGTTAAAATCCCAATATTTGAGATAACCTTCAGTTTCTCCCAGAAAGACACTGTAGGCTCTGCTTTTTAGCTGTATACAGTCTTCAAACAAACACACTTTAGTTTTTATATACATAATTTACGTATATACAGTGGTGGAAGAAACAATAGGGACACTTTATTTTTTTCAATAATATGTCGTAAAATTTTAAGTATGTTATTGATGGTTTATTAAATAAAATGTATTCCCTCTCAACAAACGGAATATTACCTTGGCATATGCCAAGTAACACCTTGGTCGTAATAAGAAGAACAACGTGCTATGGTCTGATGAAAAGAAAATTAATTTGCTAGTGTGTCCCTATTAGTTATTTCTTTCACCACTATGAATAGCTTCTAGTCGGGGTGCTTTGTGAAAACTCTCTTTTTGCCTGATGTGGATAGATAACAAAGATTTAAGTGTTGCCGTTCTTCACACATACAAAATTCAATATTTAGTACGACCGGAAGGTGCGATGCCCATTTATCCAATCTATTTCAGTTACTGACTGATGATGCACATTGTTCATGATGTTGTTTGAACTTAATTTAAACACTTTTGCTATTACCGTCCTCAAAAAATACAAAAACGGATATTTGCTTTGTATGGGAGGTACCACGCCCACTTTTATTTGTATGGGCGATTCATCCGCTTAGCTGTCTATAAGGCACAAACAAACAAACATACATACATATGTACATACAAACACACACTCTTTTTTATATATAAGATATAACACCGTGTAATACGGTAGGAACTACAAAAACTCCCATCCGTAATGATTATGACATGGAATTTTCTTTCTCCATCAATCCTCTAGGTAGTATATTGACTTTCCACAAAGCTTAGATTTCAGTTTTTGTTTCAGTTTTATTTATTAAGTTGATTTCTGAAGCCAAGTAGATGATTAATCCACTGTAGCGTTGTATGATGTAGTGGTGAATATCCTAAGCTAATTTGTGCGATCTTTACTTTAGCATTATAATATTTTCCCAGTAGGTGGCGTTTTTTTCTGATCATTCGTCTGATGTTTATCATCATCAGAAAATGGTCAGGGGGCTTATTTTTTATTTTTTTATACGGAGTTGTCCGGAGGGAAAGTTGAAGCCTTTTTATTAAACATTCGAAACCATAGTTACATTTTTCTTCATATTCTCTGCTGGGGCTAGAACCTGGGATGCTAGTGACGCTAATCACAACACCACGGCACTCCCCATGGCATTACCATGATGGAAAACCTATGATTTTTGCCTTTGACCCTGCCTCTGGCCCTTATGATCCGCTTTAAAAATGGTACTATATCGTCTCTTTTTCAATTCGATCAGTCAAACTTCGTTATATTAACTTTTGTCGCCCCAACACCAGTCAGCCCGCTGGGCCATTTTTTGTTTATGTGGGACATGCAAGGTGGAGGAGTGACTTCTGAGGGAGAATTCGCTCGCTCAGTAAGAGCAAGCTTAGGGTACTAGGATTCTGGGGGATGCTGTGGTGACTCGTAAAGCTTATATCTTCTCTCACCAAAGAGAATTACTGCCTTCATTCACGACCTCGATCTGATGATCTGAACTTATGGGGCTGGGCAAATGATTCTTTCGGTCGCAGTGGTTTTTTGCCTGATGAACATAACATAACATAATGTCTCACAAACTCTACCAAGTAGCTGTACAGTAAAGATTATCCATTTTGATGGATTCATTTGATCGTCAAAATGTATGTCTCTGTTCCTATTAAAACTACAACGAAATGTGTTTAGACGGCCATCAACATTGCTATCGTTAAACTTCTTTCCTTAAATCAGTAGGGGCTATTCGTTAAGATCTGGATTCATGACAAAAAAGTTTTTGAATTCCGACTTATGATGGACACGCTCTATTCGATTTATAAAATAGTTCCCATAACTTGTCTAGAAGATCATATATGGAGTTGCTACTTAAGAAACATAATCTTTCTCAGATATTACCAAGACAAGCAGCTAGTTTTCTTCACAACTAAACCACAATTATAATTGGGACTAAGTAGTGTAGAGGGTTTTATGGTCGATTCGATCTAGTCTTCTGTAGTAAAATCTTCCACGAACTTTATCACTTGCATATTGTTCCACTTATTAAGTTAAGAATAATCCCGACTTTGATAAGAAATTGTAATCAAATTAATTTACATTTTAAATTTTATTATTTTTCTTAATTTTATTTTTTATTGTAAATTATTTTCATAATAACTTATCATTGCTGCAGAGTATAGGCTTTCCATTGTGTTTAAAACCACAAATATTTCCAATTCTACGCGGGGCTTGTGCTATAAAATAAACTGTTTCCGCCGAAGTGTCCTATAAAAAAGATAAATCTTAGAAATATCAATTGAAATTATTTGGTTTTAAAAAAGAGAAAAACTTACATTTAAATCTCTGACCGAATTTAGTTCCAAACCCGTATCTGTATGGGCCAGAGAGCATTTCAAAAGAATAAATATCAAAATAAATAATTTTATATTGAAGAATAGCATTTTCTTTGTTGGGAAATAGTAAAGCACAAATCAAGACGTAATAGTTAATGCAATGAATTTCTCCGGATTCTCAACACTTTAATAGTTTGCCGTTGTGTTTGTAACCGCAATTAGCCGCTTGTCTAGGTGGCGGTATAAAAATTGATTTATTACGTCGGCGATTCTAATTGGAATGAGGAAATCACTTATTATTTTTAAAAATTTATTTTTTTTTTTAATATTTTTACTCACTTCTTGTAGATTTGTATTCGATTCAAAATTTAAAGTTTCATTTGCATGTATGGCGGAGTAGTTCGCATTGCCGTTTGATTCCAAAGCACTTGTATTATTGTTGTTTTTATTAATTGTATTTATACTATTATTTATTTTATTGCTAATGTTGTGGTTGTAGTTGTTGGTATTGTTATTATAATTCTTGTTTTTATTGTAATTTAGTTCATTGGCTTTTAACAATGCGCAAATAATAAATATTATTAAAATTTTTATAAACATTTGTTGATCTCCTTCGAAACGTATAACAACAACTGATTGCTGCACTGATTTCTTCTGCTGCTTGTTGTATTTGCAATACTACTCAACACTTAAACTGATAAGCTAGCTGCCGTTCATATGAGTTTTAATTATATTATTGTATCAATAAAAATTATTTTTGTACTCAAGCTGAAAGATTCAGTACAAAAAGACTAAATTGGGCGGTATATTCATATAATTTATTATAATTTTTAAACGTTTAACAATTTAATATTTGAGCAAAAATGAAACCTATTTCTTAAATAGAGCGGTCCAACCAAAACGGACGATGATAATTGTAAATGAAACAAAAATTTTTCAGAGAATTATCTTAATATTTTTGTTATGATAGAAGGAACTGTGACAATAGCTCGCAACCGTTTCGGTGACATACCTCTATCCGTCGGTGCATGTTTTCAATGACTCTACGATATAATTAAGGTTCAGTGTCGTTAATGTGCCGAATTATTTCATTCTTAAGCTCTTGAATTGTTCTTAGCCTATTGATGTATACTTTTTCTTTTCAATATCCCCAAAAGAAAGTAGTTCTACGGTGTCAGATCGTGGCGACCAATTAATATCGCCACGATCTGAGATAACATGGCCATTGAATTCTTCGCACAAAAGAGCCATTGCTTTTTTGGTTGAGTGGCAAGTGGCACCATCCTTTGGATATCCTCAATTTATGGCCAGAAGTTCGTTATTATCTCGCGATAGCGAACACCATTCACAGTATCTGCATGACTGACCTCATTTTCGAAGAAGTACGGCCCGATGACGCCGTTATCCTATAAACCGCACCAAACAGTCACTCTTTGTGGATACATCTGCTTTTCAACAATCACTCGTGCACTCTCATTGGCCCAAATGCTGCAATTCTATAGGCATTTGGTCGATTATGCTGACCAAAAAAATCACCAAGTGCACGAATTTTTATATGAACGCACATTTTCATAAAAGGTTTCAACAATCTTAACGCACTTCTCAATTGGTTACCTCTCCATGATTGCATTTGTCAAATACTGAAACAAGAAATGTCAAATTAAGTTTAGCAATAAATTTGACCTTAAATAAACTTGGTTGAACCACCCTATATTTAAACGTATATATACCGTTTTCTCGATAATCCGAGCTTTAAGGTGGATGCATCAAAGCTCTTTTAACCAAGCCTCATTAATTGTTGACAGAAACAATCGTTTAACCAGACTGTAGAAGCTGATAATAAACAATTCCCTTCTAATTTTACCAGACACATAGCACTACCTGGATAGGTGTCAATTTTGACTTTGGCACCGTCTGGGAAGCTACACCTTGATTTAATCCATGATCTTCTTAGCACATTTTAATTGTACGTGATTCACTTTTCATCGCCCGTAATAATTTGCTTCAAATATGATTCGAATTCGTTTCGTTTTATCAGTAAAACGCATATGGAAATTCAGTTCATAAAATTTTTGACTATTTATTAATTGTTCCTTACCAATTATGTTCCAGCTTACCTCAGATAATAACTGTTTGTTGATGAACACATAGTACTCGTGCTGCTTATGTACCAGTTTCCCCAAATTTTTTCCCTGATGTCATCGACTTTCTTTTAATGATTGGTCGGCCAGAGTGAGATGTTTGTTGATGAACGCATAGTACTCGTGCTGCTTATGCACCAGTTTCCCCAAATTTTTTCCCTGATTTCATCGATTTTCTTTTAATAATTGGTCGTCAAGAGCGAGATGCCTTTGTAACATCAACATTATCAGATCGAAAACGAGCAAAAATTATTACGCTGCCGTTTTTAAACTTACAGCATAGTCTGCATTAACTTCGGAAATTTTTTCAATAGCCTGGACTCATTCTTACCTTTTTTTTGAGGAAAAGACAAATTTACCGGTAATGCTCCGAAATTTCACACATCCGCAAAAAACGTAGACAATTTTTTACAAACTAATTCGATTTTAATAGTATTTTCTAACAAAGTGAAGCTTAAAATGTCACCTTTCAAAAAAACTCATCTGAACAGTATGATTCGGAATCGTGATTCAGAGAGCAGACCAAGTAGTTCATATTACCATGTGAACATAGCATAATACACTTTGTAGGGTGTTCAGTTTTGATAATAAGCTAACTATCAGCATGTGCCAGCTTTTGTTGCATTTCCGTTTATTTTATGCAAAAAAGAAGACACATTAAACAAACAAAAAATTATGTCACTGAACAAGATCGACATGTTTAACAATCTGTTTCAATAATAAAACTTATCGTCGAAGTGTGTGTAGTCTTAGAAATTAATTTTGAATAAACTTATTGAATTAAAAATATTTATAAATCGGGTGTTTTTCTTAGAGCTTCATAACTTTAACTTGGCAACACTACTTCATTTGACAATCGATTTAACAGTTATACGAGAGCAATGCTTGCAAATTGTTGAAATTTTTGAATTGAATTTGTATTCAAAATTTTTTTCTCCGACGAAGCCCATTTGCGGTTAAATGGGTACGTAACTCGTATTTGGAGTGAGAATACTTTAAAATATTTTGTCGAAACACCATTACATCCACAGAAAATTACTGTTTAATGCACTATAAGGGCTGGCAGAGTCATTGGTATATATGTCTTAAAAAAAACAATTATGTCAATGGTGAACGGTATTGGGACATGATTAGAAATTTGTTCATACCTCAATTAGCTGGCATTAATCTTGCTGACATGTGGTTCGTACAGGACGTAGCAACACTAAGTGGTAGCTGTATTTACCAAACACCCATTATAAAATCTTCCACATTCATCCTACAATTGAAATATAGTAGCTGGTGGCAAGGTTTCCCGCATTCATCCTACCACCAAAAGTCGACTTAAAAAAATTTTTAATCCTAGCAAGATCTCTAAATCTCCCCAAACGATAACTCCTGATTTTCCAACCAGATACCGAGCCAGTTCCTGTAAAAGCCTCCAGATTTACTGCCTAACGCTGTTCGACATAAGACACCCATTTCTGTACTCCTCCCATACGATACCAAACCTAATCGCCGATTGATTCCTAAATCTGTGGTAAAATAAACTAACTATTAAGTAGAATTAAGGGTTCGAAATTAAGTTTTATTCTTAGGCGCAGGGCTGTCAAACTCAGCATTGTCAGGTTATTGACATTTATAAAAAAATCTTGATTTTGTAAAAAACATCTTGGCAGTCAAAGATATTGACGTTCGGAAACTTTCGGTTAAAAATTTTCAATAGATGACTCTAAAATTTAATATCTCTGGTAATATTAGTTGCATCAGGCAACACAGTAGTTTGTTTGATACGTCCAAAACATTTCGGGCGATAAAAAGTGGATTATGTACGATAATAATGTGCTAAAAAACATTGCCGAAGCAAGGTCAAGATGCACAGGCGGTGGCAAAGCTAAAATTGACACCAAGAAAGAAAGGCAATACTGTGTATCTGGTGGTATTGGAAGGGAAGTGTTCACCCTGATTCTGATCTCAGTTGTGAAAAATTAATAGGGCAAAGTGTTGTGTTCCATCATGCGACGCCAGAAGACACACAGCTTTGAAGGCCCGCTAGAAATTGAAAGAGCTTGGCTTGGAAGTTTTGAGGCATCCAACATATAGCCCTGATTTTGCGTCTTCAGATTATTATTTGTTTCGATCTCTGCAGAACTCTCTTAATGATGTGAACTTAAATTCCGTAGAGGTTTGCAAAACAAAACACAATTGTAACTGTTCTTTGCTCAGAAGTTCGACATTGATGGAACAATACCTTTACCGCAAAAGTGGCAACAAGTTTTCTATCAAAACTTCAAAACTGCACATATTTGATTTAATAAAGTTGGTTTTAAGCAGATTGAGAAGAGTGCTCCACTTGAATTCGTTCGTGAAGAACACATTTTAAAAGAATTTAAATACGCCTCGTGAGAAGAATCAAAAACAAAAGAATTTAAAAATAAAATTCGGAACGTAAACCGAGCCGATAAGCATCAAAACGAGTTGAAAACGAGCAATTCTTTGTAGTGAATGTTGCTTGTGTAGTACAAAACATGCATGTGTGTGATACCTATTGGTCGCTACACATATGAATGCATGATATTACGTATTTAATCTTACACAAACAACATGCTTTGAAATGAATAGCTCGTCTTTGATTCTATTTTTTCTCATTTTTAATTTGTTCACAGATTAAAGAACAAAACTCGTGAACACAAATTTAATAATCTTAAGATTTAATTTGTGTTTACGAGTCGAACAAAAAAGAATAATAAAAAAAATTTTTAATTTGTGCTGACGAGTTTTGTGCACGAAGCACGAGTCACAAAACGAGCGAACCTAAGAAAATTCCGCTCACGAATCGGGGTTTTACTTACTAAATTTGTGAAAATTGGTACTTCAGATTGCGGCCACTTGACCGAAATCAGATTTAAACATTCATGTCACAAAATATTCTATCCAACAAAGCCCGTTTCATTGATATTAAAAATATGTTCATATAATACTTTGTGTTACTATGGATTAAACATGTGTAACTATAAAAAAACACCCCTTTATATGTGGTTTTTTAAAAATTAAAAAAAAACTTTGCCTTTTTTTTTGTGCTAATTTTGTAATGTCATCTCTGTAGAACTTCTGTGGACTATTATCAAAAACTTCCTTATTTTAAGCTGAGTTTTTCTGAAATATCTTAGTGCGTGCTCCAGTGAACCTAAAAACTCATGTATGAAAAACATGTTGGTTGCAATTCATTCCTAGACACTCTTCTTTCTGTAGTAGTCACCGCTTAAACTATTTAAACTTTCAATGCATTATAGATCTAACAGTAGAAATTTTCTAAAAAAATATATAGTTTCAGAATAGCTTTTTCAATTATTCCAGCTTTATAAAGGGTCCGCCAAATAAATTTTGTTTTGTTTTTTTTTTTTTTTTGAAAATGCTATAGAAAAAATTACTGAATATTTTCTAAAATTTCTTTTTTTATTGGAAAGTACAAACCTTCCGGTTAATAATAGAAAATAATTTCATTCAAATGGCTGCCACGGCTGGCCATGCAGTAGCCTACACGATCGGTCCAATTTTTTAAGCACGTTATCGATTATCGAGCGTCAATTGTCTCTGACTTGTTGGCGTAACACTTATCTTTGACGGCACCCCACAAATAATAGTCCAACGGTGTCAAATCGCAGCTCAGAGGTGGCCAAACGACATCAGCTTTGCGGCCGATAATGCGATCTTCAAAAACAGGGCGCAAAACATCGAGTGTAGCTTCGGCTGTGTGGCACGTAGCGCCGTCCTGTTGAAACCAAATATTGCTAATATCCTCCTCTTCAATTTTTATGAACAAAAGTTCGTTCAACATGGCCCGATAACGATCACCATTGACTGTAACGGCCACTCCTTGCTCATTTTCGAAGAAAAATGGCCCAATTAAACCTCTGGACCAAAATCCGCACCAAACAGTGACTCGTCTTGGGTGTATCGGCTTTTCAATGTATGCGTGCGGGGTTTCTGTGCCCCAAATGCGACAATTTTGCTTGTTTACATACCCGTCAAGCTCAAAATGAGCTTCATCTGAAAAGATGATTTTTTTTGTTGCAAAATCGGCATCTTCTGTAAGTCGATCGCAGGCCCAGATTCCCAGCGTTGTTCAAGCGTATACACAACCATATTCGTTCAGCGGAAGGATAAAATTAATTATCTGGCAAATCAGACATAAGCTAAGTATTACCATTCACGAAACAAGCAGTAATTGAAAAAAAAACGTTAGATGGCGGAGCCTTCATATGATCCTACGACAACAAACAATAAATATTTCCTTTTAATGCTTTGCTATGTAGTAGTTTGTTAATGTACTTACTCGTAGATTGATAAAGCAGCAGCTGTAACCGATACAGCTGTCTAATTCAGCTTTTTTTGAATAAGATACTCCAATTACTCAAAAACAAAAATGCTTTAAATAATTGAAGAGAAAACTTTTGCTCTGAATAAATTTCCTTAGTCCACATGCATGAAAATTGAAAATTATAATTCATTAAACGAGTAATGCCGCATATGTTAACTTGATGGAATTTTTCTTAGTTTTCTTTTAATATCCGAGTACGAGTATATGTATATTTTTGTTCTTTAGAAAATATGCTTCGCTTTCAAATAGAAAACGTTTTTTTATTTTTTGTTTTGCTTTTATTAATTTAAATTTTATATGACGATTATATAGAGGAAGGAGTAGCAGTTACTGCATATGTGGTCAATCTACAAGCATATGAATTATTATTTGAAAAAAAGTTATAATTTTAGTTTCAGTTTTAGTTCATACTGCAAAGTAATTGCAACACAGTTAAAGTCAAACTTTAGTTGTTGTTGTTTTTTCTTTTTTGTTGTCGGCTAAATTATAGGACTCACAGTTGTACTACTTGAACAGCTTATGACAAATGGCATGATGTATAGACATAAAGTTTTCCAAGAACTTATATTGCAAATTATGGACAATTTTGTATTTATATGTACGCGTAGATATGTATATAGAAAATTATGCAATAATAAAATTATACAGTTTGGGCCGTTTCTTGTTGTTGGAAATGACCTAAAATATGTGTAATAAAGAAGTTCCTTTTGTAATATAATATGGGGTAATCGTTGAAAGCCAATGTATGTTGAATACAATAAAATAATTGAGAACTTTTTAATTGAAATTATTAATAATTATTATTTCAAAAATAAGAGAAATGAAACACCCTTTTCTTATATTTGCAGGGACTTTTATTGAGCCAAATATGTGCCGTTTTGAACGATAATGTTTCTTCATTTTTGTGGTGAAGCTATTATTCTCTCAGTGTATAACTTCTATGTTTTCTAAGCGAAAATCTGTTCCAATTGCGTCTTGCAGGCCACTACGAAATATATGGCGGATGCATCAAAGCTTTCCAGCCAGATCTATTAGTTTCTGTGGGGTCATCAAAGATGTGTGTGGTCTGGTGCTATCACTATTTCTGACCATTTGCTCAATTCTGGCCGTTTTAGTTGAATTGCTGGCTTCAAGGTCGTTAATTGTTGACAGTAAAGATCAGAAATTGAAGAGGCTTATAACGAACAATTCAAATCCAATCGCACCAGACACACAGCGTTATCTTTCAATCCTGGCTTTGCCACCGTCTTCGAAGCTTCACCTTGCTTAACCCATACTCTTCTTCCACATTATTGTCATACATGACTACGCCTACATCGCTCGTAATCATTCGCTTCAGAAATGGTTCGATTTCGTTCCGTTTAAACAATGAATCGCAAATAAAAATGGGGTGTATACTTTTTCACTGGTAAGTCATGTGGCATGGTAAGGACAAATGCCTAATTCTATAGCAACGTCCATCGGTTTCATCAACTTTTTTAGTAGTAAGTCGATCAGAGCGAAATGCATGTTTAAGATCGAATATGAGCATACCATTTAGCTGCTGTTTTTCTATCGGGTGGGCCATCTATGGGTTTATTTCGAATCTGGCAATACTTATGTCATTCTATTCTGTCACAAAATTCAGTATATTATCTCCACTAAACGAAATGAATCGATTTACGCTTGAGCAACATTGGGATTTATTGGAAATTTATTTCCAAAACAAAGACAATTGGTCGGAAATTGCAAGAAAAAAGAAAAGAGAAATCAAAAATCATCTTTTCGTATGAAGCTCATTTTCATCTTGGTGGGTACGCTAATAAGCAAAACTGCCGTATTTATGACTCAGAAAACCCAAACGTGATCTTACAGAAGTTAATGCACCCATTACGAGTGAATGTTTGGTGCGGCTTGAGGAGCGGAGGCATGATTGGCTCATATTGCGTAACTATTACGTTCAATGGAGACACCTATCGCAACATAATAACCAATTTTTTTGTGCCCGCTCTTCCAGATATTGATGTGAACGATGTTAAATTTCAACAGGATGGTGCAACTTGCCACACATCTCATGCCACATTCGATTTATTGCGTCAAAATTTTCATGGCCGTCTTATTACCGATTTGATACTGTTGGACTATTTTCTGTGTGGCGTCGTTAAAGACAAGTGTTATGTCGACAAACCAGAGACAATTAAGAATTTAAAGGCCAACATTCGTGAAGCCATCGCCGAGATAGGAACCCATACGCTCGAAAAAGTTCTTGAAAACTGGTCCGATCTAATGGGGTACTGTGAAGCCAGCCGGGGCAGCCATATGAATGAAATAATATTTCATTTCTAACCGGAATAATTGTACTTCACAACAAAACAAAAAATTTGGCAAAATTTCAAACCGTTTTTGTTGTATTGTATTTTTATACTTAAACTTTTAATGGCCCACCAGATAGTTATACCATCGTTTCCGTACACTTTAAAAAAATTTTCAGCAGCATGTGGTACATTATCACTTTTCTATAATAGAAAAGTAAAATATGACCTCAATGTTACAATTTTCTACGCATTTTTAGATGTAGTTAGGTAAGTAGGTAGTTAGGTAGGTAGTAAGCCATAGGTCACTCGTTGTGATCCCACGATGGATCATCATCCCTCTATACCCGAAACTAACCGGAACCAATCGAAACTTAAACTTCCACATATCTGTACTGGACAGCTCCGCAAGCCCATTTGCATGACAGAAATGCAGGTGCCTCTTTCTTCTGCGACATAATACCGGGCATGTGAACAGTAGGTAAGGAATCGTTTCCACCTCCTCCTCATCTCTGTAGCTTCTGCAGAAATCATTGGCCAGGTGATCCGGTCCCAGATGGCTGGCACGAGTGTCTATTATACAATGCCCAGTAATGAGACGGACAACTACGCTGAATGTGCTTTTGTGGAGATTGAACAGATATTTAATCCGCTTGAGATCTAGCTTTGGCCATATTTGCTACGCCATCCTGACACATTACATGTGAATCATAAGCTTACAAGTTCCCAATGGAAAATTCCCAACATGAAAAATTCACTCGTAATATCATCAGCCCTACAGTTCCATGGAATATCACTGTAACCCGGGATCAATATAATATGAATATTATACTGTTCAGCCATCTCGTAGGGAGATTTGCAGCAGTAGATAACTGTTCTTGATATTAACTTGTGAGATCCCAGAGCTCTTACAGCCGCCTGGCTATCCGAACGTGTGATAATATCTTCTGTGGAGACGTTGCTTTTTCCAGCTCGTATGGCTGGTACCTCCGCTTGAGAAGCACTACAGTGGTTCGATAACCTTATATCAAAGTGAAGCTTAGAATAATATCTGATGCAATTAATATTAAGGGAGACATAATATTTTAAAGCCACTTACCGATTATTTCTAACCAAATGGTTAGTATTGTGCACTAAACTCTGCATAAAGCTCTACTACTTGTGTATTTGATAAAAATGTGCTTAAAATCTTGTTGCATTAAATAATTTTTTTTTTTAATTAAAAAGAAAACTATTAAAAAATTTAATTTAAAAAATTAAAGACGTTAAATGCTTAAAGTTCATAATTCCAATCCAGATTTTATGTGTGCAGTGCAGCAACAGTCATATGGAATCTTAGTAATTTTTTTAAATTTTTTTTTATTTTTTTTTTATCATAAATTTTAAACACCTGCACTAAATACATAAACAGTGTTTTATAAAAATGGTATAAAAAAGTTCATTAAAACTTTGCTATAAATTCCGATAATCTTTCTTTTTCCTTTTTTTTGTATAAAAAGCATGTTCTATAGGGTCCGCCATCTAACGTTTTTTTTTCAACTGGTGCTTATTTCGAGAATGGTAACACTTAGCTCATGTCTGATTTGTCAGATAACGAATATGAATCTGCGCCTGCGATCGACTTACAGAAGATGCCGATTTTGCCAAAAAAAATCATCCTTTTAAGATGAAGCTCATTTTGATCTTAGCGGGTATGTAAACAAGCAAAATTGTCGCATTTAGGGCACAGAAAACCCGCACGCATACATTGAAAAGTCGATACACCCAAGACGAGTCACTGTTTGGTAGGAATTTTGATCCGGAGGCATAATTGGGCCATTTTTCTTCGAAAATGAGAAAGGAGTGGCCGTTACAGTCAATGGCGATCATTATCGGGCCATGTTGAACGAATTTTTGTTCACAAAAATTGAAGAGGAGGATATAAGCAACATTTGGTTTTAACAGGACGGCGCTACGTGCCACACAGCTGAAGCTATACTCGATGTTTTGCACCCTGTTTTTGAAGATCGCATTATCAGCCGCAGAGCTGATGTCGTTTGGCCATTTCGGAGCTGCGATTTGACACTGTTGGACTATTATTTGTGGGGTGCCGTCAAAGATAAGTATTACACCAACAAACCAGAGACAATTGACGCTTTAGGGGACAATATTCGTGAAGCCATTGGTGAAATACAACTGCACACAATCAATAATGTGCTTAAAAATTGGATCGATGGTGTAGGCTACTGCATTATTAACCGGAAGGATTGTACTTTCAAATAAAAAAAGAAATTTGAGAAAATATTCAGTAGTTTTTTTTATAGCATTTTCAAAAAAAAAAAAAAATTATTTGGCGGACCCTATATTTATTTCATAAAAATTAAGGCAAAAAGTTTGCATTTTTTAACAACAGGTAGGTTGTAACTTTTTCCATTTTTATTTAATTTTTTTTTTTTTTTTTTTTTTGATTTATAAACAAAATTAAAACTACGGACTTAACATTTGCATTTGAAAGTATTTTTAAATGGCTTTTTAGTTTTACAAAAAAAAAAAAGAAAAAAATTATGAAATAAGGACTTTAAAAAATATTTTCAATAATTTAATAATTGTTAGTGAAGCTGTTTTAAAGAGATAAACCTTAAATTGATTTCATGTGAGTATCATCGTCACTTCCATCCATCGAAAGTCATTTATCATTTGCTAGGACTATGGCAAGCAACTACAAGTTATGAATGTTAATTGAATTTTTCTTTTAATTTTAGTTTTTGTGTACAATTATTGTTTTGTCAATTCCAAAATAAAAACTAAACAAATTCTGGTCATTAGTAAGCCAGAATTATTTTTCCAAAAAACAAAAAAAGTCGTTCATTTTTTTATTTACTTATTTGTGAAACACTCATAAATGTGATATTTAATTTACTAAAGACAATAGAGCGTAGAAGTGTTTTTGTACAGTTTCGTAGATCCTAAATAAAAACGAAAATGGAAATGGAAATAAACCACATGACGTATGAATGTTGAAGTAATTAATTGTTTTTTATGCATCTAGTGGGACAGCTATTATTCGTATTGTGGTGTCTGTTTTGAATAAATCGAAAGACATAACACACACAATGGGATATTCAGATATGTTACAACACGTTTGCTTATTACTATTTATGATTTCTTTTAGTAAAGTTAACAATTAAAAATTTTAATAGACTATTTTATTGCGGGGGTCTAAGAATATATGCTCAAAATTTGGTGTATGACTGTTTCATTGCACTCTGAAGATGGGTGACCGCACAATTTGCACCAATTGCAGGGTTATAACCTTCTCCATAACGCATACAAGGTCCTTACGAGCGTATTTGATGCTCTTTGCCAACCCATTGATGGGTCCTTATCAATGCAGCTTCAGACCTAGAAAGTACGCAAAATCTTGGAAGAGATCCATGAAATTCAAGTCGATACTTATCAACATATTGTCGACTGTAAAGCAACTTTGTGAGTTTGGTATTCCTGCATAACTGATAAGACTGTGCAGAATGACGCTGAGAGCTCCCTGAAGCTTCGTAAAATTATTAGGGGAATTCTCAAAAATTCTTGATACTGTGCCAGGTTGCAGACAAGGCAATCTCCTGTCATGCAATATCTTCAATTTTGTCATGGAGAGTCTTCTGCGGAAGGTGGTAGTGCATCGCTGTGGCACAATCTTCTGCAAATGTGTTCCGTTGCTTGCATACTCCAACGACATCGAAAGCATTGACCGTATCAAGCGAGATATCACTGCTGCCTGCAATGTTATCGGAAATGAGTCTGCCAAAATTAGTCGGGTGGTGAATCAGCCAAGAAGAAATATATATATGCTGTCAGCAAGTAGGAACATGCAGCAAATTGGGTTCCAGATTACGGTTGACAACTATACATTCGATATTGGCACTGTCAATACAAGTGGCAACGATGCGTAGAATCACTCTTCCCAGCAGATTTTTGGGAAAAAAGCTATACTCAAGATCTCAAGTCTTTTGCGGATTGGCGACGAATTTCGTGGCAACCATTAGCTTTTTTTTTCCCCGTCACTCCTCTAGGCAACATATTGGCTTTCCACAAAACATCCATTACAGTTTCAATAATCAAGTTGATTTTCAAGCTAAGTAGGTGATTAATCTACTGTAGTTCGCCTCCATATGATTGTGTGTAGTGGAGAAGATCCTAATTAATTGGTGGTTATCCTTGCTCAGCATTGTAATTTTTTCCAGTAGGTGGCGTTTTCTCCTGATCATCCCCCTGATGCTTGTCAGCAGCGCCATAGGTAAGCTGAAAAGTTAAGGAGGCTTCTTTAGATGGATTTGTCTAGAGGGAGGTCTAAGTCTCTTTATTAAATTGAAATCCAAATTGCAATTAAATTTTTCCTCTGCAATTAAATTGTTCTTGAGCCGTTTGTGTTGTATTTCTGCGCTCTAATCACTGCACCACTCCAGCCCCAGTGGGCGGTGGCGCACAGTGGTACTTTGATACTACAAAAGCAATATTTTCACTTTAACTTTTTTAAAATCTAATGTTGCTGTTTCATAGAGAAGTCTTTGATTAAGATCAACCAACAATTTGTTTTAGCAAAAAGTAACATTTTGTCTGTAAAAAAAAAACTATTGAAGTCACATAAGTATTGTTAAACGAAAACTGAGAAAATATTCATGAAAATGCTTGTAAGATAACATTTTAGTGCTGTTTTTAGTGAAAAACAACATCTTTTATTAATTAAAACATTATGTTGATTGAATATGGGCTATAGGCTTGGCCAATTTTAATGAAACTTTGCATGCAACTTTTGTTCTGAAAAGTGTACTAAACTTATGGGAAAAAATCGATTTGAAATATATGGGCGGTGGGCGTGGTCAATGTTGAAGAAATTTCATTTAACCAATAAAATGCTGAGTACCAACTTTCATAGATCTGGCGCCGCTCCGTATATCTTTGTATTAAGAGACATTAAACCAAGAAAGCTCTATCTGCTTGCTGCAGCAAGCCGAAGTCCAATAATCCAGATTGTAATGGCAAACTGGAATATATTACTACTACTTATCCCAGAGAGTCAAATCGCATGACTATGGGGACCAGTTGACTGATCCATTTCTCAAAATTAACTTATTGTCTAATTTTGATCGTGATCGCGTATGGGCGTAGCACCATTCTGTTAAAACCACATCTTTTTTCCCGTTACTTCCCTGGGGAGCATGGGGCTTCCACAAAGCATTTCCATCTTACACGGTTTGCTGCGGTTGTCTTTGCCTCTTCCTATGTAAGATTGTTTTGCCTTAGTTCTTGGTATTTCTTGGTCGGCTGCGGTTTTTGATTCTTGAGGATTCCATTCAAGTGCCATTTTTTTAATAATATGGGGACTTTTCCTTAAGGTATGGCTGATCCATCTGCACTTCCTCTGTCTTCTCTGCGTCAGTATGGGCTCTTGATTTGTCAAATAGTTCCATGTTTCTTATGGTGTTTGGCCAGAATATCTTGCATATGATTCTAAGACACTTGTAGGTGAACAACTGTAGCTTTTGCGGATGATGACACAAGCTAGGTTTCACTACCGTACAACAGAATGAAACCACATCTAGCCCGGATCAATGTCATACATTTTTCCGAACTAAAAATCATTGACCATGAAGATATAAGTTCTCATAATTCCACCAGCATGTAAATCGCAAAACATGGCATGGATGTAGAGTCACTTGAGGATTTTACTCCACATGCTCCAATTTTAAGCCAAAAATTAGCCTCATCGCTAAACAATGATATAATAATTTCTTAGCGTTGTTCTAGCGTCAATCTGTTCGTAATGATTTGCTAGAGTATATTATATATGTCAAAAAATAATTGCAGCATGACAGTTCGTTTGACAGTTAGTTGTTTTGTAAAGGCAAGCTTAAAAAAACGCTTTTAAAAATATCTCTTAAATCTTTCCGAATAGAGATTTTTTTAAGAAAATGTGCATATAGTTCAAATAAGGAGTAACTTGTTAGGAGACAGTAGCAGGAAAGGCGATCAATATCCACAGTTACATACACAATTTCATATCATATTGCCAGTAGAAGCCTAGCGTACATATAACAAATTTACAATAAGGTAAAGACTTGCTTGTTTAATTATACCGATATGGAAGAGTAGCTTAAGTCGACTTAAGCTATTCTTACTAACCGACAAAGATTTATTTAATAAAAGACAGGATACAAAGAACAATATTTTTTTAATAGAAATGTAAATCTGTGTCGGTAAGTAAAAATAGCTTAAGCCGACTTAAGCTTATCTTTTTATCGGCACAGATATTTTTGTAAATTATTATTAACTATTTTTAAAATGTTTTTCCTGTTCTTTACAACTTCTCTTTTATGAATACATTGTAAAACTAAAGTTTCACCTTTAACATTTTTGAAAACTTTTATTTTTGTCTTTGTATATTTATTTATTTAACGGATTTTTTTTAAATCCCAAAGCTTAAAAATTCTGAGCTTAAAAATTCCTTACAGTATATGCAACAAAATGTTCCTTTGTATCATTTAAACGACATTTCGAATATCATTTTTTAAATTTTATTTTTCATTTTTCGCAACGTTAGTGTCTTTGTCAATCCAATAAGCAGATTTACTTGCCGGTTATACAATACAAAAAAAAAAAAAAAAAAAAAAAATACAGAAAATACCCGTCTTTGCATACACGCTGTCACAATTGTGCCAAAGGCATTAAAATTTTATTTTTTTTAATTGATAGTCAACAACAGAAATCGCATTTTTGTATATTTAATACAAATGATACAATACAATAATAAAACAATTGATAATTTAATTATAAACTTCTATTAATAAAAGAACAACTATTTTAAATATCAAATATTGGGTCTTTTTTTATAGTTGCATACGTTTAAATCATAATAAAATAAGCAAATCTTTAATATCAATGAAACGCGCTTTGTTGGATAGAAAATTTTATGACATTAATGTTTAAATCTGCTTTCGAACATGTGCAACACGAATTTTCACAAACTTTTCGCAGCGTATGTGGCCGTATTTCGTCAATAACTCTTCGAATTTGCAGATCTTCTGGTTTATCAATACAGGCAAGTGACATTACATAATAAAAAAAAGGATCTTGGTGGCCAAATAACCCTTTATTGCCCGACGGTACTTATGAGTACCATTACTTAATTTTGTGCTGTAGTTATTATACAGGTATAATTTTGCGATGTATACTCAGCAGTTCTAAAGCGTGTTTTTTATAGAGGTATAGAACTTTAAGTTGGCATTACTTTTCAAGATGGCGACCGATTTAACAGCTGTCAAGTGATTTATTCTCAGTGTGGTTTGGCAATTTATCATGAATAGACTTACGACCGGCGTAGATTCGTCCAATGGGCCCAAAACGAGATTACCGTTGTTCCCGATTTTCATAAGCGAATTTTGTTTAGCGATAAAGTGCACTTCTGATTGAATGTTGAACGTGAACAAACAAAACTGCAGCATTTGGAGTGAAGGTAATCCTCAAGTGTATGTGGAAACACCGTTACATCCAGAAAAACTGTCTGTTTGGTGAGCTTTACGGGCTGGTGGAATCATTGGTCCGTACTTTTTCAAAAACGATGGTGGCCAGAACGTTACAGTCAATGGCGATCGGTATAGAGCCATGATTACTGACTTTTTTATTCCTGAATTGAATAACCATGATGTCCAGGAGATGTGGCGCAACATGTCACACAGCTCGTGCCACAATAGATTTATTGAACGACTCGTTTGATGACCGCCTAATTTCACGTTTTGTACCTGTGAATTGGCCTCCAAGATCTTGTGACTTAACACCGCTAGACTACTTTCTGTGGGGCTACGTAAAGTCATAGTCATGACCATTTGGAAGACAACTTTTGCCGTGTTATTGCCGATATACGGCCACGAATGTTGGAAAAAGTCATCGAAAATTGGACGTCCAGATTGGACTACATCCGCGTCAGCCGTGGCGGTCATATGCCAGAAATCATATTTAAAATATGATGCCACAAGATTATCTTTCTGATAAATAAAATTCATGTCAATCGAATAATCCATCGTTGTTTTATTGCAACTTAAAGTTCTATACCTCTATAAAAAACACCCTATATAAAGTATCGCATTTTCTTTTAATAACAATTTTTTGCTGCTGTTGCTCATAAGGTTATCCTTCATCAGTTATAGTGTTTGTAGGTGACTTTGAACTTCGAATTCTCGCTTAAATTTAAATATTGTTTAAAATTGAAAAAGTGTGGACACTAATTTTTTATTTTAACGTATATGTACGATATACAAATTTTATATTCAAAGATTCTATAAAAAAATAATAGTTTTTCCATGATAATGGTTCTTGGGCAATAAAGCATTAATTGAACCATTACCAACTGTATGGTGCGCTGTGTGGCCGTTGTGTGTATGGCTGCGTTCTATTAGAACCACATGTCAGCAAGATTAATGCCAGCTAATTGAAATCCACCATTGACAGTAACATTTTGACCATCATTGTTTTTGAAGGTATGGACCAATAACTATAAAAGCTCACTAAACATTAATTTTCGGTGAATGTATTCTGCTTATTTACGTACCCATTCAACCAAAAATAGCCTTCATGGGAGAACAAAGTTCTGAATGAAAATTCAATATCAATAACAATTTGTGAAATGTCAAACCAAACGAAACAAAAAGTAACTATCAGCTGTTAAATCGGTTGCAAATAAAGCGGTATTGCCAGCTCAAAGTTATGAACCTCTAAAAAAACACCCACAAAAATTGTCTTCTTATTGATCTCTGTTAGAAGAAAAATAAAAGTAAAACTTTTATTACAAATAACATTGATTGTAAAACTCCTAATAATTATTTTTCTCTGTTCATCTCTCTCTTCATTGTTTTAGTCAATGATTTTCTATGGATTTATAGTTGTACGATGATATGTTTGCTTAAATGATTATTTGGGATAATAAAGTGTATCTTTTACATGAAATTTATAAACTGAATCTACACAATTGCTGTGACACAAAAAGTTACACATGGATTAAAAGAAGAAAAGTTAGAAATCAATCACTACAAATACCAAGAAAGGACTTAAGCAAATTAGTAAAAATGTAGTTGATTTTTTTTTCGTTTAAGTACAGCACTCGGTGGATCGAAGTCGTCTGTTCATGCAGTACATTGTACTGATACTATCAAAGTAGATTGTGCCAAGGAGAATAGAGGTAGTAATGTTTAAAAACGAATTCTTTTTATAATGCGTTGTGCGACGCATTGTATAATCAACTACAAAGGGGTGTGCTCTACCAGAAAAATGAGTTCTTAGTTTTTCATTACTCCTCTTAGGAAGCATATTGACTTTCCACAAAGCATCTATTGCCTTGTTTTAGTTTCATTAATCGGACTGGTTTTCAAGCTACTGCAGCTTGCCTCCATATGATTGTGTAGTGGTGAAGATCCTTACTTACCATTGTAATTCTTTCGCTTTAGGTGGTGTTTTCTCCTGAGCAACCGTCTGATGTTTGTCATCATCGCTATATATTCTATATATTTAACACTCGAAACAGCAATGAATTTTTTTTTTCGCCATGTCCTCAGCTGGGGATTCGAATCTGTGGCACTTGTGTTGTATGCGTGCACTCTAACTAATACACCACGAGACCTCCAAAAGAGAAAACGAAAATGTGTGATTATTAGGAAGCAACTCCCACCCCTTTAATAAGTCAGAAAGCATTCAGTTATAGTGGCTATATTTTCGTTGGCCCTTTTCTGCACCCTGGCGTAAAGCCCCTAAATAGACTTTGAAGCACTGGCCCAAGCATGAGAGTTGTATTCCATCCTAGGTCGTATATAGGTCTTGTGAATACTAAGGAGGTCGAATGGAGTGAACTATTTGCTCAACGTTTTAAAAAACCAAACGTTCCACCAAATGTCGCAGTGAGTTCTCATTCCCAGAACAACAAGCGCATCTGACTCCTCAATATCTACATTAGTACATATTAGTCACAGACGACACTTCACTATCACGTCTGTGTGTCAGAAAACAATATTGGGTCTTGAGCGCACTAAATCGATAACGTTCGCATGACCACACTCAAAGAAGTCACTTGTAAATATGTCATTCATATTCCGCCTTCTCGCCCCAATCTTCAAAAAGCTCGGCCTTCAATCAAAGGAGTAGATAGGAATAGAAGTGAGAAGAAGAAAGACGTTCTGAAATATGAGAAATGAAGTGAGAGAAAGAGTAAAGTTTTGCTGTTCATCTGAATTTATCCTGAATTCGTCGGATGGGATCGCTTCTAGGGTGAAAGAAGCTCGATATAAATCGAGAGAAGTGACTACCGACACAAAAAGTAATAAACTTCGAAACGACCGCCTCATGTCAAACTCTTCTATCAAATGTATGAATGGATTTGTTGTAGTGCTTGGAGAGCACCGCCAGCACGTCAGCAGTAGAATGAGCCTTGTGGAATTTAATGTACCCTAACATTATTTCAGGTTCGGGTAATTCACGAAATTTCAGTTTGCACTGGAATAAACAAACTGAGGGGTATTAGAATGCGCAAATAGCACATTTTGGCAGCTTATAATGGATGGCCATCTTCAGGTCCCACTAAATAGTGCTAATTTTCAGCTTTGACGTCAGAATCATTTTCGCAAAAATGACTCCTTTTTAAGATGTTCGAGTAGCACTTCAAACACATTTAAACGTCTTTCAAGGTTTCTCGGCTTTAAATGAATCCTACGGCTTGTTCCCATTGAAATTGCCTTTTTTATGTTTAGGTTGACAACAATATTCATTAAGAAATGCCGTCAATTTATCATATTTAAACTCCTCGAATTCTTACTATTTCAGAAAAATTTAAATAATAATTTTACCTTTTTGGTTAGTAAAATATTCCATTTATCTTTCCCCTAAATATGCAGCTACTAAGTATATACTCGTATATATATATTATATATTAATTCCCATAACATTCTGTGAAGGAAGATGAGAACTTCTCTCAGTCAATGAGCTGCACCCGATTCTATTTTTAAACTCATTGAAGGGACCTACAGTTTAACGCCCGCTCCAAACGGCAAATGTATTTAGAGAAGTTTTCAATAGTTGTAATGCTCATAACCAGTTACTAGCTAATGTTATGAGGTGATACCGCTGTCGAAAAACTTTTTTCTTTTTTTAAGATGGTCTGGCCTGGTATTGAACCGACGACCTTCTGGTTGGTAGGCGGGTGTCTTACCTACCATACCACAGCGGCATAGCCGATCTAGTCCCTCACAGTTGAAGAGGTTGGTCACATCCCTTTAAATATACTATATCCCTTAAAATATACTTTGATATTAATATCAACTAAGAATATTTCGTCCACAAAACACAAAAATCAAACAAAAGAAAAGTTATTATTTATTGCTTTTAAACAGGTGGGTGTTATTTGATTCCTTGAATTCTAACCACATTATTCCATTAAAGCCAATGGTCAACAACAAAATTAAAGGACGTTTCCTACATTTGCTTATACAAATATCCTCTTATTTTATTCCATAAGTATTCTTTAAACAAAGATTTCATTAGTAAATCCTTTATATGCATGCATAACCACCCCTATCAGAATCGCTTTCCTTTTCAAACACTTTGTATTTGAGTTGATGAATGTTACACTAAGTTCTGCTTATTTCAAGCAGAAACTTTTTTTGATAAATTTTTATTTTACTCTTAATCTGTTTTCCTTGTTTTTTTGTATCCTTTTCGTAGTAAAATTTCTTATTTTATGCAAATTATAGAAAGAGTACTTACGGGTATACCTGGTATTGTATGGTATTTGTACCATAATACAGCCATAGATAAAAAATTGGTTAAAATCTTTTGTAAAATGAAACCTGAGATGCTTTCTTTGGATTAAGGACTAAAGAAATGATTTATACTCAAAATAGTATTAAGACTTAAAATAAAAAATATTTTCATTTTGTAATGAAATAAAATAGGGTTAGGACCTCTGAATCTTAGCTCTCAATGACGTTTAATAGATTTATTATCTATTTCTTCGAATTTTTAAAATTAATATTTTAAAATTTATTTGTACTTAAGTTTTCTCTTTTTCTGTACTATCAGGTAAGTTTTGACTACAAAACTTTCTCTACCTCATGAATCATCTGTGTAATGGAGTGAGTAATATATTTTTTTTTTTGACACTGTAAATGGCTTCTTTCGAATGCTAATAACCCCATACATTTTGCAGAGGTCAGGCTGACAAATTGCTTTAAAACAGTTAAAAATAATTTTTCTTTAAGATTTTAAGTTTAGTTTTACCTGCTTAATTATATCTATGAAGCGTTTTCAATGGCAGATTTATGACTTAAATTTATATTAAAATTTTGGAGAAATTTTTGAATTTAATTTTACACTATGCAACAAAATAAAATTAAATCTTTCTATAGAATACCTTATATCATATTTATCCACAAGCTTTAATTGTCAATTAAGAGATTTGACGCAATTAAGGCCTTAATTGAGCTCAATTTACCATACAAAACCATAATTTGTAAATTGCCAAATTAGTACTTAATTGTACAATTAATTAAATGAAACTTAAAATGCGTTACGTTCAAAATCATCAAAATCATTATATTTAATATTGTTTCATTTAAAGGCAAGAACATTTTTTTATTTTTTGTAGACCAGTGTAATTTTTTTTTATGGAAAATTTACTAAAAAAAATGTGTTTTTTCACCTCAAGTTATCTGAATGAATAATACTCGTATGGCTTTCTTAGACGTTTGTGAATGTCAATTCATTCACTTAATTCTAAAGCTGTCAAGCACATAAATTAGCTGATAAGTGTGCTTAAAAATTTTTTCAAAAATTTCATTTGAAATTCCATATTTGAACTATTTTATCTCTCCTTCATCTTAATTAGTTTCTGGCTTATAAGTTTTATATTTTGATTACAATTATTTAAAAGAAATGTTGCTTAGGCAACATAATCTTCAGCTATTGTGACAATCGCTACAACTGAAAGCTTATTCTATTAATGTGAAGAAAATGTATTTTGTCACTTAAAATATATATTAATAAAGTATATAATACCTTAAGATTTTTTATTTTTATAAATTATTTGACATAGACCGGCTTCTTTCATTTTCCGCTTACCTTCATCTTTCAATAGTTAAAAGTAACAATTCAATTATACAATATAATGAAAAAAAAAAAAATAGAAAATTTCTAACCACAATGGGAAAAATATAATTAAAAACTGTTTGAAAGTGATAATAAAGAAAAAATGTGGTCAAAATAAAATTCGTTTATTTGTGTATAATAAAGCTAGAAAGCTAGGAAGAGAAATAACTTTTTAATCTTTTTGACAGGAATACTTAAAATAGTATTTTTGTCTCCACGCACAACCTTCTTCTTTTTAATGGACACTTTAAGTAAACAAGCTGTTAACAACAGCAACAACAATTACTCTAAATAAGTAAATAAATAAAAAAAAAACTATAAAAAAAGAAAAAAGGTAATAAAAGGCAACAGAAAAATGTCGATAAACCACAATTTCTTTTCTTCATAGCAAAAAAAAAAAAAATTAAGAGTAACTAAAAACGTATAAAAAAAGCCAGTTGCAACCAACAATTACAAAAAAGTTCAGTAACTACTTTAAGGAAAAATAAAATACAAGAGAATTGCTAAAAAAAAAAAAAAAAAAAAAATTATTAAAAACTTAACAACTGATGTCAAATGTCAAAAACAATTTTCATTTTTAAAAACAGATGACAACAACACCAACAACAGGCACAAGTAAAGTGAAAGAATAAAACAAAGCGGAATTCAACACATTTTGTTGACAACCGGTATTAAGATGGGCTACGAAATATGAGTACTTGCAACATTAAGACTAACAAGAATAGGAAAATGTTGAAAGCAAAAAACATCTCAGGAGCTAAAAAGCTAAAAAGTTTAAATTGAAACATTAGCGAAAGTGATATCGCATAGGAAAGGTCTCCTAAGACAAATTGTAGAGTTATTAGATCCTTAAACAGCCGTATGTTCAGTCTCTTTTAAAAACCAGTTTCAGTTACGGTTTTTGGTAAAGAAATGATTAACCGGTTTTTTTAAACACTGATTACTTACTTTCTTGTCTCATACCTGAGCGAATTCTCTCTTAGCCCTGGTGTCAATCCTTCCACTTGCGCTTTCTACAGAGAGAACAAAAAATGGCAGTTTACTGTTCGCTAAACACTCGACTCTTTCGTTTCCAGTTTAACATCACAGAAACACTCCAAACTTTTCAATTTTCTCCCCAATATTCCCTAACGCAAGTGAAGATGGCGTTAATCACCACCAGTCAATTTTGATATTGTTACACCAGAAATCATCCATATTTTTTTTTTTTTAAATGCTATAAAAAAAACTACTGAATATTTTCTCAAATTTTTTTTTTTTTATTTGAAAGTACAATCCTTCCGGTTAATAATGGAAAATAATTTTATTCAAATGGTTGCCTCGGCTGGCCATACAGTAGCCTAAACGATCGGTCCAATTTTTAAGCACATTATCGATTGTGTACAGCTGTATTTCACCAATGGCTTCACGAATATTGTCCTTTAAAGCGTCAATTGTCTCTGGCTTGTTGGCGTAACACTTATCTTTGACGGCACCCCACAAGTAATAGTCAAACGGTGTCAAATCGCAGCTCCGAGGTGGCCAAACGACATCAGCTCTGTGGCTGATAATGCGATCTTCAAAAACAGGGCGCAAAACATCGAGTGTAGCTTTGGCTGTGTGGCACGTAGCGCCGTTCTGTGGAAACCAAATGTTGCTAATATCCTCCTCTTCAATTTTTGTGAACAAAAATTCGTTCAACATGGCCCGATAACGATTACCATTGACTGTAACGGCCACTCCTTGCTCATTTTCGAAGAAAAATTGCCCAATTATGCCTCTGGACCAAAATCCGCACCAAACAGTGACTCGTCTTGGGTGTATCGGCTTTTCAATGTATGCGTGCGGGTTTTCTGTGCCCCAAATGCGACAATTTTGCTTGTTTACATAACCGCCAAGATCAAAATGAGCTTCATCTGAAAATATGATTTTTTTTTTTGGCAAAATCGGCATCTTCTGTAAGTCGATCGCAGGCCCAGATTCCCAGCATTGTTCAAGCGTATACACAACCATATTCGTTCAACGGAAGGATAAAACTAATTATCTGTATATAAGCACAAGTTGAAAAAAAAAACGTTAGATGGTGGACCCTTTACAAGCTATGTTTTTTCTTGATTCCTGACAAACTGTAAAAATTCGTGTAAATCAAGCGAAATCAAGGCCATCTGGCAAGCTCGAAAAACTGAAAATAATTGTACTATTAAAATAGGATGGTTAGGGTTTAACCGAGCCTCTGAAAACTATTTATAGCTTTATAAAAATAGTTACAGTAACTTATAGCTCGGCAATCTTAGATAAATACAAAGCCTTCGACGCTTTTAGCAAAACACTCTTTATTAGTTTATACTCTGGACGTCTCCACTAACATAAAAAACCAGTGGTTATCAATTTATGGTGTAACTTAATATTCGACTTTCTGTCGTCATAGCGTCTATCTAGCACTTGCTCACATTTACGTATTTTTTAAACAAGTCTCCTATAACAGCTAATGTTGTAGTTATTATCCACAATATTTATGTCAAAGCTCAATTGCCTTTTTCTAATTTGCCGGTTTTCAAGCCTTGTCGTGGTTACTTCACATCAAATTAAATTTATTTCTTTTGCAATTTCATGCAATTTTTTGTAAGTAAAAAGAGAAATTTACTTAAATGAACTTTTGCATGTCAATGCATGAGAAAAGGAGTAAACCATTGACAATCCCTGTTCATCCTGACTCATTATGTTTTAGTTAAACTTTTTCAAGTTTTTTTTTTTTTGTTTTCACTGCTGCAGTAGCTTTACCGCATTTAACATGAAACTATTTTCCCACTCGACGCTTACGGACGAATTGTTTCCAACTAATAAAACATTTTCAAGTGACTTGACGACAACGACAACGACAACGACAACGACAACGACATTAACGATCCGTTAAAATATTGAGACGCAAAGCTTAAAAGTAAAAGTGAAACTAAAACAGCGTTAAATTGCCAATTTAAAATTTTAATAAATTTTCGTTAGTGCACTTGTATGCAAGTGTGTAATATTACAAACCTTGGAAGCAAAGGGAATGATACCGAAATAGTATTTTTACTAGCTGTAAAGCATGCAACTAGATTCGAATAATTGTTAGACTCGTAATTTTAGGATTGATTTGTTATTAAAAAAAATGGGTAAACTCCTGCTGACAAAACTAATTAACGAGAGATTAGTAGTGTAACTAGTATTGTTAAAACATTTGAGTCCGTTTAAACTGCACTAAAATAAAATAAACACCCCTTTATTTTGTTGTTTTACAGTTATATTTTTATTTACTGCACAATAACTTTTATACAGTTTACAACAAGTTAATATTCGCTTATACAACACCTTTGTTTCCGCTATAACACGTCTTTATCTTGCGACAGCAAAACAATACCTAAGTGACTTGTAGGCAAAACAGACCTTTATATACCTAATTGCCTACAGTTTGGAAGGTTCAGAAAATATCGACCATCTTCTATTTCCATATCTGTCAATTTAAATGTAACGTAAAGATGGCATATACCAATATCCCACAATGCAGTGTTGTATTTTATTTTCGTACCAATATATTAAAATTTTCATCAGTTTTAAACGAGATCCACTTCATAAGGTATTTTCTTGTATACCTTATTCAGATTCTTCCTTGAATAGTATTCAATATGGACCAATTTTTGCCATACTTATTACGACAGGTTCGTTTAGGTTATTAAACAACTGACTATGTCAGAAAGTAACACCTGCAAATTTAAAAAAGTAATGATCTGTGATCTTGCCTAATCCCATGACAATATACAATTTTATCAGCCGTGAACTCAGCCTTCCTAATGGCAATGTCGAGTGCAGATCATCTGCATTAAACAAACTGCCTTCATACGGAAAATATTGTTGAATCACAAAACACAAAATCAAATGCGTTAGGAACACAGCAGATTGAGTTCCAACTTCAAGTAAGTAGGTAGGCAAATAGGTAGAAGGACTGTCCCCATAAAGGAAAGATACACGCAGGCCAGATTGGCCCGCTATGATACCACAATAAATCATCCACCTAAATCTAAAACCACCCAGAGCTCATGATAAAGCCAACTTTCGTTTCCGAGAATTCAGCGAGCTTAGTAGCATAATAGAAGCTTAGATACCTGCTCTTCTTACTACACAATGCTGGACATGCCATTTAGATGAGAAATCATGTCCTTTTCCTCTTTGTCCCTGCAACTTCTGCAGAAGTCATTTGACTATTGTTCCAGTTCCAGACGCCTAGTAATAACATCTGTGACGTTGAGTAGATATTTTGTACGCCTTTAATCCAGATCTGCTGAGCTAACTTGCCCTTCTCCACAGTTGTCAATAAGGCGTTGATGGAGTTTATTATCTCGCTATAAATACTGAACGTGCAAATTTGCAATGTGATTCCCATTATGGAAAATTTGTGCCATGCTTGGCCAGTTCATTAGCCCTAGAGTTCTAAGGTTTATCACTGTGAGCCGGTACCCAAATAACAACTACAAGTCATTAAATTTTGTAAAATTTGATTAACGGGTTTTTTGTGGAAACATCTTGACCGTTATTTTCGTCTGCAGGTTACTACAGTTATTTGGAATCCGAAAATACAATTTCATCCTAAACTTCTTAAAGAAACCACAATTACTTTTATTTCTTCCCACAGTATTTAGTCAAGGGTAGAGTACATAGCGGTAGATTACATAGCGGAGTTATAGATCCCAAAGGTGTTTGGTTTGGTATTTCGCAATTTTTATGGAGGCACAACAATGTTACCAAGATGGTGAAGCTTTTGTCTGCAAATGCAGGACAATCGTAAAGAATGTGCTTCCAGCTTTCAGTGTCACTTTTACAAAATCGACGAATATTTTGTTAAAGTGGAAGCTCAGGTTGCAATAACCCGTTAAGTACCCCCTTAAAAAAACTAAGTCTGCTCCACTTAGCTAAGGCAGCTTAGATAACATGCCTTTGTAAGCAATGTCAAGTGCTTAGATAACATGCCTTTGAAAGCGATAAGGAATCGTTTGGCTGAGTGCTTTGCCAGTAAGCAGCGAATTTTCTTTTTTTCAGTTATTAAGGGATTCTTTTCTTAAGTTTACACAATAGCTCAGAGCCAATAAGGGGAAAAATTGCCCCTCGTTTCGATAGATAGTCCGCCATTTCATTACCCTCACTCAAGTTTTGAGAAGGTCTAGGCACATTCCAGGGTATTTAGTGTGCTTATAAAGAACCTTTACTGGTGGAAAAGACTATTATTCAAAATGAACCCAAGGTCCACGGCAGGGGAGACCAACAAGAGAAATTAGTTTGTGTAGTAGTGTTAGTGAATTCTTGCTGTGTGCGTTAAAGAGAAAAACTAAAAAAGTAAACAACAAAACAACGTCTCTTCACATTAACATCTATTACTCAACTGAATAAAATTTGTTGTTTTATTTACTATCTTGTTTTTATCTGCTCATTTTCTTTCGGCAGTAGATAATTCCCAGCCAGATAATACTCGTGCGAGCTTATCTTTTATCATTTACGATCTACAGGCCGCTAGCATGATACCAAATTCTGAAGTTTTTTACTTTTAGTCAAACTACTGTGCGAAATGTTAAATTTCTGGTCAGCAGTGCTAAACGAAACTAAATGTGCTTGACATTGACGAAAAAGCGATGATTGATTGAGATCTGGAAACTATTTTCTACGATGACAAGTTAATGCTAAAAGAACTTGTCGTAGCTAGAGAAAGAACTAGTTTGGATTCAGTCCCCAAAACTGGTGGAATATTACATACATGAGCGCCTCTACCTACACGCACATCCTTGCATTTGTCAATATTAATTTAAATTCTTAAAGGATATGACTGTAATAAAAAGAAACAAAACGATGTTGCATATGTTTAGGCACTTATTAACTTGGCTTTAAGTGACGTTGTGTGTAAGGCATGAATGTTGGTGTTGGTAAAGAAAATAAAGTTCCACTCTGAAGTTAAGGCAACGCATTCAATTTGCTACAAAGTTGTAAAATCGACTCGAAAAAGGGGAAATAAAGGTTTTTCTTCATTTTTGTTATTCTTGTCTCTCTATTTCTGCTTGAATAGAAATTTCGATTTTTTGTTTGTTTTTTTGTTTTTGTTTTATGCTGATCATTTATTCCATTTCAATTTTGTTCTCATTCTCTTACTTCGTCTATAATGCCGATGGTGTAATGAAGTGAAACTTATGATTTAAATTGTTTTTTTTTTGTATTCCATACTCCCTGTACCCCTTTTCAAATACAGGTTCTTTCAACAACTTTGCTTTTAAATAATAGGTGAGTGAGTTGGTACGTTTGCAAAATAAAACGTAAGGTTAGTAACTTGTATGTGCCATTTTACTTCTTATATCGATGACAATCAAGATTATCAAAATTTTTATTTCACTTGAAATGCTTTTTTTGTAATTCGATTTTCATCAGATTATAGATTCCGTTTAATGTTTTATTCTTTCTTTCTATTCAATTTTAATATTTTATTGCTGACAAGAGGATTGACAAATGTTTAACAATTGCTATTGAGAATATGAATAATAATAGCCAGTAAAAGTTGATATACCATATACTCGTAGATGGAAGTGTAGGTACACTATCGATTATAAAGTGTTTAAGTAAGCAATCAAATTTATGGCAGCTAAACCCGACTATATGCATCCCTGACGTGGAAGCACTTTTTGGTTGGGTTTACAACTTATAATAAAATGAAAATAACTAAAGAAATTTCTATTGTTTAAAGGGAAATTTCATGCTTTACAATATCTTGAAGGAAATATGGACTGAAGATGCCATTGGCTGGCAATCGATACCTAAGAGTTAATTTTTGTTTATGCGAAGTTAGCTAATTCTTAAACAAGATATTTCTTTATTATTTCGTCTAACAGAGCACGAGTTATTGGGTGTATAACTTAAAATTGAGAGATTTTTGGCAAATTAAGCATTACTTGCGCCATGGCTGGGCGTCATGTGATACTTATTACGCTTTTGGTTGCAGTAAGTAATGTAATGAAATGAAGACTGGGTCAAAGCAACCACCGTTGATGTATCTTGCCTTCTCTAGTCTTTCATGGATTCCATACAACAATGAACAGAACAAGCTCCTTCAATGTGAGTGTCAAGAAGTCATGCCCACTCGGTGTTTTTATAAAGTCAGGCAAAAAAGTCTACATACACGCTTTGATTTAGGGGTTTCAGAGAGTTTTGAAGAAAATTAAAAAAGATTTATATGAATATTTGAGGCATTAATATATAAGTTTATTTATACATTAAAAAAAGTAATTAATTTATATAACAAAAACAATAACAAAAATATTAAAAATTCATAGCAAAAAAGTCTACATACAGCTTACAAAAAATAATTATTATTTAAAAACTTTACTTATAATAATAGAAATAGAAATAGGCATCAGTAACAGCTTGAAGACGACGGGGCTTTAATGTCACCAAATTCACTGTGATAGAGGGTGTATGCACGAATAAGAGTAGTTCTTAATGTTACACGGTTACTAACGCCATATTTTCGTAGAAAAGGTAACATATGCGCTGTATTTTGTTTAAGTCTGGTGACTGGGGTGATAAATTTAGCTGTTTTGAAGCATCGTAAAGAAGCCAGTCTCGAAAAAAGTGCTCAGTATGCTTAGAGCTAGGCCCAAGCTATTAACAGATGCCTCAAAATTTGTTCCAATATGATTTATAATGATAGCGGTCAATATTACTACCGAATAAAGCCAAATGAGCCACATTATTTGACGCCATTGCACCTCACATCATAACTTTGCCTTCACTATGTTTGATATGTATAATATTGTTTGGATCAAGTGCAATGTTTGGTTTTCTTCCAAACTTTGGAATTAACTTAATTAATTTCGTCGGTAAATATAACACGATTACATTTCTATAGGGTCCGCCATCTAAAGTTTTTTTTCATCTAGTGCTTATTTCGTGAATGGTAACACTTAGCTCATGTCTGACTTGACAGATAATTAGTTTTATCCTTCCGCTGAACGAATATGGTTGTGTATAAGCTTCGCTAAGTGGGCCTGCGATCGACTTACAGAAGATGCCGATTTTGCCAAAAAAAATCATCTTTTCAGATGAAGCTCATTTTGATCTTGGCGGGTATGTAAACAAGCAAAATTGTCGCATTTGGGGCACAGAAAACCCGCATGCATACATTGAAAAGCCGATACACCCAAGACGAGTCACTGTTTGATGCGGATTTTGGTCCAGAGGCATAATTGGGCCATATTTCTTCGAAAATGAGCAAGGAGTGTCCGTTGCACTGAATGGCGATCGTTATCGGGCCATGTTGAACGAATTTTTGTTCACAAAAATTGAATAAGAGGATATTAGCAACATTTGATTTAAACAGGACGGCGCTACGTGCCACATAGCCGAAGCTAAACTCGATGTTTTGCGCCCTGTTTTTGAAGATCGCATTATCAGTCGCAGAGCTGATGTCGTTTGGCCACCTCGGAGCTGCGATTTGACACCGTTGGACTATTATTTGTGGGGTGCCGTCAAAGATAAGTGTTACGCCAACAAGCCAGAGACAATATTCGTGAAGCCATTGGTGAAATACAGCTGCACACAATCGATAATGTGCTTAAAAATTGGACCGATCGTGTAGGCTATTGCATGGCCAGCCGAGGCAGTCATTTGAATTAAATTATTTTCCATTATTAACCGGAAGGATTGTACTTTTAAATAAAAAAAGAAATTTGAGAAAATATTCAGTAGTTTTTTTTTATAGCATTTTCAAAAAAAAAAAATTTATTTGGCGGTCCCTTTACATGTGTTTTAGCAAGCTCGAGACGAAGTTCACTATTCTTTACTGAAATTAGTTTCTTCTTGAGCGCTATTCTGCTATGAATTCCATTGTCAAGTAAAACTTTTATTATTGTACGTGAAATTTAATTGCAACAATTTTCGATGTGTTCCTCCAATTCTGTGGCATTTATTTTCGAAACTTGATGGCCTAATTTCACAATCTTGGAACACCACGTCCCAAAAGCTTCTTAGATCTGCCAGATCGTGATTTATTTCCGGTACTATTGTTGTTGTTATAATTTCTAATGATCGTCTGTATAGTAGCAGGACTAAATTTTTTTGTCTTAGCAATTTCTTCATATGATTTATTTTCCTTTTGCCATTTTCAAGCTAGTGTTGGATATTCCTATTCTGTACAGGTGCTTATTACAGACGTAGTTAACGGTAAGTGCCTCCGAAAGTGTGGTTATGCTTTTCTATCTTACTTCGCCCTGTCAGCGTCGAAGTTCAAAAGCCTCTTGGTAAGGTCCAGGCCATGAGTGTCGTTCCAATGTTCCCTCACGATGGTTACTGATCATTTTCTCAACTTCCACTTCGGGAGACTCCTGTTGAAGCCAAAGAATGGAGTGGTTTCACTAAAAGTTCTCTAAGCCTCTCCTTTGATATATACATATGCCATCGCATTTCCATTATGCCTCTCATGTTTCTGCACTCAGACCAAGGTAACCTGATTCTGAGAGACCAGGTTGTTAAGGGCGTTATGACTTTCTGGCGTTGCTTTAGACAACTAAATGCTAGAATATCTTGTGTTTCCTTTTGTGTAGCATTCCTTCAGTTTCCAATATTGCGTAAAGTTTTTTTTTCCTTTACTCCTCTTGGGAGCATAGGGCTTCCACAAAGCATTTCTATCTTACACGATTTGCTGCTGTTGTCTTTGCCTCTTCCCATGTAAGATTGTTTTGCCTTAGTTCTTGGATAATTGTGCGTCGCCAGGTGTTTCTCGGTCGACTGCGGTTCCTTGATTCTTGAGGATTCCACTCAAGTGCCATCCTTGTAATACTATCATGATTTTTCCTTAAGGTATGGCCGATCCATCTCCACTTTCTTTGCCTTATCTGTTTCAGTATGGGCTCTTCGCTTGTTAAATTCCATAAATCTATGTTGCTTATGGTGTTAGGCGAGAATATCTTGCATATGATTCTTAGGCACTTGTTGGTGAATACCTGTAGTTTTTGCGTGATGGTGTTAGACACAAGGCAGGTTTCACAGCCGTACAATAGAATTGACTTTACACATCCGTTGAATATTCTGAGCTTGGTTCGCCTGGATATGTATGAGCTTCTTCATACTGACTGTAATCGTCCAAATGCCGACCTTGCTTTGTTGCGTCTGTTGTTAACGTCTATTTCTGCACCGCCGTTTGTTGTTATTGTGCTTCCAAAATAGCAGAAGCTATCTACATACTCTTTTGGCCGGCCCTGTAGTATGATGTTTTCTGTGCTATTGTTGTTAATTCTCATAGCTTTAGTTTTCTTAATATTTATCTCAGGGCCAACATTGCGAACCAATTTTTCCAGGTCATTTAATTTTGACTGCATGTTAGAGATCTTGTGTGAGAGAAGGCATATATCTCCGCATAATCCAGGTTCTTGAGTTGTCGTGAGAGACTCCATGTTATACTTCTCCTTTGTGAACAGACTTCGCTCATGATCTCATCGAGTACGACGGTGAGTAGTAGAAGTGAGAGTGGACATGCTTGCTTTACTCCAGCGTTAGTATGGAATGGTTGGCTGATGCTCCCGTTGTGAAGAACCGAGAGTTCTGCATTCTCGTACATTGCTCGTATTATTTGTATTATTTTCTGGCTTTCGTAGGCTTTCTTAAAGTCGACGAGCAGTAGGTATAGAGTTGTACGCCATTCTAGAGACTGTTCTATTATGATGCTTAGGTTGTTGGCCTGGTCTATGCAGCTTCTATTTGGCCGGAAGCCTGCCAGTTCGTCACGCAAAATGTTCTCTAGTTTGCTCTGAATCCTTCCCTGTATTATGACTGCTAGTATCTCGTATATGGTGTTAAGCAGAGTAATTCTTCTCCAGTTATTGCAATCTTTCAAGTCGCCACTTTTAGGTAGTTCCACAATTATGCCTTTCTTCCAAGCTGATTTCAGCCTCTCTTCTTCCCATGCTAATGTGATCTGAGGCCGTAGTAAAATACAGCTTGGAAAATGCTAGCGTCCTTGCTTCAAGCTACCGATTTGCGTGCACTGTTCCCTAATTAAACCACTCCATTTAGCGTATTGAATACATCCATGTTACGCTTTTGTGAGTCATCTTGTCATTATTTTGAGTCTACGCTCTAATACTCCTTGTCGGAAAGACCCTGTTCTTCTGACAAAACTGCGCACTGGATCTATGTTATCGCTCACCTGAGACATATAAAATATATACCTGGTCCGTCCCCATCAACAACGTAAGATAAACAATAAGATTGATTTGTTTGTTGGTTTCTCGTTTAAGGTCATGTTAGGCGGTGTCCGAATAAGTTGAATAGCTTCAATGTACATTGTTGGGGTAGATTTCATTGCCTGTGTGATGCATAGGCATGCAAGTCTTAGCACTCTACATAGACTCGAGATAGCAGTTGCCTGTCTAGTCTTCTAATACGACACTAGAGCTCCAATATTATTATTGACAATTGGGTATATATTTAGTAGGTCTCAAACACTTTTTCACTGACATTAACTAAGGACATTAACTTTTCGGACCAAAAACAGGTTTATAAGGTTCTAGCTCTTTTTTAAAAGCCTCTCTCTGGATGACCCAGCATGCCATTAACAAAAGGAAATGTTTAAGCAATAAATGAATTACCGTTAGATAATATGGTAATGACTTTGAAAGCTCTTCTGTATTTTAATTTTTTTGCTTTGTTTAGAGCTTGAGCTGCTTACCAACGACAACACAATCAAACCTTGGACACCGTAGTCATCCAATTTGACTCTCTAAGTCATTTAACTCTTCCCATGATTAAAGAGACCAGCGAAGAAGTGTATTTGCATTGACGGAGGAGATGAGATAATGGCTATAAAATGTGTTTATCAGAAGTATTTTAATTATAATAGAGGCGTTTGCCACGTGTATAGATAAAATGGATATTGATCAACATATTTTTTAAACATACCTCGTACTTAATATTGTGAAAATAGCTTTATTTCTTTTAATAATCTTAGCTCGTAACTGAACTCTTTTAATATCTTAAATACTTTTTTGATCATTTTTTAATTGCCACTTTGAAAACTTGCAAACTGAAATTCAATATTTATAACCTTTGGAACTGATTTTTCGAAACAAAAGCTGCCTGTTAAATAGCAGGAAAAAAGATACCCATAGAAACTCTAGAAAAAACAAATTTTCTTTTGAAAAAGTTTATGACTTTTTAATCCCTAAAAAAGTGTGTTGAAAAGTTTGATGAAAAAATACGAAAATATCATAACAAAATATGGAAGAAACAAGAAAATAACGAGAGAATTTTTCAAAATAAAACGACAATAGAGTTGACAACAATACTCGTACATACCATATTCTGTACATTTTACTTAAAAAGTAAAGCTGTTAAGAGTTAAGATGAAAGCAAAACTTTTCTTTTCTTTTCTCGTTTAAATTATGCATTAAAAATTATCACTGAAATTCTAATATTTCACTTCTTGCTCATGAATGAAAAAATTGAACACTTGCAAAAATAAAATTGGAAATATTTTTTTTTTATTATTATTATTTTTAGATTCTAAATTAAAAAAAAAATATTTTTTTTTTGTGATGGTTAATTATAATTCAATCCAAACTTAAATTGACTTTAATTACTCAAAAAAAGAAACTTTAATGAGTGCAGTTGCATGTTTTCAAAAGGACTTTAGTATTCTAAAATGTTCCTTCATTAATACAGAATTTCGTGACATAAATACATTCAATACATTTAAAATCTTCTTTATTTATATTTTTTATTTTTAGTACAAAAAAAAAAAATACTTTCAAAAATTATGTTCATCAATATTCCAAAATAATATTAAATTTACACAAAGTTTTGCACTTTATTAGAGACAAAAAAAAAAAAACATTTCACCCTTTCTTCGGTATTGGTTATCTCGGTTTCAAAAGTAATGATGTTCAATAAAAAACACATAAGGCTATGATTTCGCTCAAACTCTTATGACCTTGCCATTACAAACAAATATAGGGGGCAATTTAAAAGTTTAAATTTACACCAGCGATAATTTCGAATCTGGCAATACTTATGTCATTCTATTCTGTCACAATATTCAGTATATTATCTCTACTGTATATTATCTCCACTGAACGAAATGCATCGATTTACGCTTGAGCAACGTTGGGATTTATTGGAAATTTATTATCATTTCAAAACATCTTTTTGGATGAAACTTATTTTCAGCTTGGTGGGTACGTTAATAAGCAAAATTGCCGTATTTGAGGCTCAGAAAACCCAAATGTGGTCTTACAGAACCCAATGCACCCATTACGAGTGACTGTTTTGTTCGGCTTGTGGAGCGTAGGCATCATTGGCCCATATTTCATATCTCGCAACCATTACGGTCACCTATCACACCACGATAACCAATTTTTTTGTGCCCACTCTTCATGATATTAATGTGAACAATGTTTGGTTTCAACAGGATGGGGCAACTTGCTACACATATCATGCCACAATCGATTTATTGCGTCAAACGTTTGATGGCCGTTTAATTAACCAAAATGATGATGTCAGTTGCTCTCCAAAAAGCTGTGGCGACAAACCAGGGACAATTGAGCCAACATGATGCCATTGCCGAGATACGACCCAAACACTCGAAAAAGTTCTAGAAAATTGGTCTGATCGAATATGGAACTGTGAGGCCAGCCTGGGCAGCCGTTGCATTTTTAAATTTAAACTTTTAAATTGCCGACCCTATACAATGTCATTTAAATGGCCCCCTCTTGATTAGTTGAGGCAGACGATCCTCGGCGAATATAGATGAATGTTGGTTTTCGAATGCCACAACATTAGGGAATAAGCATATATGCTTAGACATGGTCTTTGAAGTAGTCCCACTAAGAAATCTAAAGGCATGAAATCGTGATTGATCTTCGGGGTCAATTAACGTCGCCAAATCGATAACTTTAGCGACTGGGAAATTTCTCATGCCAAAATCATTCGTGATATGTGTCTTGTCTTAACGTCTAGTAATGTTCAATTGCAAACCAAAAAAAAAAATCGGTAATCATACGGCCATAGCGGTTTGAATTGGCAGTAAAGATTCTTCCAGCATCATTTTCGATCCAGATCATAATAGATACCCTACAGTCACCTTTTCTAGATAAAATCGCTTTTCACAATCACTTCTGGGTTCTCCGAGGCCAATATGCGACAATTTTACTTGTTGACATAACTACCGAATGTGAAATGAGCTTCGCCGCTGAAGAAAGTTTTGTTCGAAAAATCGAAAATCAGTGGGTATGTTTGAATCGGCACTTTTATGGTAAGTTTTAACCATCAGGTGATTTTTTAGCAAATTTCTTTTTGGCAACACTGTTTTTGGCAGCTCAGCTGTTTTCGTGTAAAATGTTACTGTCAAAGTTGTTCATTTCGGTCTATAATTTAACCATGAATCGACTTATAAACGAACAACGCTTGCAAATTATTGAATTTTATTCTCAAAATTCATGCGCATCGTACACTTCTTCTATTTCTTGGTCAGCTCATTTCTGATTCAATGGATATGTGAACAAGCAGAATTGCCGTATTTGGTGTGAAGAGCAGCAAGAAGCATTACAAGAACTGAAAATGCACTTCCAAAACTGCACCGTTTGGTGCGGATTATGGGCCGGTGACATAATTGGACCGGCGACGAAGGCAAGAACGTGACTGTGAATAGCGAGTGTTACCGTGCGATGTTTACAAAAATTTTTTTTGACTAAAATGGAAAAGCTGATCTGAGCTGATGTGGTTTCAACAAGACGGTGCTACTCTTGCGGCAATTTTAATAGAGCGGAATTCATCCATAAGTAAGAAAATTGGGTGCTACACGAGTTGAAAATTAATTTGACTTTCCGTAATGCTGTTTAAAGGCCATTAGAAGAGGTTAATTTTGAATCGAATTATTACTAAAGATGAAAACAGAACCTCTATTACGACATCCCGAAGCACAAAAGATCTTATGTGAAAAACGGCCAACAAGCAGTATATCCATGTAACCAAAGTAAAGCTCTCTCTGTATTTTATGTGATTTGAAGAGTCTCAACTATAATGAGCTGTTAAGATTGCTTTACAAGATTACAGATCACTTTTACGAACATAATTGATTTGTTTGAAGCGATTAATGTCCGAAAATCGACCAGAATATGTGACCAGACATGCGACCGTAATACTCCATCTTGACAGCGTTTGACCACATGTTGCAAGGCCAGTTTAAAAAAACTACCTACCTTTTGTTTCGATCAATGCATAACGCTTTCACTGGAATTTACTTTACTTCGGAAGATCATGGTGTACATATTGGTTTGATATAAAAATGAGCAGATTTTTTGGCACAGCATCTATACCATATATTGACCGAAAAATGGGAAAAGTTTATAGCTAATGATGGCCAATAAAATAAAAATGTTCCCATTACATTTGAAATACCAAAGCTAAGCGTAGGGTGTACTAGTTTATTATCCACATATTGTATATTCTGGCAATAATCAGTATGCATATTTGGTAATTTAATCACATCATTTGTGATTTGTTATGATGAAATTCTTTTTATTTCATTACGAGTAAAAAGAATTTCACCATTGCCGAAATAGCCAAAAATAATAAATGCAAATTTTAAATTTTTTTCTTCTTTTTGTTGTTGTTGTTGTAATTTTCTTCTTCTATCCGAAAAGAATATTATTTTTAAATTAAAGGCTTCATAATGAAATTAAAAATACGAACTTAAGTACAAAGCCCTAAGAATCAGAGTTGGCAAAAACCCGGAATTAAAAAAAAAAAAAACCCCAACCGACCGGGTGGGTTTAATTAAGTTACCCAGTGGGTTGTCAACCATGATAGGAATGTATACGGTATATGAATACTTAATCTTAATAAATGGAGACAAATAAATACTTTTAAAATTTTATAACCATTTTAAAAGTCAAATATTGGATTGATTTTATTTTTCGAATTGATTGCGAATATAAAGCAGCAAAAATAAATTCAAATTTTCAATAAGTGAAAAATATTTATTGACGAAAAAAAATCACATATTATATATCTACAGTGGCGGATGATATAATAGAGACACTTTCATTCATGCTAAATAACGAGAACAATATGAATATGATCTGAAGAAATGAAGATTAATATATCTGGGTCAGATGGAAAATCGTTCTTTCAATTACAATGCATTCTTTATTTGATTTAAATTTAAGAAAATATTTAAAGGGTCCGCCATCTAACGTTTTTTTTTCAACTAGTGCTTATTTCGTGAATGGTAACACTTTTTCTTCGAAAATGAGCAAAGAGTGGCCGTTACAGTCAATGGCGATCGTTATCGGGCCATGTTGAACGAATTTTTGTTCACAAAAATTGAAGAGGAGGATATTAGCAACATTTAGTTTCAACAGGACGGCACTACGTGCCACACAGCCGAAGCTACACTCGATGTTTTGCGCCCTGTTTTTGAAGATCGCATTATCAGCCTCAGGGCTGATGTCGTTTGGCCACCTCGGAGCTGCGATCTGACACCGTTTGACTATTATTTGTGGGGTGCCGTCAAAGATAAGTGTTACGCCAACAAGCCAGGGACAATTGACGCTTTAAAGGACAATATTCGTGAAGTCATTGGTGAAATACAGCTGCACACAATCGATAATGTGCTTAAAAATTGGACCGATCGTCTAGGCTACTGCATGGCCAGCTGAGGCAGCCATTTGAATGAAATTATTTTCCATTATTAACCGGAAGGATTGTACGAGTACTTTCAAATAAAAAAGGAAATTTGAAAAAATATTCAGTAGTTTTTTTTATAGCATTTCCCTATTATTTCTTCCACCACTGTATATTCGCGGATTTTTATCACTAAATTATGGTTTTGGTACTCAGAATTACACATTTTATTTAAGTTTTTTATTTAATTAAGTTTCTACTTTTTGTTACAAAATTAGAAATGAAAACTTTTTTCCCCAAAATTTTATGTGGCGAAACATGTTGGTTAAATGAGGGAAGAAACAAGGACTTCTCTCAATCACTGACTCATTTTAGACCTCAAGACGTTTTTAGGCTTTTTTAAGTAGCCATCGATATCATCATGTGGTCGATGCTTAGTGCCTGCGCTATCACTTGACAACTTACGGTCATGCTTTGCCTGAAAAATTTATATGTTTTTCGGTGAATAGCGGATAAGAGCAATGTAATCTTTTGATAACCATTTTTTGATTGAGTTCGTCTACCCATTTTTCAACAGCGGTAACATTGCTAGCGACTGGTTGTGTGTATTTACGTTCTGACAAACTTCACTAACTAATAAATCTGCCGTTCTGAACCGGTGTTTATGGGTTTGTGGCCTTTCAATGAGTAAAAAGTCAATTAAATCATGAACATACTAGGGAACTAGGCATTCACCAAACAATTATTAACCATTTAAAAGAAGCTGGATACACGAAGAAGCTCGATGTTCGGGTGCTATATAAATTGACAGTGAAATTTAATGAATGGAATTTTCATTTGCGATTTAGTGCTTAAAACCGAACTTATTTTAACCATTTCTAATGCGAGTGATCACGTGATTTAATGATGTTGTGCCATATGCTTATAAGTTTGTTTTGGATAATTATGGGTTTTTTCCATATCATCATGGAACAAAAGAACAAGGTACTGAAAACTAACCATTATAAAGTAAGAAAATTATTTATTAATATGGTAATAAAAGCATTAAATACATATATGTATGTAACAAAGGAAATTATGAAAAACATGAAAGTGATAAGAACATTAAATGAAATTGTAAACATATGACAAAGAAAGTTCTATTCTCATGTTTGGTATAAAAGGATAAGAAATATAGAACATAGAGTTATGCTGGAGTGCCGCAGGGGTCACTACTGGGACCTGTCCTATTCAACATATTCATGTCGGATAAACCTCGGCCACCTGACGGAGATTTCCTCCTTCTGTATGCGGACGATGTGCTGGTTGCGGCATCTGGCCCCAGAGCGGCCACGGATTCTTCTGCAAATGGGGCCTCTGTCTGAATATGGAAAAGACGGATTGCGAATATTTAAGGGACGGCGTGGACGGCTGTATCCCAACGCAAGAAAGTTCGTACCGGTGCTGAGGGTTGGCGGTGAGATTGTAAGACTCTCCGACAAGATTAAGTATCTCGGAGTGATTTTCCACGAGAGCTTCGAGTATTATCGACATGTGGATTCTGTTTCTGATATGATGAAGGGGATATACCACTCCTACGGTCGGTTACTGCGCCGAAGGGAAGGTTTGCCTGCTTATATACATGCAGATTATCAGGCCTCTGATGTCTTATGCCTTCCCTGTCTGGTTTGGGATTTTGTTCCATCAGATGGAGAGGCTTAGGGTCTGGGAGAGGCGTATTTTGTCAGCTTGTCTTGGATTAAGGGCTCTCCAGTTCCCCGATGGTTCGTTCCGGAGACCGTGTCGGGCCATTTATGACCATTCGGGTTTCGAGAGGATCGATGTTTTTCTTATGAGGACTGCGCTGGCATTTTTGGAACGATTGTCCGCTCTAGAGAATGAGATGGTGGCTGGCTGCTTCGAGAGGAGGAGTGATATGGAGACCCTGAGGGTGCGCGGATACCTGTCGCCTGTGGATCTCCTAACGTTGAGAGACGAGGGGCTGCTCTTTGGCGACGAGGGCCTGCTATTTTATCACAGGAGGATCAATACCCTGGATTTGGACAGCCTGGTGTATAACACTGCCCAGTGAGGTGGATGTCTGTACCCTGTTGTTGTTCATTAGTTGTAAGTAGTGTTTTAAGTTAGTTTTAAGTATATGAGTGTTTTCGTTTTTCAATTTTTTGCGGAATATAGTATAAGAGTTGATTTGTTTTGGTGATGGGTTGCGGGTATTCTGCAGTATTTTAAGTTTTAGTTGATAAGTCTATGAAAAGTATCATTTACGCAAAGAATAAGTATCTACATGATTAATTAGCTTAAGATAAACTATGTAAGAACTGAATATTTGGATAAATAAACAAAGTAAACAGAACATAGAGTTATTTAAAAAAACATAATATAAAGAAAAGAGCTCATGGCGTCAGAAAAAATATCAATAAATTAAAAAAAAATTTTAATGACGATCCTGGCAGGAGTAACGTATACATTGTTACTTCAGAGAGTGAACCATTATAAGAAAAAAAGTATAAAGAATTTTTCTCATCGAAAGAATCAGTGAAAACAAAACAAAATTAGTTTCGGAAAAAATTGACACAAGCAGTGTTTGATAACAACTGAAACATGAATCAAATAATACAGCAAAAAACAAAGCCTTAAGAAATAGGCTCGACCAAATGCCAGTGACTCCAGTGGTAGTAGTACGAGTAAACGCATGAGAATCAAGGTCAGCCACATACAATAGTTCTAAGGAAATAAACTTAGACATTTTTAAAGCTCTCTCAACATTTGACGGCACTCAAAATAAGTATCGACTATGGCGAGAGACGCCACTAGGCCGATGAACGTTACCGAAAGGCTTTATCTATAATAAAGTCTAAAATAACTGGTCCTGCAGCCGATATATTGAAAAGCCACAAAACTATTTTAAGCTTTGAAACAATAATTAATATATTGGATTACACATACTGTGATCAACGTCCATTGTATGTATTGAAGTATGAACTAACCAAACTGACTCAAGGACAAAAATCCTTGCCAGAATTTCATAAGGATACAAGCAATGCGCTGAGAGTGCTAACATCGAAGATTATAAGGTCCGGAGACTCTGCGGAAGCTATTAAATGTATGACGACATATGTCATGAAAGATGTAGTGCGAACTTTTAGGAGAAGTCTAAATAATGAACTCATACGCTCTACATTCATACGCCCTACGCAATAGCACCAACTGTAGAACACGATAACAACTATAGAAATCTGCACTACAGTGTTCGTCGTGACGAGGAAAGATGCCCTAACATAAAGATACATAAGAGCGGAGAAATACAACAACAACCATACAAAAACAACCAATATTTTAGACATGATGGCCGTTGACCATTTAAGCCAAATAATTGGCAACAACATAATACGAGGCAAATCCAATTCAACATGCAAGGATCTTGCAGTCAACCATAGAAAAGAAACCAAAAGTTGGAAAATACAGAGAAACAATCGTATAGAAACAACTCAAACGGAAGAATCATGAATGCAGCAACAAATGATGAATATACATACATACATACATATTTATTTAAATAACGTTAAGGAAGTAACTCCTCATTAATTAAGGACCATACCAATCATTAATGTATTAGAATATTCCAAAGTACACATTACAAGGACACACTAATTAAAAAGTATTGCACTCTGTGGCGACAACTACACTAGAATAATAAACTACAAAAATTAAACTATTAATCCAAAAATTAGAATATGTATTTACTGGTACATGTATGTATATTCATATTTATATATACAACTACAACTACAATGAAATATAAAAAACCAATAAAAAGAAGTTAATTTTTTTTAAATGAATTACACACTGAAAAAAACCCAACGTAAAATCAACATGAAAAAATGTTTATTTTAATTTTTGTAAATTATTTAAAGCTGTTTCATATTAAGTTAATAGTTTTACATGTTGTTTTAACATTCAACATTGTTGTTCGTGTTAACATAAAATTATGCATATTAATTTTACCTTTTCCGCAGTAAAAATAAAATGATTCAATGTTAATTTTACATTGTTTGCGTACAACAAAAATAATAATTTTTTGTTTCATATTATTCCATCGAAGTATGCCTTAAATTTTTTGTATGTAGATATGTATATACTCCAACTAAAAAAATAAAGAAAAAAGCCTTCCTGACCTTCCCGCTTACCTCTGGCGATGGGGGGACAAACATCAGACGAATGATTAGGGAAATTACAATGCTAAAGTAAAGATCAGCACCATTTAGCAATGATCTTTACCTCTACACAAAATTATATGGAGGGAGCTACAGTGGATTAATCATCTAAAGAAACTGAAACAAAGCAATGGATGCTTTGTGGAAAGCCAATATGCTCCCTAGAGGAGTGATGGAGAAAAAAAAGCTGATTTTGATATATTATCGCTGACCTTATCTTATGCACAAAAAAAAATAAATCCTTGTAAATCCTTATTTTTTATTTATTCTCAGTTTTTGAACAAAAGCCCTTCTTTCTATTTGAAGAAAATATTAAATAAATATTTACCAAAATTGTAGGCTGGTTTTATTGTCTTAATTATTGTAAGACAGTAGGCGTTTTTTTATTATTATTTTTATACTCCATTACCTTCAACACAACACATCACATATCACCAATAAATGTTGATTTAAGAAAATGTTTTAATCTCATGTTAAATGACAGAAAAGCGACATTATAAACACCTCAGTAAGCAAAATACACGTATTTATGAAATTATTTACTTCTAACAAACATTAAATATACATAAATACATACATAAATTCATACCCATAAACAGGTTCATAAACAACATATGGAGAGGAAGGCTTAAACGCTTGATGTACGCTTGTGCTAAATCCTTTAAGGATTTTTGTTGTTGCTTATGCCTATAAGACAAGGAAATAAAAAAAGGATATAAAACTTACCTTAACGCTAAGCACAATAATTGACAATGACAAAAATACAACAGCCTTCATTTTCAGTAATAAATTAAGTGTTGGGTAGATGACGTTGACGCTGGATGCTGCTAAAAATTTTTGTAGAGAGCAGCTGCTTTATTAATTTTGTAAAGGATTTGTTTATTTCGTTAATCTGTTTTTTTTTAGACAAATAAATCCTAATTTAGCTTTTACTCGAGGTTAATAAAATTTAATTAACTTTTTAATTGCCAAGACGGTTTTCTTTTTCTGTTCTGGACCAACAACTGACAAATTAGCACATTAATCCATAAAATATCATCATAAAATAGCTTTTCTTAAGCTGTATGAGGATTATTGTTAATGCAGCTGTTAAGGTTCAAAGTGGCAAATAGAAGAATATTTCAATCACTGGAATTACGTGTGCAGAGTCACTTATAATTGTAGCTAAAACGCAGCTCAAAGGTCTTTATAATGTTGATCTTTTTATTATTTGTTGAATATTTTCTCCTGGTTTATTCCCTCAAAAATACGTCACACACTTTATTAATACAAATTCTGTCATAAAGTTCAGTATCACGTTCCTTTTTCGTCTTTTAATATTTTGTAGGATGGGGTAGTGCTAATACTACTTATGGAAAAATATTGTCCCCCCGAAAAGAAAAAAAAACTGAATAAATAAATGACAATAATTTTATTAGCGCCTTAAATTGTCAAGAGACCGTAGAAAGCAACACTTAATAAAACTTCCAAAAATGTACTACCAAATCTTTAATTTGATTATTTTCCGATAATTTTTCGTTAAACACTGTGTGACCCGAAAAAAAAAACTAAGAAATGAAATTCAATTATAAAAACTTCACACTTAACACCATAAACGCCAAAAGTAACCGCTTTTTGAAATTCAAATTTCTTTTAATTTCTTTGTTTCTTACACACACGCTTCTGTATTAAAACGTTTTTTTGGTTTTTCTCAACGACCGTTAACTTGGTCAACCGCCGTTAGAATGTTCAATCACTTCTAAATAACCCGACCTTTTATACGAAAAATCCTTTAAAATAAAAGCTTAAACCATCCCTAGTCCCACCACTTCTCAAATAAAAAAAAAAAACACCAAACATTTCATGAATGAAACACCAACTTGTTGCAGGCATCTGAGTTTTTTTCCCACCCACTTTACTAAATTTATTTACTCACACACATACAAAAGTACAATATAAATACAAAAACAAAACAAAAAATGGTTTAAAACTTAGCTAAGCCAACAACCCTGTAACATTCAAGCTAAAAGCTTTTTCTCTATAGGGCTACCATTTTTGTGTTTTCTTATTTTTAATTTACACATTTAAACCCAACTCTAAGGGCTGTACAATTGGCGCTATATTCTGTACATTTCTTGGATGATGTATGTCTCCACGATCGTAATAAGTAGGATAATGCTCACCAGGTACATGGTAGAGACCGTAGTGGACCCCACTATTGGCCACCTAAAGTAGGAGAGTATATAATTAAACTTTATTTGCTTCATTTTTTTCTACGTGTTTTTTTTTTGCAAGGGAAGAGCCTTTACACTTACCCGTTTTAAACCATTTATGGAAGCCAATAGCAATGCCATCTTAGCCAAAAGCAACGCTTTGCCACTGACTACAGATAACATTTGAAAGCCCATGGGTACGAGCACAGCACCTAGAGCTGTTACGCCAAACATCATGGTGACCATCATATTGAAACGATGACGTCTGTGACGGGCTGTCCCAACAGGATCGGTGGAGTTGGTTGATGAAAAGAAATCTATAAAGGAAATGATATAAAAGGCTATTGTTTAGTTAAGTTTTCAATATATTTTTTCCTTAATTCAAATATCTTATTAAATGATACGTAGGTGTACTTGGGCTACATTGTCACTATGATATTTTCATCGAAGAAATTTCAGAGGTAAATTCTCGTGACAATGACGCAAACAAAAAGAATTATGTATGACAACGTTACAATAATGTCACCATATTATTAGCGACATTATCTGTTATATGCTGAAATATGCTGAAATTTAGCGACGTTGTCTGTAATAAGTCAACTTTTATGTTCAGCGATGCTGGATTTTGTCTATTACATCTCCCCGTTAACGAATAAAGCACTAGTGATTCTTAATTCTATTGTCTGTTATGAATCAATAATAAAAAAACATCAAGCAGACAAAATCAATTTCTGTCAATTAGCGACATTGTCTATTAAGAGTCCACTGAGGGATGTAGGGTTTTATTTGTTACACCTTCCCATTAGCTAATAAAGCACTAATGATTCCCCAGTTAATACAAGACAAAATCAATGTCTGTCATTTATGGGACTTACTCTAAAAGGGGATAATTACTCTAGAAGAAACCAAAGAAAATTCATTGTCAGTCATCAATGATTTATTATTATCAACGTTTTTCACGGTGATTCTTGTTCACCACCTAGGAGTTCAATTCACATCACAGTGTACTAACTGGTATTATATAGACTATAGAGGCCAAGTTTTATGTTCAATCACGGTCACTGAAGTCGCCTATCTATCTATTAAATTTCACCATTTTTTGTGTAAAATTTGTTTATGGCAGCCCTAGTAAATTTTCAGCCGGTGCTTGGCTGCTTAACAAATTATTTCCTCTTTATTAATCCATGAGTAATAATTTGCTTAGCAGCTAGAATCAATAATGAACCTATATTGTTCAAATTTTAACCTAACTCGACTGAAGCAGCACCTATCTGTCCTAGAAAGTATTGAAAAACATTCAAACATAATTTTTAAGTAAAAATTCTCTTCAGAGCTAACGTGAATAACGATTTTTATACATTTTTGGCATAGAGATCAAAAGCTTAAAAACGGAATTCGATTTTAATTCGCTAATTACGTACAGAACTACATGTTCTTTTTCTAATTTTCAATACAATTCAGGTCTATCTAGCAATCTTTTGAGGAAGCTAATGTCAACTATAGGCAAATTTTTCAATTTAAATTGCACTGTGAAAAGAAATTACAGAAAACTATCTGTACCAAATATTTACCTAAAATAACTAATTTAAACCAGAAATTGCGTTATTTTAATATGGACTTGGGACTTTGATTAGGGTGAATAATACACAGATTTATATAAATTCTTGTCGTTCCGATAAGGAGCATAGGGTCATAACATATCAGTTCCATTTACTTCTGTCCAACGCCAGTGCTTTAATTTCACTCCAGCTCTAGTACTGACTCTCAGCTTCTGTCTTAATTTGGCGGGAGCATGTATGCGATGGTCAATCGCTTCTTCGACTATCCTGAATAATGCACTCAATAACATTTTATTTTATTTAATGCATTTAGAAATCATATTTAAGCCAAGAGTTTCTAGTTAGTTAATCTTTTGTAGGAATCATTTCTAGACTATATTTAAAAAAATTGGAATAATTAAAATAAGAAAGCTATACTAGAATTCAATGTCTCTTTTATTCAGTTCTATTGCTATATATTGTTACATTTATTTGAATCAGGCCTTAATTACAACTATTTACGTGAAATTAATAATTGGTCATCACCAATTATATGTATGTAGTTCGTGGTCTCAAATTAACAATTATATGTGATTTATAAATTGTAATTGTCAATTAACAATTATATGTTATTTGTATTACCAATTATATACAATTGGTAATTAGTGATTGTTAATTACCAATTGTTTTATCTCTGGTTGATAATTGGCAATTACTAATTACAAATAATTAAAAATTGAAACTGAGTTAAAAGTACTTAGCATAACTTGTACTTAGCATAGTAAGTAAATGATAAAAATCAGTTAGTAATTACTTGTTTTAGAGCCAAATACCAATAACCAATCACAAAAACGTAGTCAAAAATTAAGAAATATTAAAAATTTTTGAAGGCAACATTCTTAGAGGTAAGCACAACATTTTTTTAATTAACACACGTAAGTAGAGGCAACAAAGTGCACCTTTTTTCAGAAAAGAAAACAGCATTAGAATTGCAAGTTGCCAATTACAAAATGTAATTGGGTTTGTAGTTCGCAAAGTTCAATTTCAAATTATATATATTACATATATATGTACTTAAAAAGTGCTATTCTTTAAAACCACTTTAATGTAATGAAATTGATAAGTAATTCAAGGGTCAATGGAGTGAAAAGGCGAAATATGCACTACATGATGCAAGACAAAATGATATTTTTTTGGCATATAGACGTGGGGGAGGCAATAATGTTGAGTTAACTGTGACAATGGCTAATGTAAATATTGTGGAGGATCTTAATGTTCTGAGTATCAGGATTCATTGTGGTCTAAGCTGAAACGAACATTTTCCGAGTGTCGGATATCATCCGACAAGTTCAGGATTAACTCATGGATAACAAGGTGGATGCCCATAAAGTTCTGCGCATGTGGATTCCTTGTGGTGTCCGATCAGATTTTCCGAGTGTCGATAGAAGCATTGAGGTACCCAAAATGGAATACAATTCTCATGCTTTAGTCTATTTTAGAGCTTCTCGACCATTATCGTCTGAATATGGCGTTTATTTTATTGTTCTATCGATGCTTTGTATAACGGAATAAGAGAATTAATTCCTGATATCATCCGAATTTCTCATAGAACGCATTGCAAAACATAGAAGTGATTGTGAAATAGCTATTGCATCCGGAAAAAGTTACTATTTGGAGCGCATAATGGTCTGATAATGTCGTTGCGCCGTATTTTTTTGAAAATGAGTTTGGAAGATTTGTAACCGCCAATTCAGAGTTCTCATGCAATTGAAGATTATGAACTGGACGATACGTGATATCAACAACAGTGTGCCACGAGCCACACAACACGATCGATTTTGTCATTATTACATGAGAAAGTTCCAGGTCACGTAATTACACGATTTGTCGCCGTTAGACTTTTTTATAGGGCTGCTTCAAAGACCATGTCTACGCAGATAATTCCCTAACGTTGGGCCATTTAAAAACCAATATTCGTTCAGTTATCGCTAAGATACCGCTCGAAAAGTGGGAAAAAGAGGTCAAGTGCTATTTTAAAAGGATTGTCTGCTGCAACTAATTCAGAGGCAGTCGTTTACATAGCATTTCGTACCTAATGTCAATTCAGATATTCTTTAGGATAATTAACCACCTGTTCTTCATTGGTAACAATATAAACAGACTTATTCACCAGATATTTCGGATTGTATAGCGAAATTCAAGTCATTAACCTCTTTAATCTTGGCTGCCAAAAACTGCTCTTTCGCTCAACCAACCCTGATTTTTATTTTGTTGTGCTATGTTGGAGAATACACTGTCAATCAAGTCGTCTTTCGATGGTGTATTACTACAAAAATTTTGTGGCAACGTAATCAATCCAGTTTCATCAACCGGCATACACCATCTCTAATCGTCAACAATTGCTTTGAAAATATAACAGCTGAAACATCATTTTGCAATTGAACACGAATATTTGTCGTAAGCGAAATCACAAGTGTCAATTGCCAAACACTTTGATACGTATCTGTCAAAGCATATTATATACCATATGTATATGCTGAACAGTTGAGTTGAACACAGATTCTCAATGTACCTTTCTCTTACACTCTTCGCCAGAGAGAGGCACGGTCAAGCAAAGCGTAACAATAAGATGTCCGACTCATGGGTAGCACTGACAAAGTTGTAGTTGTTGTGCGCTCTCGAAAACAAAAACTAACAAACATACATGTTATATATGTATGTATTGACACCAACTAATTATTTCTCACCGGCGCAAATTAGCAATAGATTTCCTGCTACCCAGCTTCCTATAAATAGGAGTAGAACACCAATTTTTAACATAAATGTTGCTTATAGTACTCTGTACTATTAAACCAAATTTCATTACTATAACTTGGGCATCTACATCGACTCTACGAACTTACCCACCAAATTTCATTCCTCTGCGATCAATATATCCATATATAATTAAATTTACCGATTTGCCACGCCCACTTTTTGCTATATCGAAAAAAAAAATTTCTACAAACCATCTACACCTGATAAGGTTTCCAACAAAAATGTAATGGTTAAAATCGGACTAATTTTCGAGAAGTTTTTCGAGTGTATGGGGTCGTATCTCGGCAATGGCATCGCGAATTTTGGTCTTAAAATGCTCAATTATTTCTGGTTTGTAAGCATAACACTTGTATATAACGACGCCCACAGAAAATAGTCAAACGGTGTCAAATCGCAGCTTCTTGGCGGCCAACTGACGTCACTATTTCGGTTTGACGCTATAAATCGATTGTGGCATGAGATGTGTGGCAAGTTGCCCCATCCTGTTGAAACCAAACATCCTTCACATCAATACCATGAAGAGCGGGCACAAAACATCGGTTATCATGGTGCGATAGGTGACTCCATTGACCGTAATGGTTGCACCGTACTCATTTTCAAAGAAATATGGACATATGATGCCTCCGCTCCATAAGCCGCACCAAGCAGTCACTCGTAGTGGGTGCATTGGCTTCTGTAAGAACACGGAAAGTGAGCTCTTTTTATCTTTGTTTTGGAAATAAATATCCAATAAATCCCAACGTTGCTCAAGCCTAAATCGATTCATTCGTTAAGTGGAGATAATATACTGAAGTTTGTGACAGAATAGAATGACAAAGGTATTGCCAGATTCGAAATAGCCGCTGGTTCAAATTTATATATATGTGTTTACACTTGCTGATGATACAAAGCATCTTGGTTGACTTTTCTTGTGTCAGCTAAGTTTCGTTTGAAAGCTTCTTTCACAAGGTTTCACTACAAGAAACTTCGTTTAAGAACTATTATAGCTGATAACAAATCGTAGATATGTGATTATGACTGCGGAACAACAAAATTACACATTCTTGAGTAGTTACAATGATTTGAAATGTCACTTATATTTAAAAGTTTAACAGTAACACTGTCCAAAAGTAACAAATTGTATAAAATAGTTTAATATAAACGCTGGCTTTCATTATATTTTTTTTATAAAGAAATTGGTGTTTTCAACAACTTCTTGTGTAAATAAACTCCAGAGTGGCAACTAAGTTTTAAAATTTGGTTCCAGTTAGTCTCTTTGTAAATCCTTATCATTTGAACGATTTTGATGAGTTTTATGCTCATTTTTCCGAACCACAGACCTATCATGACAAAAAGTACTCCGTAATGCAGGGGACCATAAAGGCGATCTTGACCGACTATAGTATCGGGTCGGCCATCTAACGTTTTTTTCAACTAGTGCTTATTTCGTGAATGGTAACACTTAGCTCATGTCTGATTTGACAGATAATTAGTTTTATCCTTCCGCTGAACGAATATGGTTGTGTATACGCTTCAACAAAGCTGGGAAATATTGCGACATTACTTTGAAAATCATGGTAATGTTGCAGAATGTGTGCGATGTGTTCAGCTGAAGCTCATTTTGATCTTGGCGGGTATGTTGCATTTGGGGCACAGAAAACCCGCACGCATACATTGAAAAGCCAATACACCCAAGACGAGTCACTGTTTGGTGCGGATTTTGGTCCAGAGGCATAATTGGGCCATTTTTCTTCCAAAAAGAGCAAAGAGTGGCCATTACAGTCAACTCCGATCGTTATCGGACCATGTTAAACAAATTTTTGTTCACAAAAATTGAAGAGGAGGATATTAGCAAAATTTGGTTTCAACAGGACGGCGCTACGTGCCACACAGCCGAAGCTACACTCGATGTTTTGCGCCCTATTTTTGAAGATCGCATTTTCAGCCGCAGAGCTGATGCCGTTTGGCCACCTCGGAGCTGCGATTTGACACCGTTGGTTTATTATTTGTGGGGTGCCGTCAAAGATAAGTGTTACGCCAACAAGCCAGAGACAATTGACGCTTTAAAAGACAATATTCGTGAAGTCATTGGTGAAATACAGCTGCACACAATCGTGCTTAAAAATTGGACCGATCGTGCTCAAAAAAAAAAAAAAAATTATTTTGCGGACCCTTTATATATTTTTAGTTTTAACGGAAACAATAAATGTTTTAAGTGCCAGAACGATTTTCTAAAACTTTTTCGAGGCATATTTTCATATTTTTGCTCTGTAATCACACTTAATAAAATGCATTTGAAAAAAATCACCCACCTTTTCTTCTCATATTCTCCAGAAAAGCATCGGTTAACTCCTTTAAATTTATCTCCAACATATGGGTATTTAACATTTTGGTAAAACTTAAAGCCAAACGATCAAACCACGTCAAATATTGTAAGTCCTTACGTTGCCAAAAATCACTTTAAAATTGAAAAATAAACAAAGAAATATAATGACACTTTAAATTGATTTTAACGTTCTTTACTTTTGATTTATATGCAATGACGCGTCAGCTTGATTTGCGTTAACATCCGTCAGTTGTACGAAACGCACACCTCGCCAAACCGGTATAACTTGACGTCTTGTCATGTCATCGATTATATTTAAACTTGACACTTTTAAACACTGCCAGGTGGTGGCGGCGGCAGAAGAGTGATTTAAGGACTGTAATTGATTTACAATAAAATTAATTTTTTTTTATTTCTGGGAATTTTTTTTTTTTTTTTTTTTTTGGTCGTCACATACATTTTGTTCACATTCTTTTAGTAGATGCCTTAAAACACGCATTTCCTTTATCCATGAAATTTGTTGGTTATTTTGGTTGTGTGTGGTGGTAGTTGAAGAATTACTTATGGTTATCGTGGGCAAGGCATGAGAGCATTTAAAATTGATTAAAATTACAATTAAAAGGATTTGTAAGGATTCTCTTTTGAAATATATTTTAATCATTTTCTATGTTTGTTTTCTCTTTTTGTTAATCCGTTTTAAATTAAAATTATTTTATTTGACTTTTGCTTAACAACTGAAACTTTTTCTTTGTCATATTGTGACTTTTATACTTACCAACCAAGTTTGTCATTTATTCAGTCAGTGAAGAGTAACATTTACTTTAGAGTTTTTATGATAATTATAGACAAAAGACTGCATTTCAATTGCCATCTATGCCAGCATATGCAGCACAAGTGCATATATGCCATATGAGAGTTTGGTGAGTCAATGGCACTGACCGTTACACATTTTGCAAAATGCTTAGCGTCATTCGTTGGGAATCATTGCTTTGAACTTGGCTTGTTTTTTTTTTTTTTTTTTGTTATTGTTTAATTTGTTATTAAATTTATTATAATTTAGATTTTTTATTTTATTATTATTTATAATTCGTTTAGAGACCCCCTAACCTATTGATTTCGAAAATGAATGTGTTTCTTTGTTGAATTCTTTCTTTTACTATTTTGTCTACTGAATTGGAAATTGTTTTTTTTTTTCTATTTAATGTTGTAAAGTATTATGTTTAAATGTAAATTTTTCTATACTTTTAATATAAACGTTATTAAAGTGCTTATTTGGCTTATTTAAATTGTATTATCATCATCATCATTTTTCTAACATACTCGTACAATGTTGGTTAATTTATACTTAAGAAGAAAAATTTTCTCTTTATCACATAAACAAAATCAAAATGATTATAGATTTCATTTAATACAATATATATTAATAGAATTTTTATTTTTAATAATATGGAAAAAGGCTACATTCGATTGTCATATGAGATTCTAAAAAAAGATTAATGCCTAGATCACTACAATTACTATGAAACCATGTTGATTTGTCCAACAATACAATACAAATTTCAAATTTCAATAATTAAGGTTTATACATACATAGATATCACTCTATGCAATAAAAATTATACCTGGTCTTTAAATTAAACGAGTGTTTTTCTAATAAAAATCTGACTTTGAAATCAAACCGTCGTCTACGTTTCGTCTTAAATAAAACGCTGTTTAATTTTTTATTTAAAATACCTTTTTGTTTTTAATTTATTTAAAGATTTATCAACAGTTTTGCTTTATTTTGTATGTTTTTATAATAATTCATTATTATTCTTATTTCTTTTATAATTTAATTAAATTCAATTTATTATTGAGGATTTAAATAAGTTTTAGTTAAAAAAGTAATATTTACTAAACTATGAAAAATTAAGCAATAATTTCTTAGTTATGGTATCTTAGTTATTGTATTTAATGAAAACTAACATTAATTTATTTTTTATATTTAATTTATTATTATAAATAAATCTACTATTGTAATATTATCTCCTTAAATATTTCTTTAAATTAAGAAAAAAATATATTTATAAAAAATTATAAAAAAGTTAGCAATTAAAAAAATTAAAAAGAATTTTTCTTCGCAGCAGTTTGAAATTTGTATTAATTTTTGCTATTTTTCTTTGTTTATTTAATTGAGTGAGTTTCGGAAAGAGTTTTTAGATTTCGTTTTTCAAAACTTTGTCAAAGTTTAAGGAGAAAGAAAGGAAGTATCATCATAAGACACTTTATTATTGACGTTTATGTTTTATTTTTATTTTTTTGTTTTTTTTTTCTTAAAAATGATTCTAAATTATATTTAATGGATCCATTACAATTTTATAAATATTTTTTTTTCAAGTACTTTTCATATGAGATTCTAAAAAAAGATTAATGCCTAGATCACTACAATTACTATGAAACCATGTTGATTTGTCCAACAATACAATACAAATTTCAAATTTCAATAATTAAGGTTTATACATACATAGATATCACTCTATGCAATAAAAATTATACCTGGAAAACGATACTATTTTACTGATAGATGATCTTGAATAACAAGAATCTATTTATTTACCATCGACATCAAATCATGCACATAATATTATGTAGCCGAGGTGGCTAAGGAGTTACAGCTCCTTGTAACTTGCGTTATATAGTTTTTTGTTCTATTCACTTAGAATACAAATTTGCTTATGAAATAAAAATGGAAATAAAAATGGCTAATAATTAAATACACCACATCAAGGACTGTATGGTGAGATTTAAGCTATAAAGTTTATTGGTTTGTGTCGAGACTCTTGAATAACTGTTACTCTCCTAAATGTCTGTGCTATTAAGAGTGCTACCACTAGCATGTTTAACGGTGCTGCCAGTACGATTCCTTTTTGTGTATTCTAATTTTACATTACATTGATAGTCTGTTTATTCCCATAAGACCATAATTTCTTGAAATTAGTGTTCCCAAAAGATGCTTTTAAATTATACTTTAGTGGGCCCACCATGGAACTCAAAGTAACTGTCCCGACTAAAAAACCTCAAGAATAAATATTAGAAGAAATATAAAAGGTCTGGCTCGATTACTGATTATAACAAGTATTTCGTTTGTCGTTCAAATTATAATCTTGTTAATTATGTTTTATATAAAAACTATTTAAATAAAGTAAAAACCAATTTCGTACAAGACCCTAAGTCCTTCAATGCATTTGTCAATTCGTTATGAAATTTAATAATAAAGAATCCTATAATGTTGATGTCATATGTGATATGTTTGCCGATTTTTTTGCAAATACTTATTCTGCTGTCGCTTATAATGATGAAAATAAGTACCCTTATCCGCTTACATCGAACTAAATAATATTCATTTCTATTTTGAATGAGAGTGACATTTTGGAACACTTAAGAAAGCTTTAAGTATCCTATAGTACCGGTCCTGATGGGCTTCCGAGTTGCATTTTATATCGATGTGCGGAATCATTCGTTACACCGCTTACTTTATTGTTTACTGTTTGGGTTACCGCTTTTTAAGTCTGGTCCGACGCAACAAATTATAGAGGCATTGCTAAATTGAGTGCTATTCCGAAAATGTTTGAAAAACCAATTGCTGATTTTCTCTGCCATAACCCTTCAACGATAATTTCATCTTATCAACATGGTTTCAAAAAAGCCTGCTCATCAATAACAACAAATGTTCTGCACTTAACATCATTAATTAACCCTGCATTTACTTAAGGAAAACAAACTGATGTTATTTATATGGATTTTAGTAAGGCTTTTGATAAAGTGAATCATAGACTTTTGCTGACTAAATTGGATTTGTTGGGTGTTTCTAAGATTAGCTTAAGCTGGCTTGAACCATATTTGACGGGAAGGAAGCAGACAGTACGAGTTTACAATAGTACATCCAAATACATTTGTGTTTCTTCGGGTCTTCCCCATGACAGTCATCTTGTTTCTCTCCTATTTTCTCTTTTAATTAATGATCTTCCCAATGTTATCAACTTTGCCAATATATTGATGTATGCTGATGACGTAAAAATATTTCTTTCTTTTAACAATTATGTTGATCACGTCTATCTTCAAGATGATATGAATTAATTTTTTTATAGTGTAAACACAACATGTTGGAGTTGAATTTAAAAAAAATGTAGATACATGCGTTTCTCCAGGAGTAATATAATTGCTGGGAATTATTTACTGGGTGGTCACCAATTAGATTTAGTGGATTCATTTGTTGATCTCGGCATTTTACTCGACCGTAAATTAAATTTTATTGATCACATAGATTTGGCTGTGAACAAAGCTAGAGGTGTTCTTGCGTTTATAAAGCGGTGGGCTGAGCAGTTTTCTGATCCTTCGATTACAAGACAGCTTTATGTTTCACTTGTGAGACCTATTTTGGAATACAGATCAGACGTATGGGATCCGTATTACAATATTCATATCACCCGCTTTGAGTCTGTTCAGAAATAATTTTTATTGTTCTGTTTGCGTCACCTGGTTTGGAATTATTTGAAACTGCCTTCTAATACTTGCAGACTATCTTTAATTAAACTGCCTACTCTTGAGTATAAGTGTAAGATAAATAATTTGTTGTATGAAGATAAACTGTATAAAGATAAAATGAGGAAATAAAAAATGTAAAACAACAACAACGTGGTGTTTATTTTATTTTACGCGATTTAAAAGAACTCAAACGTTTTGAAAAGGTTAAAACATAACAATAATGTTTTCTATTGTAAAATTTAGCGATTAATTAGGACATGAACTCGGATCCTCTAGTTGGGACTACAAACTATATAACGCTAGCTACAGCGAGCTTTGCCACCTCGGCTACATAGTACGTGCATTATTTGATGTCGACTATGTAATGGCACTATATGGTGTAGAGTTAACATAATGTTGTTGTACCTATCAGAGGAACAAGCCAATGATAAAAAAGAAAATGACATTCAAGAAACGTGATGACAGAACTTCGACTAACTCATTGGCTGTATAGAAATATTATGATGTTATGATTATGATGTTCTAAAAAATGAATATGCATATGCATATGCTCAAAAACGCATCTAAACTTGAAAAATGTGGAAAAATTAGTGTTTGTTTCCGAAATACACCAAGATTCTAGGTTTCTCTTCTTTATAAAGCCGAAAAGAAACTTCAAATCGGGAGGCGTTTGATGAAATGATTTTTCTGATGAGTGTGCAACTACGAACCCATCCCTGGGTGTGCCTCTTGCACAGTGGGACATACACATTTCTCTGAAGGTATTAACAAATTTGATAGATGAATGTACATTGAAGAGGGTAGAATATCACCAGTTGTGGGCATATCCGAGATGTTCTGGTCTTTTGTGTTAATGAATAGGACCAAGAGTCTCCTGTTTTTTGGGAGAAAGTCTATTAGCCTTCTGACGCGTTTAATAACTGAACACTGTATGATTGGGCACATGTCGGAACCTATAGGTTACCCATGTTATAGCTACAGTAAGAGAATGATATGATAAGAAAAGAAAGGAATCGAAAGAACACAATATGTGTGAGTGTAGCACTCCCATCACGGTGCATGTATGTTCCGATATCGCGACTGTCTCAGGGATATCATGAACACCGCATAATACTTGCATACCAGCTTAGAGAGGTGTTTGCTTAACTATCTCATGTCTGACTTTGAGTCTTTCATGACCTTTGAGTTTTATTATTTGCTAATTCTAAACAAAATTTGCCGATATTGAAGAGGTAAAGCTTTCACTTGATGACTATTAAAGACCTAAACTGTATTTACTATAAACAGGGTATATCGAAGGAAACTTACACGGTGTATCATCGTGAGAAACGCTGACAATGGTAAATCATCGATGACTTTTTAAGGTAATTATCCAAATTTTCATAGATGACAGAAGTTGATTATGTCTTGCAGACGTCCGTGTATTAGTAAGTCTTAAAAGACTATATCATCGAAAATCATTGTTGTTGTTATCCGTTGACGGGGAAATGTAGCCGACATAGTTCTGCTAAATTTCAGCATATAGTCGACTGATAACAGACAATGCCTCTAAATTTAGCATATAGTCGACTAATAACGGACAATGTCTCCAAATTTCAGCATGTAGTCGGCTCATAACAGACAATATCTCCAAATTTCAGCATGTAGTCGGCTCATAACAGACAATGTCTCCAAATTTCAGCATGTAGTCGGCTCATAACAGACAATGTCTCTAAATTTCAGCGTGTAGTTGACTCATAATACACATTGTCCCTAAATTTTAGCGTTCTTTAGTATGGTAACATTCAAACACATTGTCATATATAACGCCTTTTATTTGTGTCATTGCCACAAGGATTAATCGATGGAAATATTATAGTGACAATGTCGCTAAAATACGTCACCGACTATGTTAAGAAATAAGGAAAATTTTAACCAAATTTCTTATGTTTTCTTTGTTAGGTCGGCTTATTTTGGGACTGCTATCGTATGATAGCAGAGGTCCTTAAATTAAATGAGTGTTTTTCTAATAAAAATCTGACTTTGAAATCAAACCGCCGTCTATGTTTCGTCTTAAATAAAACGCTGTTTAATTTTTTATTTAAAATACCTTTTTGTTTTTAATTTATTTAAAGATTTATCAACAGTTTTGCTTTATTTTGTATGTTTTTATAATAATTCATTATTATTCTTACTTCTTTTATAATTTAATTAAATTCAATTTATTATTGAGGATTTAAATAAGTTTTAGTTAAAAAAGTGATATTTACTAAACTATGAAAAATTAAGCAAAAATTTCTTAGTTATGGTATCTTAGTTATTGTATTTAATGAAAACTAACATTAATTTATTTTTTATATTTAATTTATTATTATAAATAAATCTCCTATTGTAATATTATCTCCTTAAATATTTCTTTAAATTAAGAAAAAAATATATTTATAAAAAATTATAAAAAAGTTAGCAATTAAAAAAATTAAAAAGAATTTTTCTTCGCAGCAGTTTGAAATTTGTATTAATTTTTGCTATTTTTCTTTGTTTATTTAATTGAGTGAGTTTCGGAAAGAGTTTTTAGATTTCGTTTTTCAAAACTTTGTCAAAGTTTAAGGTGAAAGAAAGGAAGTATCATCATAAGACACTTTATTATTCACGTTTATGTTTTTTTTTTCTTAAAAATGAATCTAAATTATATTTAATGGATCCATTACAATTTTATAATAATTTAAATTTATTTTTTACTTTTTTTTAACAAGTGTCGTTTATCTCAATCGAAATCTAAGTTTCTTTTTTTCCAGTATTTAATTTTTAAGTTTTTTTTATTAATAAATTTTTTTGTGTATGTAAATTTTGTTTCTGTAATGGGCGGCAGCGTGTGTTATTTTATCATTTTTATTGGTTTTATTTTTTTAATTTGTTCTCTTATAAGTTGAAAAATCTAAACTTAACGATACTAAATACCTATATTGGTGCAATAGGATAGAAAATAGGAAAAAATAAGAAAAATTTAAACCTTTGGTTGCCTTTTAGTTTTTTTTTTTTATAAATTTCTATATATTTTTTTTTTATTACTCGTAAAAAATGGTAGAAAGAAGTGTAAGCATTTTACGTTGCTTAACCTTTAAACCACCTTCAAAAAAGGAAAAAAAAAACCCAACATTGATTACCTACCCTCTTGTGTGGATTTCCACACATACGGTATCTGTATGTTAATCACATACATAATTTTGTTTTAATCAGAAGTCCACGGTAAGTGTGGACATTCAAACACACTTGTTTCTATTAAAATATTAAATGATTACTGGCAACTTTTTGCCACTAAAACATGCATGATGCTTTGCAGACATTTGTCATTTCTTCCGATATTATATACCACCTTAATCAAAAAGTTCCCGGAATTTATTCAGAAAATTAAAAATACAAGCTTAGTCTTCTTAATCTAAATTGTCCCCTTCAAAGTAATCCCCATCGACTGAAACACACTTATGGCAGCGCTTGAACCAATCCTCGAAGCATTTTTTGTATTCGGTTTTCGGTATGTCCATCAGTGCTTCCTGCGATTTTTCCATTATTTCCTCTCGGCTGCTGAAACGCGTTCCCCGTAATGGGGATTTTAACTCGGTTGAACAGAAAGAAGTCGCAGGGAGCCATATCAGGTGAATTCGGTGGCTGTTGGATGGTATTTGTTGTCTTTTTCGTCAAAAAATTTCGAGTAATGATGGCACTGTTCGACGGCATTCTGGCAAAAATTCATGATGCACTACACCGTTGTAATCCATGAAAACCGTGAGCATTGCCTTCTTTTTTGACTGAAAACGACGTGATTCTTCTGGTCTTCATTTGCCTGAAATCTGGATTGTATGTCGTACTCATAAACACACGTCTCGTCTCCAGTTATGATCCTCTTGATGAATGTGGGATCGGATTCGGCCTCGCAAATCATGTGTTTTCTGACCTCAACACGTTCTCTTTTTGCATGAAATTGAGGTCTTTTGGCACCAACTTTGATGCTACACGACGGAAACCCAAATCATTAACCAAAATGTCCTGGACGGATCCATAAGCAATGTTCAAATTCTCCGCTATATCTCTGATGCGATTATTGACCAACATTTTTTTTTTACTTTATCAATGTTTTCGTCGGTTTTCGATGTCGATGGTCTGCCACTGCCTTCATCAACTTTGATTGACTCACGACTTTTGAACGGATCGTGCCAATGGTAAACGATCGTTAGAGAATCGTTGCCGAAAACTTTTTCAACGGTCGCGCACCATTAAATCCGTTTTTTACGCAAAATTTAAAACAAGTTCGTTGTTGCAAATTTAAATCCATTTCTAAAATTGTAAAAAATCACAACACACATAGAGATAGATGTACTCTCGGCTATGTAGCTTTTGCAAATGTCAAGATATGACGCTAAGAATTGTCAAGATATGATGCTAAGATTTAGAAGGAATATCAACAACAGATGTACCAACTTAACAAAAAAAAAATAACTCAAATCGGAACTATGCGACCGCCACACGGTGGTTATTCCACAATCTTTTGATCAAGGTGGTATGTACGTAGTATTAATAGCTAGTCATCGGTGACTATAGGTAATGGAGTTTATGGCATGAAAACAATCACATTTCGGAATAAGCATTCACGTTCATCTTGGTTTCCAAACATTCGTAAACAGATGATGATGAGGCATTTACTGCACATCTATTGGGCCAATACAATAACAACCGACGAACAATAGCCCAATAGAGATGGAAATTAAAAATTGCAAGCGGACTTGAATCGGTTATATTCTGAGAAGATCCGACGGCGATATTACCTAAGCTGCAATACAATGGAATGCACATGGAGACCAGGTAAACCACTTATAACATGGATAAGATCTGTCCAACGAGAATGTACAACGCAGGACAAAACTTAGAATCAAATTTGAACGTTTGCCTGGGTGTGTTCATGGACAATAAATTGTCCTTAAAAGAAAAACAACCTTTTGAGAATAAAAAGAGATTCAATGGTTACTATGCTGTAAGAAATAAAATAGAGGTTGGGTCTACACCCTATACAGTGAATATTGGCAAGATGCTTATAGCTTAATGAATGGCCATGCAATCTCTACGAATGACTCGAAATCAGAGCAAGACACGAGTGCGGTCTATAGGACTTCTGGACTTGTGCAATGTCTTTCAGGCTAAGGTCTTTGTTGTCTATAGGGCGTCGAAGCTGATACGTGATTTTGTTGGCTAAGTGGACCTTTAAGTTCGTCGCAGAGTGGAAGAGTCATGGAGGGTCAGGAAAGACTATAGTCTTCAGGCTGCTTTGGTTCAGGCCCAACCACTCAAGGGCGAAATGAGTTCTGTATCTGGCTAGGCAGCCTATGGCTGACGAAAGAGCGCACGTCAAAGTGTGTTTAATGGATTTTTGGGTTCGTCCTAAGGAAGACTGTAGAGTCTCCCCGCCTTCTCTACCTACCTGCCTAATACTTTTGTCAATGATCGAAGAAACTGGAGAGAATTCATAATCGCCCTATGTTGCACGTAAACTTTTATTATGTATGTATGCGGTAATGGCAGGGTAGGTAACCCAATTAAACCCCTTTGAGTATTATATTTAAAAAAATCCCGGATGGGTTTTTTTTATTTAAAGGTTTTCATGGCTTATTTACAACAAAAATACGATTAATTCACATATTTGGAGTACAAATTAATTCGGTCCATTTTCTAGCTAAAATATATAATCAATTGACAAATTTATCAAATCACTGCCTACGTCTTTTCCCCACCACTAAGCCTTTTGTAAAACTTCAACGTTTTTATGATTTGATATTTCTTCAAAAGAAGTGATTCGGTGACATGCTAAAAGATATTGTACCTGTTGAAACAGCCAATAGGAGCAATGTTCGGAGAATACGACGGGTGCAGCATTTGATAGTTTGTATCAATTGTTTGGAAACTTTTGCTACGTAAGGCCGAGCGTTGTCATGCAAAAGAATAACTTAATTATGTCTGTCATTGTATTCCGTCTACTCCGGTCTACTCCGATCAACGAGTTTTAGCAGCTCGCAGTACACAATGTTGCCTTTATCTTACCAAGAGTGCAAAATTGCATTATAAATGCTAAAAGAACGTAATGGTACTAACAAACAAAAAATATTGTCAACTTGAACGATATTGGGAAACAGTTATAAAGCCCAAAAAACCCAAAAACTCTGGAGGGTTGGTTTTTTTTTAACCTGGGTTTTTACCAACCCTGATCCAAGGTCATTTGATTTGAATTTATTTTTATTGCGACAGCAAAAACCTTAACAGAAAATTTGTTCCACAAACTAACGATGAAGCTAAAGAATGAATGCGTTGTGGGATTCACTAAACCTTCTATCACAAATGAATGTGGTCTACAGTAAATTAAAGTATTAAGTAAAAATATGCTATTGTTAGGATTCAACTCCTATAGCTTTCTGCTATAGCATCGGTACAGTTCATTATCAAGCACCTTCGCCTTTTACGATGAATTTTTTTTTTTAAACTATACTTAATTCTTTTCAAAATTCATTACAATAACTAAAGTTACATAACAAAAACGTTAGGTATTCTAATTTTTTCGCCTCAAAAAAAGTGTGCAAGGAATAAACTATGCGCCAAAAACAAATGAAGTAGAAATACCTTGGAAACCATAGCATTTTTCTGATAGAATCTATCGAGTACAACAAGAATCTATATTTAAAATATTCGAAACAATTCCAATTCCAAAAACAAAAAACGGTTTTTCACGCCTACATGCACGTATAAGCTAATAACTAAATATTAACCGATTTAAAGCAGATATAGAAAGAAGAATAACAGACCCTTAAAATTTTATATAGTTTACTTAAGTAAACTTGTAGAACATGTGTTCATTGCTCAAGCAAACGAATTTTTCATTCAATTTATTCCAAATTGTTCAAATTTAGAGATGTTTTTCCACTCAATTTTATACACGGACTATTACGAATTTCCATTATTGCCAACACTTTTGTATTAATTTAATAAATTTTGTTATCACATTATTATTTTATATTAAATTATTTAAAAAAAAATGAGGTTCAATAGTGCTGAAATTTTTTTTATTTTATATTTTTCTTAAGTATTGGCATTATATTATAATAAATTCTCATTTGTATTATTTAATAATATTCGCCAATAAAGGCAAACAATTTTTTAATTTTTTATTAATTTTTTACTTCACTTTTTATTTATAGTTTGTTTTTAACTTTCTTTATTTAGTATAAATAATTATAAATTAACAAGCTTGTGTTTTTTTATAAATATTTTCAATATTTCGCTATTCAGGAAAGTTTTCAAACATTAAAAATTTTTATAAAAAAAAATACTTTAAACTTGGTAAATTATAAATATTAATAATTTTATATATGTATGTATATTTGTAATAATTACCGTTTTATAAATTTTCTCTTAGTGTAATGTTGTTTTATGTGTCATCTGGTATGTATGTATGTATGTATGTATGTTTGTTTTTTGTAATTCGTTTATTTGTAATTCGTAAAGTATAATAATGATCTTTCAAATAGCATTAACATGTTTTAATATTTTATTTTTGTTATGTTTCATTTTGCTTATTACATTAATTCACTTTTTTTTAATGAAATATAATAATTTTCCTAGCAAAAAATATATTATTTTTTTTGTATTTAATAATTTGTTTCATTTATTATTTATTTTGTATTATGTCCTGTTTTAATAATTTGTATTTTTTTCAGTTTTTCTCAGTTTAAACTAAACAATTTATATTTGAATGATTGTTTTTGTTGAGTTTTGTTTTTTTTTCTTAATGTCATTTACTAATAAGACCAGTATTAGATTTAAAGTGTTTTTATTTGTTTTTTTTTTTTTGTAATTAAACTTAAAATAACTATGAGACAAAAATTAAAAGAATTTTAAATAAAAAAACAAAAAAGAAAATTTATTAAAAAAAATAAACTGGCATTCTTGTTTTCTTTTAAACTTAATATAAACTACGATAACGTCATCATGACGATGCTTTATTATTTTCTGATGATGATGCTGATGATGTTGATGATGTTAGCTGAGCATGACTGAAACGCGGTAGGAATAGACCAAATTTCGATTCGATACCATTTAATAGAGGTACAGCAGCACGATAACCACCTATATGATCGGGATTAATGCGTATATTGGTGGTATCAATGGGTTTGGGTTTGTGCACTTCTGAACCAGTAGGATGTGAACCACCAAAATCAACATAGAATAGACGTTGTAATAGCTCGTATGTAACTAAGGTAACACCAAATTGTGGTGATGAACGGAAGACACGGGCTTAACAGAAATGGGGAGAAATTAAATATTTATTTATATTTAATAATAAAAATATATAAACAGTATATTTACCGGCTGTTCCTTTCCAGAATGCTCGGGGACCTTCTTCAGCCATAATTTTCTTTGTAGCATCCCATACCCCGGTATAGGTTGTCTGGCCAGTTCTAGCCACAACCTGTAAACGAGTTTTTATAACATCAGCTGGCGTTACCAGTGAAGCAGCTGGTACACCGGCTATAGCACCAGCAGCCAATAATGTTAAAGGATGGTTGTAGCTAAAAGTTAAGATAGAAAGTGAAATATTATTAATAGTATTATACTATAACAGTCTTCTATAGTGTTTGTCATAGTTGTTGTCGTATTTCACATTTTCATCCTATATTGATTAAAGATAAAAAGTGTCTTTAATCTATTACAAAAATGTTGAAATACAACAATCCAGCGGCGAATGTCATAGTGAATCATCGTGACAAACGCTGACACTGGTAAATATTATCGATGACTGACAATGAATTTTCCAAAGTTCATAAAAGATAGAAGTTGATTTTGCCTTGCAGGCATCTGTTTATTAGTGAGTCCTAACAGACAATATCATCAAAAATCATTGATTCGTTAACGGAGAGATATAACAGACAAAATCCTGCATTGCTGAGCATGTAGTCGACTTATAACAGACAATTTCGTAAAATTTCAGTATGTAGTCGACTCATAACAGACAATGTTGCAAAATGATGGAAATTGATTTTGTCTGACTGGCGGCCGTTTATTATTGATTCCTAACAGACAATATCATCAAAAATCATTAGGGTTTTATTCGTTAACAGACGAAATTTACTTGCTGAGCATAAAGTCGACTTTTAACAGACAATGTCGCCAAATTTTAGCACATAGTCTATTCATAACGTACAATATCGCTAAATTTCTGCTTTCATTAGTATGGTGACACTGCAGTGGAGTTGTGATGCATGACTCCCTTTGTTTGTGTCATTGTCACGAGGATTCATCAATGAAATTATTTATTTACGATAAATTCCTAAAAATTTCGACTTGATACTGATATCGAATACGCCCCGGAAACATTAAAGTATTTATGTTTTAATAAACAAAATTTTTCAAATTTGAAATGCAGGGTAGAGGCCTATTGCGTTTTAAACTCTCGTATCAAATTACAAAGCTTTTTTTGAATAAACATTTTTATAAAAAACTACTCACCCTTCGTCATCGGCAAACATGGCCTTTGTGTGAGCATAAGTTGGGAAATAAATAGCCGAAAATGGTACATCACGCAGCAGGCAAGCGCGAGCACCTTTGTACAGGCCAAACAAACCCAAATCACGAACAACCGATAAGGCACGAACTTTACTGCCGCCAGCAATTTCACCAGCAACTTGCAAACGAATTTTTACAATTTCTAGTGGATTTGTAAAGACCACTTGAGAGGCACCTGCCTAAAAACAGAAACAACTTTTTTCAAAAACATATTTCAAAAATATTTTTAACTCATAACACTTACACAACCACCAGCTAAAATTTCAGACCATAATGGTATAACACCTTGTTTATCGGTCAATTTATCACGCACAAAATCGTTGACTGTCAATTTAATGGCTTTTTCGGGTGCCACACCCATCAATTGAGGCAGTAAACCACGGTAAAGACCCAAAACACCTTCATGACGTACAACCTATAATCGTAAATCATACACTGATTTAGCAAAAAAAATAAAACATTAATGCCGTGAAGGATAAACACACCTTTTTAAAACAATCAAAAGAATTTCGATAGGCGACTTCGCCTATATAAGAACCTGTGCGTTGATTTTGCATACGGGTCTTAACCAAATCAATGGGATAAACCACGGTAGCACCCACGGCTTAAAAAACAAACAAAGAAATTGAAAATTTAATAAATAAAATAAAATTTAATAGTTATTCGTTTACTTACCACCGGCCAAGGAACCCAATGTAAAACGATACGTGCTTTCCAAAATCTGTATAAATGCTGATCTATCGGCTGGACTTTCAACTGCTTTTATTTCAGCCAATCTAGTGGTGATATGCTTTGTATAATGCTCAGGTGCAATATTACTTAAATCGTTATAAACTATGCGGCTAAAATTTTTATAAAAAAATGTTTCAATATTTATTGAATTTTATAAAAAAAAATTAAAAAATTTTCTAATGAATATGCACAAAAAGGAATTTATTTTTAGCTAGGTGGGGGTATTTTAAGGGAAGACTAAAAATCAAAAATTAATATATTTTTTAAAGTCTAAAAAAACTTTCAGCAAATATTGTAACAAAAGCTCAAAAAAGTAAAAAAAAACTCTAATTTTTTAATTTAATTAACACTTGCCTACTTGCTTGTATCTTTTTACGTCTCCACCAACTACTTTATTTAAGAATTAAATTTTTTTTTTTTACAAAATTGAAAGAAAAACGAGAGGAACAGTAAATACAATTAAATGTTATTTAAAAAAACATTTTACAAATTTTGTAAACATAACCCCCATATTCATAAAATTTAGAAAAAATAGTTTGAAAAGTATTTTAAAAGTTTTCTGAAAAATCAATTCTAATATATTTTATTTTTTATGAATATGGGGGTAAAAGACTACATAGTGTACTTATGTATGTATGGAGCATATTTCAAATTTTCGCAATGAATTTTATGTGGTTAAGAAATAATAATTTTGACTCAAAAGAGAAAGGCAGTCCAGGTCAGCAAAAAAAAGTTCGATCATTAAGATTGTTGTCACCATCAAGAACTTGCAAAATCATTGGGAGCTGTTCAAACAGCAATTAAAAAACGTTTGAAACCAGCAGGATTCATCCGAAAGCAAGAATATTGGGCTGAGAGCCACATCGTGAACACCGAAGTCAAGACTGAATATGTTCCATTGATTACAATGTACCAGAAATGACCGAACTGAAGATCAAAAAACTTCGAAGATAATGAATCGGAGCTATTACTCTATGAAGACTGTTGTCAACTTCAAAAAGAGCTTTTGACATAATTGGGAGGCGTTATGAGCTGCTAAAATCGAGTAAAGCGATCACAGAGGATCTGTACTAAGCACAACTGATTCATTTCAAGGAAACATTGGCTGAAAAACGCCCGCAATGTGAAACTAGACGTAAAGCCGCAATTTACGACAACCTGAAGCAATCGTATGTGAAGCCGGGAAATCAGACAAATTATTGCGCCTGACTGCAAGCAGCATAGTCTCCACATGGAAATGTATGCAATATTATTCATTTCCATACGTGCAGTGGCGAATCTAAAATCGTTATTCTGGTTAGTCTGTAAGGCCTGCTGTTTGGTGATCGACATCGGGACTGCTAAAACTAAGGAGAAAGTTAACAATTGTCTTATCGGTCGTCGCAATGATCTCGATAGTTTTACCACAGAAAGAGTCTTTAGGACCCTGTTTTAAATATAATTAATTTAGTAATTATGTTAATACAGGTAAATTTTAAGGCTACGAGTTGTTGGGATGCATCAGTCTTTGATTGTCAATCCAGTTCAAGCCAATTTTGTCCACGAATTATAGAGCGACACCGAAGACTTGTAGCGAAAAGTCTAGTTTACGTTCTCACAGGAATTCCGAGATGGTGGCCAAATAACGTGTACTTTTAAAACAATTGTCATCGATATCTACACAGAAAATGCGTAGTTTGTACAGTCGTCTTAACATAGTAGAGTGCGGTTGGAAGTTTGACGAGGCAGTAGTTGTGAAGTTATGTTTTACCGGTGGTATAGTCCAGATTTCAACTACAATGTATATTTTCGATGCAGAAAGTTTTTAGTGGACTACGCTTCATTTAAGAACAGGGTATTATTTGATACAAATATGAGTATAATACAAATGAAATCAATGTAATTGATGAAATCTAAATCTAAAAATCACTTTTCTCTTATAAATATCTCACTATATTATTTAATCCTAACGATCAGAAATAAATTTCCTTTTTTTATTTTCTAGCTAAGAAACTTACCCACTCTGATGTAGAGCACCAGTTAAATGAAATAGTATATCGATTTCTAATGGCGTAATTTGGCTCATTGTTTGAGAAGCATATAATAGCTCATCTTTAGTAATGGGTTCTGTGCGACTACCTTGTGTCGAATGTAAATAGATGCGTTTTATCAATTCCATATTGTTTAGTAACGATGTGAAAGCCATAAAATACGGAAAGCTTACCCTATGGCCTTCAGTGACCTGGAAAATTTCAAAAGGAATTAATGTAGATATCCATATGCAGATGCACATACACGACAACAACTTACGGCTACTAAATTATCTTTTACATCGGCGGTGAGTAAATGCCTTTTAACTTTAACCATGATATCTTGAAAATCTAATGGAGAAATATATCCAGAACCAGCTGGATCTTTGCTACGGAATGCTTCCATCGCATATTCTTCATGAAAGTCATGAAGTAATTGAGTAAATTCAGCGTAATTAATTACACGTTGTTTTTTCTAAAAACAAAAAAAAGTTAGAAAATTAAAAACACATCACTTGCAATAGATAGAAACTTACTTCACCAAAATATCTCTTAATAAAGGGACTGTCTAGGCTAAAAGGTATCTTTGAATGTAATTCAGTTTTTTGTACAACATCAGCAAAATCATCTGCAATTAACAAAAAAAAATTATTTGTAACAAATTTTCGTAGCTTATTTATCAAATAACTTACTGTAGGATACTGTGCCATTGCCCTGACGATCAAATAATTGAAAAGCTGTTTTATATAGAGCATCTGGTGTACATAGTAAACCTTCAAAAGCTTGAAATTCCGAGAATGATATGAGTCCATCTTTACTTGTATCTGCAATACCCGCTAATAAACGCACTGATTCCTGTAATGCATTAAAAAAAAAATTTAATTTTTATTTCATGTAGAAGAGGAAAAGTGAATATACTGTCAGGCTTAATAATTTCCATGATTCCCCAGATTTTTTTAATTACAGAAGTAACACCAACAGCTTTGCTGATCACAACGTGGTAACTAAATTATTCAATCATTCAGTTTTTTATTGTATGCGGGCCTACACTGCAGAAAATGTGGCTACTAAACACACGCGCTAAATTATACTACATAAGGGACCAAACATACGAAATAAACGTGTACGATATAACATTCATTTATTATTAATATCATTCTGTTCAGTCACAATTGCAGAACACTGAGACCAATGACATCTATTGTGCCCTTTTCGGTCTATAGTTTGTTCAGCAGATATGCTGTCTTCCTAATAAGCACCATCAGATATAAAACCGTAATGGTGGATATGTCTCCCAATGAGACCCTATGTCTTCCTAAACATTTCGAGTCGGATATTGTTAGTTCTCCCTTCTCTCTTTATGTTCTTTTTCTACTAAGTTTGTCTTACGTCTGCATTTTATTATCCGTCGAACCTTGTACATCCGACTATAGTCCTCAGCGTATTTTTCTCGACAGTAGTATAGATTTGCTGTGTACCACTTGTATCGACAAAAGTTTCAGTGCGTATGTTATAATTGGTTGAAAACATGTTATTTACATACTATATATTCTCATCTTGCTATCCCTGTTTATATATTTGTTTCTTAGACATCCTGATAATGTTGCAACTTTGTTAGCCTGAATCCTCACTTGTTTCTTGAGATCTCGGCTGCTTGTTATAAAAGAGCATAAGTAGTTGAATTCCAGACTTATTCAATATTTTTCTATAACTAGGGTTATTGTTCTTCTCACAAAGATCTTCATGTTGAACGATTTTGCTGCCTTTTCAAATCGTTATAAAAGTCAGACCAATGACAAAAAACTCTTCCACCAGTAGTCAAACATTAAGTGGGCTGGGAACTAGGGAGACTTCACTTAAACAATGAACTGCGATTCTACTTTCAAACTCATTAAAAGGAACCTAGAGTTTAATGCCGGCATCGAACGGCAGATGCATTAGTTAAAGAAATTTTCCGTAGCGTAATGCTAATAACCAGTCGCTAGCTAATATTATGATAGCGCTGTTGAAAATTGTCAGGTGGTCGGACCTGGGTTCGAAGAACCCAGTAAGTCTTGGTTGGTAGGCGGGTGTATTACCCACCGTTCCACAGTGGCTACATTTTGCCTAAGGCTAACATAGATAGATTTTTAACAAATATATGGCAGTTCTTTTATAAAAAAATGTGCCTTTAAAAAATTGACACATCTTATCAAAATGTCGTTTTTCTTGTCAGAAACGAACATAATAATAAAAATTTTTACATACTTTTTACGCCTTCTTTTTGACCGATGATTTGTATTGTTCACGACATTGTTTAAACCAACTTTAGAAACTTCTATTATTACCGTTTTAAAGATGAACAAAAGGTATTTATTTTTTATGAGAGATACCGCGCCCACTATTTCGATTACGCCTACTTTTTGACTGATGATTTGTATTGACTACTGCATTTAAACCAAATTCAAACTTACACTTTTACCGTTTTTAGATATACAAGAATCAATATTTAATATTTACGGAACGTAAAACGCCCACTTTTTGACTGATGACTTGTATAACAAAAAGTTATTTGGACAACGTTTGGAGACTTCCACTATTACCGTTCTCGAGATCTGCAAAAATTAATATTTACATTGTATGAAAGATGCCACACCCACTTACACTATTCCGAACATTTTTTTTATTGACTACAAAGTCATTTAGACCAAATTCACTTACACTTTTACCGTTTTTAAGATATATAAAAGTCAATATTTACTATGTACGGGATGTGCAACGCCCACTTATCCGATTTCGTCCAACTTGGAACAAATTAATGACCTTATGGTACCATTTTGAAGATTTTTTCCCTTTATTTCTCTTGGGAGCATAGGGCTTCCACAAAGCATTTCCATCTTACACGATTTGCTGCTGTTGTCTTTGCCTCTTCCCATGTAAGATTGTTTTGCCTTAGTTCTTGGATAATTGTGCGTCGCCAGGTGTTTCTCCTTCGGCCGCGGTTCCTTGATCCTTGAGGATTCCACTCAAGTGCCATCCTTGTAATACTACCATGATTTTTCCTTAAGGTATGGCTTTTGCGTGATGGTGTTAGACACAAGCCAGGTTTAAACAGAATTGACTTTACACATACGTTGAATATTCTGAGCTTGGTTCGCCTGGATATGTATGAGCTTCTTCATACTGACTGTAATCGTCCGATTGCCGACCTTGCTTTGTTGAGCCTGTTGTTAACGTCTATTTCTTCAGCGCCGTTTGTTGCCATTGTGCTTCCAAGATAGCAGAAGCTATCTACATAATCTATTGGCCAGCCCTGAAGTATGATGTTTTCTGTACTATTGTTATTAATTCTCGTAGCTTTAGTTTTCTTAATATTTATCTCAAGGCCAACATTGCGAGCCAGTTTTTACAGGTCATTAATTTTGACTGCATATTGGAAATCTTGTGTGAGAGAAGACAAATATCATCCGCATAGTCCAGATCCTCGAGTTGTCGTAAGAGACTCCATGTTATACCTCTCCTTTGTGAACAGACTTCGCTCATGATCTACCATTTTGAAGATATGGACAAATAAATATTGACTTTGTGTGGGCATGACACCGACCAATTGGAATTTTTCATATACATATAGCCTGGGTGGCGTGGTTTAGTGGTTAGAGCACAGACCTCTGGCGATGATGAAAAGCCATCAGACGGATGATCAGGAAAAAACGCCACTTACTGGGAAAAAAATTACAATGCTAAGTGGGGATGACCACCACTTAGCAAGGATCTTTACCACTACACACAATCATATGGAGGCGAGCTACAGAAGATTAATTAGCATTCATATATATATAAGATTTCTCTGTTATCAATTTATACTTTTAAATCTCTGTCTACAAATAAACAACAGACAGACTGTGGTGGTCGCATTAGTCAAAGATTTATTTCTAATCAAAACCAGTACACCTTCTGCTTTGAAAACGTCAATAAACTATAATAGCCACTTCAAAAGGTTTTCTTTTCATTTAATTTCAATTGAAGCAATAATTATTCTTTCATATCAATCGATTTGTGTTTGTTTTATTAAAAGCTTTGCACGTTTTTTCAGCACAATTTTTCGTTTCGACAAAGTCACCAAATTGACGCGTGTTAATATAATGATTAGTAAGTACACCCAAACAAATAATAATTTTTTTTTTTTATATTTTTATTTATGTCCTAATTTAAAATATTAAAAATAAATTTATAGTGATTATATTAAATTACTGTGATAATTTAGACATGCACTCTACCTCCTCCTTCTCCTCCTCATAATCGAAGTATATTTAGTCATTTAACAATTTTTTTCTTTACTTTTTTTTACTTGTCTAAGAAATTCGTATTTGTTTTTGTTTACTTGTCTCTGTCGATTTAAGTGATTAGATTCTATTTTTTATTTTTCTATTTCTATTGCTTTTCTTTTGTGTATTATTTGAGCTTATTTTTGAACATGTTTTTATTTGACCTTGACACGTGATGTGTATTGTCTGGTTAAGCATTAAGTATTGTACATACAAACATATGCACATATATTATTTTTGAAGAAGAATTTATTTTACCAGATATTTAACGCAATTAAACAAATAATCTTCCTTAAATATTGAATATTAGCTCGACAGCAATGGCCTTTTCTAAAGTGTGAATTTTTCATTATAATACATATGTTGTTGCCGTTGTTGTTGGTGTTGTTGTTGTTTTTCCAACAAATCAAAATATTTTTCAAAATAAAGTTCAATAAATCGTTTTTGCATGTCATAAAACATTTTACGGGTGACTACTGCAGTGGAATATACACTTAAAGGTTTGTGAACAGCACAGCACAGCACAGCACGCACAGAAGGCACAATAATAATAAATGGCCTTGATGTCAACCAGTAGTAGTCAAAAATTTTAAATTTACAACAACTAGGAAATGTATCAAATAAAAAAATGTAAGCAAAGCTGTAAACAACATACAAGAGTAGTACAATAATTCTAAAAGGACTGAAACAGGGGGGTGGCTGATTCTTGGGAAATCCTAACCGAGTGGATAAACATCATTTATTATATTGCATGAATATTTGGATATGGGCAGACCCATTATAAAGACTGAAATGCCAGACATGGGAGAGTACAAAAGATGGCCACTTCAGCCTGAAAATCTAGTTCATAAATCCTTTGCGTAAGCAACCGGTAGCCCTGACGAAGTGGAGATATGTTACTATTTCTGAGGCAGTCCAGATCACGAAAGTGGCAAGCACCCAAGTGCTTTAGGCGAACTATAATAAGGCGTGGCAGTCACAAAGAAGGTGTTTTAACGATTCCTCTTCCACCTCATGCTCTGTATTGTGCCCGTAAGAAGCCCTTCCAAACCAAAGAAGAGACATTGTCCTCTCTATAGACAGCAAGTTAATGGCATTGTGGATATTCTACAAGTGGTGATATTGATTCACCAGTGTTGTTCCATCATGCTCAGTACCCATCTGTCTATTAAGCTCAACAGCACATCCAGAGGGTCATTCATTCAGTTGGGACACGCTATTAGCGCACTCATCAGTAATATCATTCCCTCGGAAGCCACATGATGCGGAAACCATATGAGTTCTATAGAGAAGACATATAGACTTTACTACACTGGAGTCGAGAGCATTGATTGCCGCAAGACTGTCCACGTAAATTGCAATAGATTACGAGGTCTAGAGATTTAATTACAGGATACGCCTTGCGGCTCTGTCTATGGCATAATTTTTCGACTTGAAAACAGTACAATCATCGGACTATAAGAGAGAAGCCGACCATCTGACCGTTTCTCTATTTGAGATTATGTTATTCCGAAGGACCGGTCCTGCGACGTACTCATTCCTAAAAGGTATCTTAGTATTGTAGATCCTGTCGAAGTTCACCCGAAATAAAAGAACAATGTAAAAAATGGGCTTCTACAGATGAAATTGCAGCAAAAGAAGACTATGGTGGTAATCATGGTTACAGCTTTTTAAGATGCACGCTATGGCGATTACCTTGAAAAATGGAAAACTATTACCAGCGACTATTATTTAGAGTTTTTGAATAGATTCATTATTGATGTTGTGTTAAGAAGCCAATACAGCTAAAGTCCATGAGTTGGGCTACTCCATCTATAACACTCCAGATTAAGCTATCGATTTCTACTCAGCATATGCAGAAAAGGCGCTGGGTTATAAGAGTCCATGAATAACGGTGGTTTCTCACGGCAATTTTTCGGTTCTAGAACACGGAATATTGCATTGGACTGCCTAGAGCGAGTACAGAGCTTGCAATTTTCGAACTTGAAGCGGGCATAGATGCAATTGCCTCTGTTAGCTTGGATATCCTACTATAGACGTATAGAGAGGCTCAATTTCCCTGCCAGCAAGAGTGCACGTACGGTAATGCTAGGCTGTGCTGGACCGACTTGAAGAAAAAGATTACTGCCATCTTTCTTTAAATCGCTTGGTCACATCCACCGCATTATTGCTGTTCTAACGGGCCATCGCCCCATTGGAAGACATGCTGATAGACTCGACATTCCCACGCATGATTTCTGCTTGAGATGTAGTTCTGAAGAGAAGAAGGAGACTATCTTCCACCTCACGACAAAGTTTCCTGGCCTCTAACTTCTTTGACTGAACTCTCGAGGATAAGGTTTGCCACATTTGCGAAATTTATTTTGGATTGAAAATGGTTTCTAATAGAGGTTGTTTGATCCCTGGGTTAGCTCTTACGCTTGTGGTAACATAAAGAACCAAACTTCCGGCCTAAATAGGACCTTATCCTTCCAGGAAGGTTCGCTGCCTAACCTAGCCTGACTTAATGTTTTAAAACTTGCAGAAAATCCAAAATTTTGTTCATACTATTGAGGCTTAAGCATTTTAAATCATGTTTAAGGAAAATGTGATGTTATACACAATCAAGTCATTGTTGGGTTGGAGAATAAGTTCGCCAAATAAGTAGTGAATTGACCAACAAAATGAACTGCAATCATTAGCAATTCTCAATCGTCTGCACTTAATGGGATTTTTAGAAAACCTGGAAGCCTGTGTGTCTCACGTGCAACATCGAGCAACACACGGTCATAAACAGAGTTTTTTATACCGAATCGTTACGGGAAGTGAGAATTGGTGCCTATACATAAACATAAGACGAAAAAAAGAGCAGGTGGCTCCAGAATATATGTCAAAGTCGAGAGTTAAGCCTAACCTCCATTCGTTGTTATACTCGATAACGCCTATCAGAAAAAGAGTATACACGGCCGCACCGTGTAATCAATTCTTTCTAAAAATTATAGTGGGAATTAATAAAATATTTATACAAATTGATATGAACCGGGGGAATCATAAATTGCAATACAATTTAGGGTTAAAACAAATCAAATCAAAACAATGCAAACAAATATTTTATTTGTAAAGGCAAAATCGTTACAAAAATAAAACAGAAGGCGATCCCCCTTTTCTTAAAAATTATTTGCAGGGTATGAATAGCAACCATAAGAATCAGATGGATGGTTGGGTGGGCGTAAAATTCTATTGCTTTGTGTCTTAATTTATATTTTGAAAATTTGCCAATTCATTTTTTTTCTGTTTCAGCTTTTTTTCTGTGGTATAAAAAAGTCACATAAACGGAATTTATCTTATTCTTTTTATTATGATTTGTTTGTTTTTATCGTATTTTCTGCCTCATTGGGGAATTTTTATGTCATTACGCTTATCAGCAAAATAAAAGCGATTTACACAGACAGTTTTTTTTGCATGTGATTAAAAAGAAGACAAGTAGGGCGCGGAAGGCGTAGTTAAGGTAAATAGTCATAATATTGATTGTATTTTTATTTATTTTATTTTAAACATGTAAGTACTTACATCATTAAATGCTGCATCTGTGAATAAACCCAAAAATTTTCTTACAAAATCCTCGCTAGTCATAAAATGTTCACCATTCTTTTCGTAGGTCGCGTATTTTAGAAAGACTTCACGTAATTTATCGGTGCTGGCACGTTTTAAAAACGAGTGTCCCTATAAAAGAGAAAAACAAAAACAAAAATTAAACAAACCATTCAAGTAGAAATTGAATAAGAGACAACAGAAGAGAGGAAAATACACTAAAAACTTAATAAGAATTACATGAAGGTCATTACTCAGTCTCTCAATTGAACCGTTAAAATAGCAACATGTGTTTTTGTATATTTTCTTAAAACTTAAAAGATTGATAGAGAGAGAGAGAGAGAGAGAGCTAACACTAAGAGAAAAATTGCGTGCACGTTTTTAACAATACAAATAATTTGCATAAAGTTAATTCTAAAAAAATAAAGACCAGTTTACAAGTTTTTTTTTTAAACATGAGATTTATTACTTTTTGGAAATAATAATTATAGCCATCTGAAACATAATTCCTGCTTGCGGGGTATATTAAAAATATTTTTGCCGAATAGGTATGATCTCCAGCAGATGCCAAACAACGGGCAAAGAATCAATCCGTATAGAAATTGCTAGATGGAAATGAAAATGAATTGGCCATATTTTGAGAAGACCCCATGATGATCTAAGATGATGATGATGATATAAGATGACAATAGACTGGAAACCTAAAGGTAACAAGTAGACCCGCAACACCTGGAAAAGACTATTAGAATCCGAAATAAATGAAAGAGGTATAACATGGTCAGGAATAATTTCATTACGGCCATTTGGATCCATTTGGACTATCGAAAAACTTGCACTATCCCATGTCATGTGGTTTATCACAAATATCAATCTCTGCTACTTATGTGCAGCTTTCAGTTGTCACTTTTTTGAATTTTTCAACACTTCAGTTACTACGAGGCCTTTAAAACATTGTGAATTGTTGTTTTGCTAGCTGTGACTCATGCAGCAGCTCCAATTCTACTTAAACTCTTAGATAAATCCGAAGAGCTTTGGATGATTTTGGGACTATCTCGTAGTGAAACTTTTTGCATATTTTTTATTTGTACCGTTTACCACACTCTGATAGATTATTGAAATAATTATTTTTAACTGTTGGGCTTTGACCAAGTTTGTCGGCAATAACACGATTGGGACCCTACCGACCATGCTTTCTGGTACCCTGCGGATTTCAGTCCAATCCAGCTTCATTTGCGATACCTAATTTGGATTATTACTTTCGGACAAGCCAATCATTCATCAATAATCAATTTTAGGTCTTGATCCCATTAATATGCTATGTTCGCAGAAGGTTCAAGTTGAGATAATTCAGCTTGCCAGACTATGATTCCCATACTTGTAAAATAACTTGAGGACTTGGCAAATAACTTGAGACTTTTTGTATATAGGTAGGTAAGAAGGCATGAAAGGCCGTACCGAAGTACCTCACAGTGGCCCATTATGAAAAGACTTTTACCCAAAAAGAAAAGAAAGAGTAAAAGGAAAAAAGAGAGGAAGAACAGAGAAAGAATAAATGGAAATAGAAAGTGCTGAGACCTGACAGAAATCCCCCCAGGTCACAAGCCGACGCAATATCACCCAGGCCATCGAAGGAGCCTGCGCCCATAAAGAGCCCGGCAGTGACAGAGGATGTCTACCACAGTCTCCGGCTCCCCTGAATCGCTGCGAACTCGGCAGAAAATAGGGGAGCCTACATCCCAAATCTGAATCAGGTCGCGGCCACAACAGCCCGGAGACCATACAGTCTCCTTTACTTTTCCACTCAACGACGGGCAAAGCTATCAATCAAGCCTCCAAAAAAAAAAATCGGTGGTTTCACGGACGCACCCACCTGTTCTACACCCCAGCCGCGCCCGCTCTAGCCAGTTCATCTGCAATCTTGTTCCCCTTACGCCATTATACCTCTAAACCAAGCAGTTTAACACTGCACTCATCCAGGAGAGACGTGAGGGTCTCATGCACAATGCAACCAGCATTCAGCTGACATGGCGACCAGTCAGTGCCCTAATAGCCGTTTGACTGTTCATGTTAAAGATCACACCATCCCCCACAACAGCAAAGTCCTGATAACGCTCAGCTGCTCTGAGGACCGAAAAACGCTGTCTAAAAGACAGTTTAATGTCACTGTCCCGCACCAGTGCTCTCCTCGATCTTAGATCCATCTGTAAAGATGGGGTGGCCATTCAAAAGTCTATTAACATCCTGCCAAGACTCTATCCGGAAAAACTGCCACAGGGCACATGCTAAAACTGCATTCTCTGACCCTATAGTCCATAGAACCAGCACAGGTCACCGAATGCGAACCCGAGTCAAGTCCCACCAAAATGGCAGTGTTCATAATCCAGAGTCTGGGCCAGGCATCCTTCAAAAATCCACAAGAAGCTCCTAGCAGCCCTTTTCTTCACTTCAACTTCAAGGAATTCAAGCCCAGGAAAATGTCCAGCGCTGCCTAAGGAGTACTTCTAAAGGCACCAGATATGCCTTATTTAGAAGCCTCCTCCGACTGGCAGTTTCCAAAGCTCTCCACCATACGATACAGCTATAGGTGAGTACAGGTGAGATTATGTAGTCATAGATCCACTTCACCATCACCGGGCGAACATATAGTAGGCCCACATTAAACAAACAAAGTTAAGGTTCTTCCTACATCGCATTTTAGCCAATGCGACCTGCTGAGTCTACAGCTCTTCTGGCCAATACAACTTCGACCATCGATTCGATGATATTCTGCAGAAATTTTCTTTTCATCAAACTAGTTGGTGGGAAACCGATTCCGTAAAAATATTATCCATTATAGATTAATTTCTAACCAGTTCATCCTCTTTTTCATTACTCTTAATATTTCTGTGACCCAACGCCGAGATTTATGTTACTTTGTGGTTGTCATTCAAGGTGGTAAGTATTCTTCTGCTCTGCTCAGTTGGCTATCCGAGAACTTGTAAATGTGCTAATATTTTTATTTTAATTAGAAATAACAATCTAATAACATTTATGTCAGCTTTCAAAGCAAAAACAACGACTAGCGTCTGCGTTAAACATTAAGATAATATTAGTTTTTTATTTAAAACTATGTGTATTTAGACGTCATTTGTTTATTTTATTTATACATAACACATACGCAATTTCTAATAACAGAGCACTTTAAAAATATTATACCGGTAACTTTTTTCTCTCAGTGTATCTTCTTTCGTAAAAAAAAGATTAAAAAATGCGAGACTGTTTGATAAATTATTGGCAAAAACTAAAATGATTCACACACAAGAACATACACTTTGAGCTGTATTAAGCGGCATTTTTGTATAGTTGTTGTTCTTATTGTTGTTATTGCTTTTTTGTTCTCACTATTGCAAACAATTGAAAGGCTTTAGTAAATAAAGATATGTATATATCTTTGAATTCTTTTTTATTACACACACGCGCACATATACAAATGTCAAACGCTATATTTAATTATTCTTTTAAGAATATTATATATTTAGTTGGTATAGCAAAGGAAACACGTGTAATAATAGTAAAATAAAATTTCCGTTTAAAGCCGTTTTTTAATGATTTTTGTTTCGTTCTTTTTATTTTATTCGTTTTTTTTTTTTAATCACTCGCGCGTTTCAACGGCTACCAACCAAATCATACGTCGACAAAATAACAACTAAAGAACTCAATTTCAATGGTAGAATGGGGAGCAAACCATTCTCCGTTTTTAGTGTTGTACTCTCTTAGCAAACATATATGTCCGTAAGTATGTATGTTTGTGTATAAGTAAAATAAAAATTAAAAACAAAACAAAAACAGCCATAAATTAATATTTAGCGAACATAAAGTAATAAATACTTTACATATTTTTTTTATTGTTCTTTATTCCAGTGTAAGCAGTGCTGCCAATTTAGCGCCTTTCGCGCTATATTTAATGTGTTTCAACTACCGAAAATCGAATTTTTTCTCTTTAGCGCTTTAAAAAAAAAACGCGCTAGGTTAGCGGCTTTCTACTTGCAATTTTTACAAGATATAAATTTAATAAATTAAATAAACTCATTAATTCATATAAACTATTGACTTAAAGTGCTTCATGCTGTAAGAATTACGTAATTCCAGATAATATTTGTGAAAAAATGAATAAAAATAGCCATTTTTAAGTCATTTTAGAAGAAAGCTAAAAATTTATAAATTTTAATTATTGAATTAAAATACTAAGCTTGTTATTTGTTATTACCTTTAAAGATCCCAAGGGGATCACAGAGCCATAAAGAATTCTTTCCATTTACACCTATCTAAAGTCGATGATCTAATCTGATACCAAGTCATGCTATGGGCTTTTCTTTCAAGTTGTCTTCTCGAGCAATGGGATCGCTTTCCGATTCGTCTGTTTATCGGCGAGTTCCATCCAGTATGCCCAGTCCATTTGGTTTTTGCCCAGAAAATTTTAAAAATCTACCGTAGACAGTAGTTTATAAATGCCTGAATGGAAGAGAACGCCCTATAGCAATCAGACGGCCTGAATAGGTCCAATCTATTCTGAATATTAGTGCTGGAACCTGCGGACGTCGTGAGGACGTCAAAAAGACGGGACATCTCCCAAATTTCTGATTCAGAATTCGGAAGATCGTTGTATTATTAGCGTTGGTTGATTCACATAATTTTCATTTTGAAGATTTATATTCGCAAGCTCACTTTCGCAATGTCTGCTAGTAAAGAGGTAGATGTCAACACAACCTTGCCTAACAGCAGCACCAAAAAATTGAGAAAAAAAAATTAAAGTTGTTTTGTTCTAAATCGTTTTCAATTTCATTTTTTAATTGCTTTCTTTACAATTTTAGTATATTTTTTGGCTTTAAATATTATTAACGCTTTTCTACAGCGCGTTTGGATTACAAATAGTTACATAAATTATAATTTAGTGCTTTTTAGCGCCTTTTGGGTACTAAGTCGGCGCGTTTTGATGATAAAAATTTGGCAACACTGAATGTAAGGGATCGTTCCCTTTTTTCAATCTCTAACTCTCATGTCTTAGCATAATTTTTTTGTAGAACATAAACTTAAGAGAAGAGATTTAAGACCGCTAAATGGACATTAATTTTTACCTCTTTTAGAATTTTAATGCGTCGCTTTTAAAACAACACAGAATAGAAGATAAACATAAAAATATTATTAATTGTACTAAAATATGGTGAAATAATGTTTTTAATCACCTTAAATTGTGGTTTTGTTAATTATTTTATAAACATGTTAAAAAATAGTTAAAGTTTTAACTTATCGCTAATATTTTTGCATAAAGTGTTATATTTGATATGTTTTGCTTAATGTGTGATTATTTTTTTTTACAACCAATCGTTGTTGGTTTTTAAAACAGATGTGAGTGTTTCTGTTTTTAGTTTGCTCTTTCCCTAGCAATATTGTCCGGCGAAAAAAAAGAGTGTTGAAGGTGAATAAGAGGAAAGGGTAGGTAAAGTTTTTGTTTTTGTTTTTAATATTTTACCACAGATGTTATTCAATAATAATGTTTTGTGGGTCAGTGCAAAACTTCACCTCATCCTTAAATTCGCCAGTCTAAGCAAAAAACTTTTTGAGCTTTCTATTTGGTTTAATAATCTCTTTTGATCTTTCTTGATGATAAAAATACTGTAACTTTCTACTTAATTGGGTAGATAACTATTAATTTTAAATGAAATTATTTCGTTCATCAAATTATATAAAATAGTTATGAATTTTAAAGCATTATATTTTATACAATATACGTATGTAAGAAAAAACACATATTTTCATCAGACACACGACCATAGAGAAATTCCATTTACCTGAATCACCATTCTCTTTCTAATTCTAATCAAATAAAAAATAATAATAATATTTTAACAGTAATAAGTCACTGTCTATTGATGTTTAGACTTCTAGACAATTAGTGTCATGGCTTGTGCGTGGAGAGTATCTCTTCACCAAACATATTTGACTGATCAAATTTTGTTGTTGAAATCAACTGTATTTTATTAGTTCGTTTTGTTTTTAAAAGAAGAGCTCTCATTTTATTCTCTATTGACATGTTCACACGGTAACGTTTTTTCATAGTACTCTCTTTAATTGATAATTCTCCTCCAATTCTGAGCCGAATTACATAATTCCTCATACAAATTTATTTCTTATTAGCGCATCACGTAAATTGTAACTCAGTTTCAAGAATTATAATTTTCCTTATTTTTATTGAATTTCCTAACATTATTTTCTATTTCTAAAATACAATTTACACCTCAATAAATAAAATAAAGAAGAACCATCAAAATGAACGAATATCTCAGCCTGATGTTGGTCATCAGAAAAGCTTGCTCACTATCTCGTGGTGTACAAGAAGGCGCGTCCGTATTTGAATGGACAGTCGGGTGGCCATCTTTACCCTTACACCGCACGGGACTAATTGAACATCCTCAGCCTCTCTTCTGAGATGATTCTGGCTTGGATTGCGGGTCACCGTGACTTCTATGGCATCGAGTGCCGAAGCGGCTTCTGTGGCATCGCCCATAGGATCACTGAAGAAGTCTATTTTCGACTTCTACCTGTACCGGGCGGACTGTAGGTGGAAAGCTGAATGGTTCTGTAATATCTCGAAGCTGGGTATGATGTAAGGCGCACTCGTTCGCTCATTGGCCGCAGTATAAGGGTCTTGTGCAGACAGGGGGCTGTGCTCACCGGGCACTGGGCGATTGGAAACAATGCCCTCAAGATGGCGAGGTGAAGAAGGTGGAAACTGCTCCGGCCCTTATGAATCGTACCTGTAAGGCCTTCTCCGAGTGGTTTCTATACGACATCTCTTCGACGTGATCTCAGATATCTCAACATGTTGAAGTGGGTGTGAGGTATTCCCGACATCGTGCAGTTTTCGAGTGATTATAGTATTTTTCGTAAAAGCTGCATATACCAAGTAACCAACCATAAGTAATTCAAAAGGCAAACAAAATAATTCGAAGTCTCGTGTAAACATGCTATAACGTGCTTGGTTGCTAGATCAATAAGTGACAAAAATGTTAAATAATAAGGCAAAACACATCACAAATCAATCAATCAAAATCGTCAATAAGTCGTTTATTATTACACTTTTACTTCTTTATAAGGCATTTCTTTTTACGGTATTGCGCTATAACAACAATTCAAGTTTTTTGTATAGAATCCAGAAGTTTTTAGCACTTTTGTACCTGCACTTCTGTTACCGCAAAGGCAATTTATATTCGTACTTATGTATAAAGATCGCATCGTTTAAGAATTCCTAGGGCAGATGCTCTTTGCTCTGAAAGCAAAATATTGCCTGATAATAAACGTCAGTTTATTTCTGTGGTTATAAATAACAAATGGGTTGAAAAGTCCCGGGCCGGTAATCTCTATTCCATCGCCGCTTCAACATTTCAATATCAATTTTGTAGAACGATTTATAGGTCTCAGTTTCAGCGATAACCTTTTCATTCGTGCGAAAATCGTACTGGCGAGCATTTTTCTGAGGTCTGCGAACAGCCAGTAGTCGCCGGAAGCCAAATCTGGCGAAACGGTAGATGGAAGTTGTATTCATGTAGTTTTGTCATCAACATGTTCTTGTTTTGGTCAACAGTGAGCATAAGCGGCATCCAATTTGAACAGAGTTTTTTCATAGTCAAATGATCATGCAATATAACAACAACACGTTGTTTTGATATATTTACGATGTCAGCTAACTAACTCACGCAATGTCACTTTCGATCATTCAAAACGATTTTCTGAATCTTTTTTTATTTTTTCTGGTGTTACCGCCACATTCTTACGTCCACTGCGTTCTGCATCATCGGTGTCTCTACGACCACGTTTGAAGTCTGAAAACCAACGTTTTATTGTTGTCGCTGATGGAGCGCAGTCCACATAAAACTTTCAAGTCATTTCTTCGCTTGAGCGGTATTTGTTTTTCATCAATAAGCAGTGCAGTATTAAAACACGAAATTATTTTTGATCCATTGTTCTGAAAATAACAAAAGTAGCGTCACTCTTAGCGCAATAACTCACAAACTAATAAATAGAATATCATGAAATTTTAACAGCTGAGAAAGAGATGAACGCAATAAAACTAGCGCCATCTTTGTGTTAGGCGCAGGACTTTTCAGCCCATGTGTTGTATATTTTATTGAAAAATGATTTTATATTTTTAACAAGCATCTCTTTTTTTGTCAAATTGTCTTCCATATTTATTTTTATAGTTTAAAATCAATTTTATGTTTGTAAATTCTTAGCGTTTTCAACATTCCGAATAAAAGGAGTTATTTTGTTAACATCGTGTGGCAACTATGCTGTTTAAAGTGTTGGATTTAAAATTGTTCTCATTATAATTGCGTGTCGTTACGCACTCAAGTATGATTGAGTTATTTATTTCGCCTTCTAGCTGTTGTTGTTTTGTAAGAGTTAAAGTAAGAGAAAATTGACATTGAAAAGCAGTGTTGCCAACTTTTTATTATGAACTACTCAAAAAGCGCTAAAAAGCACTAAATTATAATTTATGTAAATATATCAAAATGTACTATAAAAAGGCGTTAAAAATATTTAAAAACAGGAAAATATAATAAAATTGTAAAAATATCTATTTCTACAAAGATTGTATAATAATTTGAACGATTTGTTAAAAAAGAAATTAAAAATAATTTATAACAAACTTTTGCGTCATTTTTGGGCGCAGTTATAACGTTAAGAAAATACCTTTCAGAGGTTTTAGGCAAGGCTGTGCTATTTCTCTACTGCTGTCTATCGTTGTCCTCGATTGTGTGCAACTTGGTATAACCTGGTTACTTAATACAAAGTTGGAAAACTTATATTACGCAGACGGCATCTACCTCAAGGCTCACAAATATTGTGAGATGCAATTAAAGCTGGATTCTGTACAGGCTGAGGTATTCAGAGCGGGCTTGCAGAAAAACATCTCCAAAACCAAAATTATTCGAATCAACGCTAATTATCTTTCACTATGGAAATAAAAATTTTAGTGATACCCTGATTTTTGCTATCTCGGCAGCATCTCCACTACGTCTGGCGGTTCCAGTGCTGATATTCAGAACAGTTTGAGTCGGCCAATCTTTTGGCCGACAGAATGCTATAGAGCGTTCTCCATTTATCCCTCCAAAAACAAAAATTAATATCGTGCATGACGTCTATTATTATATGATAGCGGGTCATGGAATGCGGCTATTATTAATGAAAATTCCATTCAGAGATTTACAGGCCGCTGTCTACGGCGCATTTTGATAATATATGTATCGGGAATATATTCTATAAGACGAAACTGGATTGGGAAACCTCTGAGAAATCTTAACTCCTACTTAGCGGAACTAATCATTGAATGGAACTCACAGGCAAGCGGAAGAGTCGGATGGCCAGATCATTTCTAGAGAAGGCAGATTGAGAGGCAAACTGCTTCCCCCAGAATGACTTAGAGCCAGACAAGTTCATTGGCTTTCGATGGAATGATTTTGTTACGGCCCTATTGTAAATAAATAATACAATTTTTAGGTTTCTTCTTTAAAATCTTTTATTTTTGTTATTTTACTCAGGATTGAGATATTGTTACGAAAATAAGGTTGGACACCACAGAGTTTATTACATTGCTAAAATAAATGAACAAAAGCTGCAAGAACAACTATACGTGCTGTTTACAAATAAACAAATCTACAACAACAACCATTAGCAGAGATAAAGTAAATAAAAATAACACGGGAACAACAATAATTAAGCAGAAAAGAAAACAAGTAACAGACAATAAACAAGCAACAACAAATACCAAGAGCTGAAAGGGGTAGATGTTCACACACGCATGGCTACAAAAGAACTAAAAAGGAATTAAAAGAAAGAAATGGAATCTACTTAAAATATCGAGAGGTTCGAGAGCTTTCGCTGTGTTGTTTACTCAGCAATATGAAAAGCACGTCGATGCAAACAGCAATCAGTTTATGTGTCGTAAACTCAGTGAGTGCAGTTTAAGTAAAGTAAACCAAGCGAGTGCAGCTTGTGTGAAGAGAGTTTATAAGGAGTAAACTCGTGGAGCGAATCGTGAAGTAAAAAAAGAAACCAGTTTAGTTGGAATAACTCAGTAAAGAGAGTTAAGTGTGTATAAGCTCTGGTTGAAAAGGTTGTGAACGAACCTAAGTTATAATTACGATCGGGTTGGAAGATTTTTAAGTAGGAAGATCTGTCGAGTAATTGTTGTTGTTTACGAGATTGTAAACAGACGGAGTAATTAAGAATAAAAATTGTTATTGCTTGTAAAAAGATTACAAGCAGTGGTACACAAAACTGTGTTGAATAAAAGATTTTTAATTAAAACCAAACAAAATTTTTTTTATTTTAACTACAATCTACGAACTCATAAAAACACGTTGTTAAAAAGGTAAAAACGTAACAATATGTTCACTATTTTATTAATTTTTGCAAGAACATTATCTAGAATTACGTAATTTCTACAAGCAATTCAAAGTGAGCAATTCAAAATGAGTTTATTGAATTTAGTGATTTTCTATTTCTTACAAAAAAATGCAAATAGAAAAGCGCTAACTTAGTGCGTTTTTGAAAAAGAGCGCTAAAGAGAAGAATTGCGACTTTTCGGTAGTTGAAAAGCGCCAAATAAAGCGTGAAAGGCGCTAATTTGGCAACACTGCTGGAAAGACTGTAAATAGTAAGTGTTGCTCATTGATCTTCGTCTAACATTGTTTTCAGCGACTTCAATATTTTAGCGAAACATACACATATCTAATAGTATGAAAAACTTAGCGATTTTATTACAATGAATTCATTTTAATTTAAATTTGACTTGTTTTAGTATTTAATTCAATTTAATTGTTTTTAATTTTTTAATATAAATTATAATCTTACATTAAACTCCTTAAAAAGTGCTTAAAATTCGTGCTTTTATTTTATTAAAAGTTATTTTAATAAAAATTTAATTAATTTTCGATTTAAAATTTTTTGCTTAATTAAAATATTTATTTACTTGCATTACAAAAATGCACATTTAAAACTACTAGAGTGAAAAAAATGCCACAATATTAAATATTCAGGAGACACTTAAAGCAAAAACATGCTGAAAAATTCATTACCTCTGACGCAAAAAAATTATTAATGCAACCTTGATCTCATGTGTGGGAAGTCGCATGAAAATTTTTTCAATGTTTTTAAAACATTTACGAAATTATAATATAAAAGAATGCCACCATATTTTTTTTTTTTTATTTATTTTAAAACAGTTAAGTTCATATGGTTTAACAAATTACCCTATTTTTTACTTAAATTATGAAAAAACTTTCAATCTTTTGCAAGTGGCACTGTTTTGTTGAGCAAAATATTTTATATTTCAACACTTTTCTGTTAAAAAGATAAAACTGACCAAAAAAAAAGAAAAACTTAGGAATATGCTAACAAGATTGGCTACAAAAAATGCTCAAATTCATAGGTCGCAAACATAGTCCCCGGGAGTAAGTGTATATGTTCGTGCTCCAAAAAAGACTATAAATATAAGACTATAAGATTACTACTTAAAATTAACTATTTCACATGCAACTTTGACTGGAACTTGGTCTTGCAAGCAAATCTATACAAAATAATTAAAATTCTCAAACCTTATCGAATAATAGAATCTTGTAATCAGATTAGGGCTTGCAGACGTTCATAATGAATGGGCATTATATATACTTATGTATATATTGTGAGCGTCAAAAGAAACTGTACAACTTTATTCTCTACAATAGAAAAACTATTCCACAAAAAAGAATGAAATAGAAATACCTGGGAAGTGGTAATATTTTTTAAAGGTGCTATCGATTGCAACAAATTCTTGAGTTATGGGTAAAGAACCAGTTTATGGTATCTGCATGCTCTTATAAGTTAATAACTTATCGAAATGTTAACCGATTTTAAAAATCTTGGAGGATTTTGAAAGAAGAGGAAAAGATTTATTTACAGGTGTTTACCTTGCTTAAGTTAACTTAAGGAATTTGTGTATATTTATCAAGCAAACATATATTTTTGTTAATTTCATTTCAAATTTTCTAAGTTTAGAGATGTTTTTACAAGATATTTCATATAGAAACTGTTATATTTTTGATTAATTAAAGTAGTGTGTCTAGTTATGAATAAAACTATACCTAATTTTTTTAAATCGTAAAAGAACTGACGGAGTTATGGCTCCTATTGGCTGAAGCTTATATGGTATGCAATACAAGATCAGCAGAACATATCACCGCTGTCCGTGATGGTGTGCAGCAGCATTTTGGGTTGCTAACAGAACCTCGGTCTTTTGCAGACCACAACTTGGCGAATTTTGTATAGTGACTTGTGGCCCGTACAAAAAGCTGAAAGCAAACCACCATAGACAACAGCATGCGTTTTTTGTATAAGCGCTGGAGCAGTAGGAACTGATCCTAATTTTCATCAAAAAATTATTTTCAGTGATGAATAGATACGTGAACAATGGGTTCTGGAGCAGTTGGAAACTGCTTCATCAAAAAAGTTTTAGATGAATTGGTACGTCAACAAACAAAATTGTGGAATTTGAGATGATACCAATATATCTACTGTTTGTTGTGGACTTTGGGCTGAAGACGTCATCGGATCATATTTCTTTATGAACGAAGTTGTCAACTGCGAGCGCTATTACCAACTTCTTTTGTGCTGACGTGTGGTCTCATTAGAACGATGGCATGATGAGCTCATGCCGCATTGGCCACTCGGCAAAGCCGCAGCGATGTTATACATACATGACTTATGGTCTAACGAACTACAATGATAGTTGAGTGGCAGGATTTTCCCAGAAAATTTTCTATTTTACTCGGACAGCCAGGCTGCAATAAAGTCCCTTACAAGCGTCTCCTCATCGTCTATCTTCATCCAATATTTCTCATGAAAATGTCGGATCATTCAAAGGTAACTCTTATATGGGTTCCGGCACAGTGATATCGTCATAAATTGCATTGCTGATGAACTGGCTAGAGCGAATACTGAGCTAGCAATTTTCAAACAAATTGCCTCAGTTAGGCCAGATATTCTCCTGTGGATGTATGAGGAGGCTTAATTTCGTTGGAAGCATGAGTGCATATGCGGTATCTCTATGCTCTACTGGATCGACCTGTATAAAAAGAGGACCAAATATCTCCTTGATTCGCATGGCCATTCACCGTACTATTGCACTCATCACTGGCCATTGCTTATTAAAACCCATGCCGATAGACTTGGCATTCCCTCGCATGATTTTTGCAGGACCTGTAGTTCTGAGAAAGAGGAGAAGACTGTTTTTCACCTTACGACGGAGGTTTTGGGCTTCTATTTCTTGTTATCTGATTGAACTCGTCGGTTAACGTTATTGCGAAATTTATTTTGAAATCAAGTTGGAGTCCTATGCTTGTGGTATAACAATGGGCCCAACCTCTGGTCCAAGTGTGATTTCATCTTTTAAGAAGCGTCCACCACCAAACCTAAACTATTTAATAATTTTTTATTAAACTAAAATTTTTCGGTCGTTTGTACTCTTTTGTAAGACTGCGTACATAGTAAATATATATCGGGTGGGCCATCTATCGGTTAAAATTTGAACCAGCGGTTATTTCGAATCTGCCAATACTTCTGTCATTATATTCTGCCACAAAATTCAGTATATTATCTCCACTGAACGAAATGAATCGTTTTACGCTTGGGCAACGTTGGGATTTATTGAAAATTTATTTCCAAAACAAAGACAATTGGTCGGAAATTGCAAAAATATCTTATAAATATTTTCGAATGAAGCTCATTTTTATCTTGGTGGGTGCGTTATAAGCAAAATTGCCGTATTTGGGGCTCAGAAGACCCAAACGTGATCTTACAGAAGCCAATGCACCCATTACGAGGCATCATTGGCCCATATTTCTTTGAATATGAGGACGGCGCAACCATTACGTTCATTGGAGACATCTGTCGCACCATTATAACTGATTTTTTGTGTCCGTTCTTCATGGTATTGATGTGGACGATGTTTGGTTTCAACAGGATGGTGCAACTTGCCACAATCGATTTATTGCGTCAAACGTTTGATGGTCGTTTAATGAGCCGAAATGGTGATGTCAGTTGGCCGCCAAGAGGCCGCGATTTGACACCGTTGGACTATTTTCTGTGGGGCGCCGTTAAAGACAAGTGTTATGCCGACAAACCAGAGACAGTTGAGCATTTGAAGGCCAAGATTCGTGATGCCATTGCCGAAATACGACCCCCATACACTCGAAAAGTTCTCGAAAATTGGTTTGATCAAATGGGGTACTGTGAGGCCAGCCGCGTCAGCCATATGAATGAAATAATATTTCATTTCTAGCCGGAACAATTGTACTTTACAACAAAAAATTAATTTGGCAAAATTTCAAACCGTTTTTGTTTTATTGTATTTTTAAATTTAAACTTTTAAATGGCCCACCCGTTACAATTTATAATATTTGTTGTTAAATTTTACAAATAATATGCAAATAAAATTCAAATGAGACATTAAATCAAATAAAAATATTTGCAATTTGATTGCATTGGCTTTTAGTTGTGATGAATTATCTCAAAAAAAGAAACAAAATTTAATAGAATTTTTAGCAACTGCAAGCGGAAAAAAATGTAATTTAAAAATTAAGAAAACAAAATCAAGAAAAACAATAATATTTACGAATTAAGATTTAATTAAAATTATTTAAAAACATATTTTTTTATTTTAAGATTATTTGTTGTTTTTCTTAAATAAAGATGATGAACATCATCGTGTGATAAGAGCTACGCTTTTTCAGATTGAAAAAAGACTGATGGTAATGAAACCGTTTAGCGGTCATGCAAGCACCACCAGCAATTTTTTTTCCACTTCCATTTATTCTGAGACGATTTAATGAACAACTTAATAAATTACATCAGCCAGTGTATAATATTTATTATTTTTTATAACATAAATGCATTATTGACGGTTGCTAGTCAAGCACTCCTTTTTAATTTGTTTTTAATCTTTTTACAACAAATAAATATATTTTTCCTTAATTTGAAATTAAATCATGGAATGTTTTCTTTCAAAATATTTTGATATACTTTTCGATTCGATTATCATTCCATTGCCCTAGAGTGTTCGATTTTACATTATACTTTTTTCGCGCAATGATAATAAATATAAAAAATATTTTTTTTCGTCTTACTCTTGCCATGACGTCAATTTGATTATTATTTTATTTTTACGAGTACTAATGTATTTATAATTTTTATAAATTCATTTGTGCATTTTTATGGAAAACAATGTAATACCATATATAGGTAATAAATTTTATAGATTGTTTTTACATTTTTATTTTGAATGTTGTAACATTAGAAGTACAACTCAAAAATTCGGTATTCATATCAGATTTTCGTATTACCTTATCTGCCTTTTTGGAAACTTAATAGCTGTGTAAATAACAAAATGTTTCTTAGCTTCAAAGTGGTGACCTACACACAAAAGACGACGACTACTCAGGTCAACCAAAAAAATTCTAGTATAATAAATTGTAGGCAGTGGGGGTGGCGTGTTGTAATGGATAGAGCGCACGCATAACAACTCAAACGACCCAGGTTCGATCCCCAGCAAAGGACATGACGAAGAAAAAATTTAATTCAATTTAACTTCTTCCCTCCAGAGACAACTCCATCTAAAAAAAATAAAGAAAAATCTAAAAAAAATAAACAAGCAAACTGTGAAAAAATTACAATGCTAAAGTAAAGATCTCCACCAATTAGCAAGGATCTTCACCACTACACAAAAAAAATTATATGGAGGAAGCTACAGCGGATTTATCATCTACTTAGCTTGAAATATCAAATTGATGAAAGAAACAGAGAGACAAAGCAATAGATACTTGTGGAAAGCCAATATGCTGCCTAGAGAAGTGACGGAGAAAAAAAGATTCTAGGCAGTACTCCATAATTCAGGAAAAACTTGCAAAATTATTGTGAGCCATCCAAGGCCGAAATTAATAAAAATAACTTAATCAGTAATATCAAAACGCTTGCATGCGTAGAAGCCTAAAAATGTTGACAAACGATTTCGCATGTCCGAAATGCTGCTTGAGCGTCATAAGAAGAAGACAGGAAATCGTTTGTGAAGCCAGCGAAACTATTTAGAAAAAATAGAAATTTAAGAATATCAGCTATTTCTCGCTTTATGTCTTTATTTTGAGAGATCTAAACGTTTAGCCGCAGTCGCTAGGTAAAACACCTACCTTCCAACCAAGGTGTCCTCGGCTTAATCCTTGGCCAGACTATCTTGAAAAGAAAAAAATTGATCTACAGCGATATTACCTCATAACATTAGCTAGTAACCGTTTACATAAGTATTACTACTATTGAAAACTTCTCTATTGCATTTGCCGTTCGGAGCCGGCGTTAAGCTTGTAAAGGGTGGGCAATTAAAAAACTTAATTTATTTGTTGTGAAGTAAAATTTTTCCAGTTAGAAATGAAATATTATTTCATTCATATGACTGCCACGGCTGGTCTAATAGTACCCCATTTGATTGGACCAATTTTCGAGAACTTTTTCAAATGTATGGGGTTGTATCTCGGCAATGGCATAACGAATGTTGAAATATTATTTCATTCATATGACTGCCACGGCTGGTCTAATAGTACCCCATTTGATTGGACCAATTTTCGAGAACTTTTTCAAATGTATGGGGTTGTATCTCGGCAATGGCATAACGAATGTTGGCCTTCAAATGCTCAATTGTCGCTGGCTTGTAGACATAACACTTGCCTTTAATGGCGCCCCACAGAAAATAGTCCAACTGACATCAACATTTCGGCCAATTAAACGGCCATTGCACGTTTGACGCAATAAATCGATTGTGGCATGGGATGTGTGGCAAGTTGCACCATCCTGTTGAAAGCAAACATCGTTTACATTAATACCATGAAGAGCCGTCACAAAAATCGGTTATCATGGTGCGATAGGTGTCTCCATTGACCGTAATGCTTGCGCCGTCCTCATTTTCAAAGAAATATGGGCCAATGATGCCGCCGCTCCACAATCCGCACCAAACAGTCGCTCGTAATGGGTATATTGGCTTCTGTAAGACCAAGTTTGTTTTTCTTTGAGCCTCAAATACGGCAATATTGCTTATTAACGTACCCAACAAAATGAAAATGAGCTTCATCTAGATAATTTTAAATGATGTCAAATTTCCAATAAATCCCAACGTTTCTCAGGCGTAAATCGATTTATTTCGTTCAGTGGAGATAATATATATATTTTTGTGACAGAATAGAATGGCATAAGTATAGCCAGGTTCGAAATAACCACTGGTTAGAATTTAAGCCGATAGGTACCTTTTAATGAGTCGTTCCTCCATGGCATGTTATGTGAATTATTATTTTTAACGTTTAACATCATTTGTACGTATTTATCAAGCATTTCTCTTGCTTCGATGATGATGCAGACGAAAATGCTTTTCCTTAAAATTAACGAGTCTATTTGTCTTAAAAGACTGTCAAAATAAGCTCGAGACATTGACTAGCGAACAATTAACGGAAGCGGACTCGATTTCAACAATCACGAAACTTCAAATCACTTTGTTCGCTGTTTTAATTACTTGTACGTATTACCCCGTTCACATGGCACCTTTGTAATTTATTTTGAAGATCGTTTTAATTTATTTGTATAATTTGCCAGAATATTTTGCATGACCAAAATGAAAATTAGAGTCATATTGCATTTGTTGTTATCCCCAGAGCAATCGAAACTGAATTACAATTTGCTTGATACGCTCTTAAAATTTTGTATGGGGAATTATATAATCCGGCTTACAATTTGGAACTGAATTATGAATGAGAGAGCGAATTACGAAAAAACATTATAGCTTTGACGCTATAATGAGTTAAAAAAAACAGCTTCTACGGTATAAAAAAGTTTGTTTTACAACCATATTTGTTGCCTAACGCGTAATCAAATCGAATTTCCCAATTGAAAGCATCGACATCGATCTTTTTGGTGGAACCAGAATAGTCACGTCTACTATGAATAATTGAAATCGGGTCAGACGATCACAGAATAAAGTTGTTATGTTGTAAGACCACTTAAGTCTTCCGCTGATATATTTATTGAGATGTACGATAAAAAATATTATTTTTTATGGAAAGTGCCACCTGTAGAGTTAATTTGTTTTTTAATTTAATGTACACTTTAGTAATAGAATACCACGTGGAAATTTTAAAGACATTATTTTTTATAGTTTCTAAGATATAATTATCCTTTTAACCACTTAGTAGGTCCTCGTAATGCAACTTTTAAAAATATACTTTTGTAAAACACATTTTAGTGGATGTGATGAGTGTTAGCAAACAAAATATTGTGCTTTGAGAAGAATAATAAAGAAAATGCGTGTTTCGTACAAAATTGATTAGTTCAGCCAGTTTTCTCCCCACGTCTCAGTCGTTTACGAATGATTGATGGACAAACAAAAAAATAAACAAGCTTACAAAGAAATTTATTGTATGCAAGCGTATGAATAGTTGTAATAGTGTTTCACAACGCCCAAATTTTGCCAAAACTTCCATATTTTCAGGTTATACATTTAATAAATACTGCAAAAAGTGCTTATCTTTATGAAATCTGACTCATTTTTTCAAGCTTTATTTTCTTTCAATTGACAGTTTCCATTCATTAATTTGTATTGTAATGCAACTCTACAATTACAATATCTTCGAAATAACAATATTGCAAATACCTATTAGAAAATTAGATTTTATGGATTTAAGTTTTTTATTATCCCTATAATTTTTACCAAGATTGTATATTTAAAACTATAAACATCAATGTTTCCATTGTTTCTGCATCCTTAATTAAAACTCTAACGAATACACACACTCATGCGCTCTAGTGTACTCCTCCTTTCATATTTATTATTTAAATCGCTAAAACTATTACTGTGTCGGTATTTAATTTGTAAACAAGTGTTGTAAGTGCTTTACATTTTGTTTGTGTATGTGTGTCCCTCCATCTCTGTCTCTGCATTGTTGAATTTTATCTTATTTACCTTATAAATATAAAAAAGGAAATACAGGTAACACACATTACAAATTTGCATTCTGTTTACTTATTGTTCGCTCCTGCTTTTGTGCTGTAAACGCGTTATTATTTATTTATTTATTATGCGACATACTCTTTAAAATAGTAAAAATAAAACGACCTTCGCTAAGCTTGCTTGTGTGTGTATGCGTGTGAGTGAGAGTAAGGTAAAAGAGTATACAAAAATGCATTCCTTTGCCAATTTTTTTTTTTTTTATAAAATATAAACAAACACTTACAAACCATGTATGCAAACAACTTTGTTTTTGTCAACAATAATGGGAACCAACCTACTGAGAATTTTAGCTGCCAGATTTGACGGATTTATGGTCATTTTGACGATTTTGTGTCCTAATTTTGACGACTTTTAGGAATTTTAAATTTAAACCACATTTTTAATATAGTAACAGTTTGAAATCTTCTCAAAAAATGAATTTCATTCTTGGTAATTTTAAAACATCATTTTCGTTCCAAAGCTGGCGCTCAAGTAATTTGGTCTTCATATACTACCACAAATACTCTACTGGATTAAGGTAAGGCACCGAAAAAGATAGGACAGGACTTTTTCACATTATATACAAGTAATTCTCTTACTCCAGTAGTCGTGCTGGACAGACGGTATTGAAGGTCCGCTCAAAAAAGATAGCAAGCGAATACTTCCTCATGTGTAAGGATTTTACCACCCGCGAGATCAGCGAGTGGAATGCTATCTCAACTGATATACCCCTCGTACATGCATACTGATTGGCAGACAGGATTGAAGGGCTGTGCGAGTACATAATATGAAAGTCAGGAACTGAGACAGGAACTGAGTGCTAGTCCAGCTTCCGTCAGGCCTCCCATAGATAGGTCTGTCAGCGGAGTTCAAGACACGACTGGAGTCAGTAGAGGATAAAACGCTCTGGCAAGAGTTTCTAAATGAGGGCTTTTTTCTTTTAAAACTGCATTTTTTACCTATTTTTTTCTGTTGATTTTAATGGACCTCTTTGACAATTTTTTCCTTAATATTTGACGATTTTATGATTTATTATCTGGCAGCTATGCTGAGAAAAAATATTAAAGCTTTGCAAAAAGGCAGTGTTAAGGTCAGTGACTTAATAGTATAATTTCGCAATTAAAAATTATTTTTCTTTCTATAAAACTTTTATTTTGAAATATTAATGATTTATTTATATATTTGTTTTAATACAATATTCAAGAATGTTACATTCAGAAAAACAAACTATCACTTTTTCTACATTCTTTCAAGCTTCTGTTTTGTATGCGTGTGTGAATAGAAATAAGTTTATGTCACTATTTAAATTGCCGCCAGACGTCATATGCTGTTGTTGGCCTTTTTTTGCTCTCTTTACACTTTTTTGCTATTTTTGTGCCAGCTTGAGTTTGTCTCTGTCATATTACCGTTATATGCAGTTTTGTTGCCATGTGTGCATGTGTTTTGTAAAAATTACAGCAGTTGGTCTTATTAGGATGAACCAATTTACTTTTATAACAAAGTACATAAGTTTGTGTGTTAAGTGTGTTCATTAAAAAACAAACAAACAAAAACAACAACAAATTATAAAATCTTTACACTATGGCAGCGAAAAATCAGCTAAACCAAAATGTTTGCCTTCACTTTGTTTATTTCTTTATTTTTTGTTGTTGTTGTTGTTGTTTTCAACACAAATTTCAATGTAAAGGTCTTTATAATAATGTTCAATTGCATTTCATTTTGTTAAAACTCTCTCATGCATGTTTTAATGTTTTTTTTTTCTTTTCTTCCGCTCTCTTTTTCTTTTTTAATAACAACACAAAGAGGAAAAAAAATAAATAAAGCATGCCTGTGTAAATATGCAGTTTGTTTGCATGTATGGGTGGGTGTGTATTTTATATTTATTTATTATTTATTCATTTTTTTTTTTTTTTTTTTTTTTGTAAACAAAACAGTTTGTTAATTGTGGGCGAAGAGGAAAGGTTATATAGGTTAGATATATAGTAGCTCACCTGCTGTTACGGAAATCGATCTTGTTATCTTTGTTTATGTTTGCATAGGAGAGTATGAAAAAATGAAAACAGAAGTTTTATTCATGATTTATTTTATTGTTGTTTTGCAGCTGATGCTGTACTTCATTACAAAAGTTCTCTGACAATTGTAGTTGTTTTTGTAAAAACTATATGGGAAGCTTACTGTGGTGAATAAGTGGCATATTAGATAAAGTATATTATAAAAATTGTTATGATTTTTGACTACCATGTAAATTTGGTAACAAAAATGAAGTTATCTTATGTTATCCAGTATATCAGAGATTTACTGTTTGCTTTTATGTATCAAACAAATTTATTTGTAAAAAACACAAAAAAAAAACAGAATTTGTGAGGGTTATGAATTTATTCGAAGGACATTGTACTTGCAATAGATGTGTATCAAGTAAATTTAATTTTGTTTAAATTTTATTTAAATGTAATCAGAAAAAAACATGTTTTATTTAAAAAATTTACTTCTATAATAAAAAAATTTAAGATCAGAGAAATTTATGCTTCAAAAATCAGGATAACATTGATATTTCAAAACCTTATGACGCTACAGAAACAGTCGATTAAATGACTGACTTGAATTGGTGAATAATGGTAAAATGAAAGAATATGAGATGTCTTAAGAGATAAATCACATTTGAATATTTTGGATTTTGAAAACGCAATATACGCTATACCGCTATTGCGCACACTCAAACTGTTTAAGCGTGTAAGCCCTTTTAAGGTGTTTTTAACGATATTTGTAAGCCATCCGCTCGCGTTCTGGTGGGGTTTTTTTTTTAATTTTGACAAAACATGAATCTATTACAACCCACCAGAGTTAAAAAAACAATCAAAAGAATTTCTTTCTTCTTCGAATGAACATGTCAGCCGACCTACAGAGTTATAGCCACAGCTTTTCGAGACTTTTTATTTTTTTTATATAAGACCAACACCCAGGGGAAGGCCCCTACTCATGCAGTGCATTGTGCTGGTACTAGGAAAATAGGTTATGGGAAGAAGGACAGAGGTAGTAGTGTTTATGGACGTTAGCTTTAAATTTACTCATGTCGTAAGTGACAGGAAGATTATTCCACAACCGAACAGTGCCACCAAAGAACGAATTCTCCCTATAATGCGATTATTGGACAATCAACTACAAAGGGATGCGCTCTACGAGAAATACGAGTACTACGTAAAAATATATGATTTTTAAGAATTAATTCTTTAATTTCGTTAGAACACATTCCGTTATAGTACCGATAGAATAATGAAACACACGCCACATTGCGACGGTGCTTTAATGAATCAGTAGAGTCGGCTACCCTACCGTCATTGATAACCATCTTCGCCCTCCCCTGTACGCGGGCGAGAAGCTCCCAAATAGACTTTGGAGTACTGGCCCATACATGAGAGTTGTATTCCATTTTGGGTCGGATATAGGTCTTGTAAATATTAAGGAGATCAGATAGAGTGAAGTATTTCTTGCACCGTCTTAAAAACCAAGGCACTTGAATGCTTCTTTCGACAATTGACATGTGATCATCAACGAACGTCACAGTAAATTCTCATGCCCAGAACATCAAGAGCATCTGATTCCCCAATATCTACATTACCCATTGACACAGATGACAAGCACACAGATGAGTCTTGCGTGCATTAAAATCGACCTTGTTCGCACAATCCCACTCCGAAACCTTCACCAGATCACTTGTAAGTGTGACGTTCATATTCATCCTTTTCGCTCCAACCTCCAAAAGGCTCGCTCTACGATCAAAAGAATATGAGTGACAAATGTTGCTGTCATCCGCAAAAGAGTAGATAGGATTAAAAGTGAGAAGAAGAAAGTCGTTAAGAAATATTAATATTATCGTTTACACCGATCTCTTTGAAAAAAGTAAAACTATTACCGGCTTATAGGTAGGGTTAGACTACGGCAATAAAAGGGTCCTACTCTGCCAACCCAAATTAAAGAGACTTATACCAAAGCCACAATTGACTCGTTGTGCGCTACCGTTTCACAGACAAGACCAAAACTGTATTAAGAAGAAAATGTCATCCCGTCATCGCTTACTATAAAATAATCCTTTAGGGTTCTCCAATCAATACCAATGAGAGAGTTTATGTCTGGTACTAGGTAGCGCCAGAAGTGTACATCCATAATTCTCACAAAAGCAGAGCATGTGCAGATTAAGTGTTCAAAAGACCCGATATCCTTCCAGCATGCCCTATAATAATGAGACCCAAAACAGCTCATCCTATATAGCTGTGTTCTCAACTCAGAGTTTGCCATCAAAATGTACACCACCCTCCTAAACTCTTACCTATTCAATCCAACCTAATCCACAAGGGTTCCCCATAGAACTGTATAGAACACTTGTGTTCCTGCCCACACTGTATCACTTGCGGTTTCGCACTGTCCAAATTTGTTCATCACTATTGATTTTTAACAAAAACTATCCACTCTACCGCACAATGCATGCATGTGTACTCACAACTGCAAAAATCGGTTGGCTACAAACCTTTACTTCATTCGGGAAACTTTACGCAATATTGGAAACTGTGCAAATTATATCCGAAAGAGGACGCACGGGATTAAGGATCAAAATCCTCTCAGACAGTTATGTCTAGAGCAACACTATAATGTCACAACACGCTTAACAAGCTGGCTACTCACAATCAGATTACCCTGGTCTGGGTGCCGCAACATGAGAGGCACGAGGGTAATACAATGACATACATCTTTTGTTTTCAACAGAAGTTTCCTGAAAGAAGAGATAAGAAGATGGTCAGTATCCGTCGTGAGAGAACATTGGAACTGGTTTCTGCGCTTCGATGCTAAGAGAGCAGAGTTTGCTCTGAAACAGGATAGGGCACTTACAGGTTACTATGCTGTAATAAGATACAGGCTACTACAAGCATATACGCCGAGTGAGCAAGACTTCTTGACGCTCTCATTGAAGGAGCTGGTCGGGTTTCTTGACATATTGGACCAATGAATGAAAAAGGGAAGGCTCAATAGACCAACGTTGATCACAATACTAAGGATCGTTTTGGGCCTGACCCAGCTTACATTAAATTGCATTACCTCAGACAGACTTATCCTTTGTTTCCTGTTCTTGAGAAGATAGCTAGGTTGCGATTAGGATTGTATTAATAGGTCAACATTGAAACAAATCCTTGCGAAGTTTCATTATAAAGAGGGACTAAAAAGCTATTAAAACGTTAGATTATTTTTATTAAAGGAGTCACAGAAGTATGAAACCAATCTTGTTTCATTAAAATCTGTACACATATATAAAAATCAGTTGGCTTATGTTCGCCATTTAATAACTCGAGAGCCACTCAACCGATTTACAAACCAACACATGCGCTGGAAAGTTCTACTGATTTTCTTTTTTTAAACAGGCAGTGCCACGCCTATAAAAATATGTATTTGTCTTTAAAACGGTAAGAGAAAGATTTTATAAAATTGGTTCAAATAGATTCGTAGTCAATATGAGTTATTAGTTAAAAAGTGGGAGAAATCAGATAAGTTGGCATTGTACCTTCCATACATGGTAAATATTGGTTTTTGTTTATCTCGAGAATGTTATAACGACAGTTGGTAATCAATACAAATCATCAGTTGAAAAATGGGCGAAATTGGATAAGTGTGCATGATAGCTCCAATACAAAGTTAATATTGATTTTTGTATATCTTGAGAATGGTTACAATGTAAATTCCTTAATTTGGTCTAAATGACTTCGTAGTTAATAAAAATCACCAGTCAAAAATTGGGCGATGTCGAATAAGTGGACGTCTTGAGAACGGCAAAAGAAAAAGTTTCTTAATTTGGTCTAAATTACTTGGCAGTCAATACAATTCACCAGTTTTAAAGTGAACAGAACTGGATAACTAGACATGGGATCTCCCATAGATAGTAACTATTCATTTTTGTGTATCTTGAGAACGGTAATAGTAAAAGTTTCAAAATTTGGTTTAAATAACTTCTTGAAGAGTACACATCATCGGTTAATAACTGGGCGAGATTTAATAAATGTGCTGCTCCCATTCATACTAAATACGGAATTTTGCACGTGTGAAAGCTTCGTTATCTATCCATATAAGTCAGAGTTTTTTTTTTGTGTTCACTACATACATATGTATATAAAAATAAATTTTACTTTTGTGATGGTGTGTTTTTCCTACATAAAATGTTTGCATTCCTTACATTTTTCTTATGAAAAATATACTGTATAGGTGTACAACAAAAATGATTATTGATTTTTTTAGTTTTTTTTTTTAAATTTTTTGAACAGAGTTTTCAATTTCAGCAAAATCTGGTTACTCTATTAAAACAAAAAAAAAAAAAAAATACTCATTAATATTATTTTCCATTCTTACACATATGTGTTTGTGTGTGCGTGTGTAATTAAAAAAGCTTTTATATATCCGCATCAGTGTTGCCACAATTGGCAGAGTTCCACCAAAATTGGTAGAATATTTTTCGTTTGATAGGATGGTAGGCTAAAAAGAATTTTGGTAGAGTTTTGCTGAAATTTAAAAGTTGAAAAATCGCTGTCAATAAAATTTGTTAATCTTATCCAATTTGTTTTCTATGAACGTAAAGCAAACATGCAAGTACCAGAAAACTCTACAAAGCAAGTTATACGGTACGTAAAAAAAAGTTTTCCAAAAATTTTAAGTAATGCACAAATACGGTCTATTATGTCTGATGTAAAGAAAAGACCATCGAAAAGTGATGTTAAAATATCAGAGAAAATTTTAGCTACATCAGATGCTAGTGTTAGAGTCAGTAAATGTTTCTTATGCTATATTTCACATATCATTATCATGCGACCCATGGGATCTATTGCATCCTTTCCGGCCTAGAGTTTGTTCAGTAGATCTGCTAATTTCACATACAAAAAATCTTTGATACCAGCAGTAATTTAGAAGTGACTTCTAAAACCAAGGAATTTTCTTTCTGGGAAGATGTTCTACTTAGCGACGAAATTATATTACCTGTGTTTGTCCAAAAAATACTCATAAAAATATGGAAAACCAAAAACAAAGAACTTTAAGAATAACCTCCAGTTGGAGGTTTTGGTAATACCGTAGGAATGTACGGCGGAAGTATGTTTTTGATGCAAAGTATCATGAATTAAATAGATTGTTTAAGCGTATTCAAAAAAGAATTTGGTAACCAATATAAAAAAAAATTTTGATTCCATTGACAAGACAATGATTCTAAGCACACTACAAGAAAAGTCAAATTAGTTCCTCTTTCGCACTTCTAAGCAAAAATAGCATCATTCCTAATACCCGAATTTAAGCCCAACCGGACATTTTCGGGAGCATTTTTATCATTAGATTCGAAAAACATCTATTTATAATAAGAAAGAATCAGAATTTACAAAAAAGCCAGTGTAATCTATTTCTCAAAGCTTAGATATTAATGTTTAAGCCCAAGAAGAAGAAACCAAATACCAAAATATTCTCTCCTTTAAGAATTGTTTGCTTATACACTTTACAGCGTATATATTTATATACATATAATGCAAAAAAAGGAGGATGTAGCATTTATTTTGCCGCTTACAGTATATCAACACATTTAAAAATGTCGGTAAAAGTTTTTATTACATCATAAATATGTTTTTTAATGGCTTTTAAAAGTTGCTAGATTTATATAGATTTTGGTAGATTTTTGAATTATTTTGGTAGAATTTAAATTTTCCCAGTGGCAACTCTGATCCGCATTAACTTTGACTTTGTGTAAAAGTCATTGTAATCTTCACTCTCTCACATTTCTTTATGCATAATATTACCGCTATTATATAACATGTATATGTGAGTATTATGAATGTATGTGTGCATATCATTTTTTATAGCTTTTTGCTACAAGTGTTTTGTAATTACTCTTGTATATTATTTTTGTTGTTGTTATTAGTGTTGTTGTGTACTTAAATAACACATGTGATACAAATACTCTACACTTAGGTAGTGGTTGATATACATATGTATGTATTCGATTTTTACTAAGGCTGGTAATACTTAACGAAAACATGCTAATAAACTGACTTTCAAATATTCTACTCGATTCTGTGTTTCTGTTTCCTGTTATCGCTATTATTAAATGCATATTGCAATTTTAAATTTAATTTGTTGAAATTTGTCAAACTGCCTTCATTTGATTCTAAACAAATACTATTGTTCTGGGTTAGAATTGATTAAAAGCTTAGGAAATATTCGAAATAAGTGCCTATTTGTAAAAAGGCTTCTAATGTTATAGCATATACTTCTATCTGAAGTTCGTGAACAATAAGTTCTTTATTTCCTGACCGAAATTGGTCAATTTACAAATACTTGAAGGCTTAATACAAAAGGAAAAGTCAGTATTAAAAAAGACGTAAAGGCTAAATCAATATAAAACTGGCAACGTAGGTGAGAAAATATGTCAAAAGTAGGATGGAAAATTAGATTAATTCCACAGATAGATAAATAGATGCGTAGATCTTTACAATTTAACTAGTTAAGCCCCGGCGTGCTTTGCTATTTTAATTATAAGTTTTAACCTTTTCCGCCATTAGATTCCCTTCTGGTTCATTCATTGCACTTTGTGCAATATCCGCTTATCTAATCCAGTTCCTGATATGGATACATAATTAAGCTTTTTATGTTACTGTTCTCCACATGTACGAAATTCCATATTTATTATAAATGGAACATGCCACGCCTACATATCCAATCTCACCCACTTTTGGACTGATGCCCACGAAATTGTTACCGACTTGGCACTATTGAAAGACAATGCGACCCATGGGATCTATAGTGCGGAGTCCTGTCTATAGTTTGTAATGCAGATCTGCTGCGTTATAATGAAAACCAGCAGATCTGAAACCATAATGATGCCTGCGAGCACAGTCTACTAACATTCACATCAGTGACCGCCATCCTTTGCAGTTGTATTCTTAGTCTAAATGGCCCGTAAGATACTCCGTTAGAAGTTTTAAGTCCGGCCCGCCATACTTGAGCACCTCAAAGCGGCGCCAAAATTCGTTTCTAATCGCCGTCCTAGAGTGGCAAAGTCCCCTCTGAGCAGTCCAGTGTTCCAAGAGTCTAACAATTTTCCAACCCTTCATTAGATTGAGGATGATAGTAGGTGGTGCTGCACAGCAAAGTTTTGGACCGATATAGGGTGTCATGGAACCTTTTCTGGCCAATGCATCTGCTGTTTCAGTACCATCTACCCCATAGTTTCCAGATACTCAAAATAACTGGATGTCATACGATTCGAGCCAAGGTCTTATCCTTGAGCTTCACTGTACTGATTGATCTCCGCACATATAGCAATAGCCATGATATCAGCCTGAAAGACACTCAGTGATTTTCCTAGCGGAAGCGACAATTCTTGTAAGGGTTTTAGTTTATATCAAACGCATTCCGAATTAAGGCCCCATTAGACCAACTATCTCTATCCGGGATTTTAATCCTCAATATCCTGTCAAAGCACAGATACAAAGGTATAACATCCAGGACCAAAGATGGTTCTCCGACCACCCTGCGCAGAATGGACAGTCTTCAAAGCTCATTTCGGAATCCCTTGGCGAAAAATTTTGCCGCCGAACATGCCACCGCCCTCATTACATAGATATGAAGCGGTGTAAAATCAATCAAGGCCCCCAAGACCGCTGTTATTGCTCCAGTTATACCGAGACAGGCGAGTATTTGTACCTGCTTATTGTATTCATGCTGGTAGCTTCCTCAGTCTTACTCCACCATGTTATCGCTCCATAAGTGATAATGGTAGTAGCGCCATTGTGTCATATTCGTCGAAAGACCCCATTTCTTACCTTTGGAGGAGCGATTTGCCTCCTTTGTTATTTACCTCTCTCTTACTATTACAGTTCTCATGACATTTAAAAATTAATATTTACTATTCCACGCCTTCTTTTCCAGTTCCGCCCATTTTGTGACTGATTTTTTGTATTGGCTACGAAGCCAAATTCACAAACTTTCACTTTAACCATTTTTTAAATTTACATGCGCACTTGCACAATTCCACCCATTTTTAACTGATGTCTTGCATCCAATACGAAGCTATTTGAACCAAACGTAGGCAAATAAATATTTACTTTATATGGGCGTGGCACCGCCCAGTTGGTATTTATGAAATGTATATAGCCTATAGTTTCTTCCAGGCATAGAGAGAGAATTTCAAGAAAATCGATCCACGCCTTCATTTAGATACAATTTAGATATCTCGAATACAAGTGTTAAGTTTAAAAAATTACTATCATTATTGAATTCAAGGTTCCCGAATTAGCTTTAATGGAAGGGTGCCCAGCTTGTTAAAAAAATCAAATTAGAGCACAACGTAATTATTCCCCACAGTTCCAAATTTTGCAAAAAATGCTGTATAGTTAACCATATATGGCATACAAATTAGACAAAAGAGTTATCATTCGCAAAAATACTTTAAAAGTAGGTGATTATGTAGTCGTCCTTGACCTAAAATTTCTAATAATTTGTTTCATTTATCAACTTTTGTAATATTATACACAAAAACAACAACAATAAAGATGCATAATATAAAGACAAAAATTTACATTTCAAGTGCATTTATCGTCTGACAATTTTAATTCTTTGTTTTTGTTTTTATTTCCCATGTCTAAGTTACTCGTACACTACTTACTTGCAAATGGGGGCTAAATTGTAAAGCGAACGATTTTGCATTCGTTTTGCATTTATTTTTGTGATTTTTAACAGCTTCTTGTGAAAAATAGCCACCTAAGTTAGTGTTAAAAGTACAAAATTTGAAGCGCTTTTTTAAAAATGCTATTAATAGTTGTGATTGTGAAATTAATAATTAATTTTAGAAGGAAAAACGTGATTAAATAAAAAATCAAACATGTTCTTAATGAATGTTTTTTTGTATTAAAAAGTGCAAATTAATAAAATCGAACTTGGCAGTAATGAGAGAAAAATACATGGAATTTTAATTGAAATTGATTATTTGAAATGAAAATTAAAATTGTGTCTGTAATTATACTGATTAAATAGAAAAATGCACAATTAAATTAGTCAAATACTCATTGGCTTGCTACTAAAATAGAATAATGCAATAAGAGGGTCTAACTAATCACCGCATACGATATTTGAAAGAATTGATTACAATTATTAATTACAGATTGTGAGAACACAATAAGAGAGTAAGAAAAAACGCTGTCAAAATAAATTAGATTCTATCTCACGACTGCTTTTACCGCCGATTTTTTATGTAATTTTTTATGGAAAAAATCGTCAAGCCCAAATTTTGTTTCATCTCTAAATGCCACATTGAAATGCCTCACACAGACTGACTATTATTTATTTCCATTATCCATTATTCGGTAAGATTGCTCTGTGGCTGGGAAACATGCGCGTTAACAACGATATTGTTGCAGAAAATGCTGAAATTTATTAATCGATGCTTGCTACGACGGATATTTGGTATATCATACCCTGCGATAATTACAAACAGTGAATTCCGGCGTAGAACAAATCAAATATCGGTTAAACAGGATGCTTAGATGACGTCTTATAAAAACCGAGCGAGGCAATCACGAACGTTGTCATGAACTAAAATGCAAGAGATGCAATGAGGGTCAGGAGGCTAAGATTGACCTGGCGCAGAATTGTGGCCCATGAAACTCAAAAAAAACTTTTAGTCAATTACACTTTATTGCAAGGAACAGACAGGAATGGACGAAATTTAGAAACAGGTTGCAGTAATAGAAACAGGTTGCAGTATAGAATTTTGCGTGTAACATTTTGTTGTCTGCTGCTTGCTGTCGCTTATGTGTTTAAAACATGCGTTCTGTAGTTCTAGATATAAGGAATTGTAGAACATGTTTTAATATAATCCATTATGAGCCGTTGAATCTTAGGAAAGTTATCAATTCTGACGTCTACTGTTGACAACTCGAACGGTCCAACAGAAAAAAGTTACAGTGCGGGATGCCGCTCACATCATTTCAATAATTTACTGAACTTGACTAGGAAGTTGTAAACATCCACTATACAGCCTGAACTTTGCATCATCTGACTGCAATTTTTTATGATGTCTGCCAGACACGACTGATAGTGATCCAAGTCATATCAGGTCACTCAATAAGTCCGTATGATGACACATAGGTGACGTTACTAGAGTTTTGTCCCGGGTGGGTTTAATTGGGCTACCAAGTGGGCTGCCAACCCTGCTTTGAATTATTTTTTATGCTTTCAAATGATTTTCTATTATGACTTATTTCATTGCAATAAATATTGAATACGAAGACGTACGTGTTGTTAGCTTATTTTGAACAATAGCTTTGAAGTGAAATATGTCTGGCATTTATTCTCACTTTGCCACTAAATAGTATAAACAACGAAGTATTATTGCTTTGATTGCTTGTCGAAGCTTATCCTGAACATGTTCCATCTATCTTAACGTACGAGGTATTGTTTAAGCTGATGAATTGAAGGCATTACTCTATGAAGATTATTTTCAAACTCAAAAAGCTATCATTACTGGCGGTGAAAAATAGATCTATTAAGACAACGCTTGAGCAAATGTTCCAAGATCAGTTGAAACTATTTAGAAAATAGATTCAGCCGCCCTAGAATCCAGACCTTGCCCCTCAGACTACCATTTGTTTTGATCGGAGTATAAGAAATTGGCTCGATGTGTTCTTGGGCTCAAAAAATTTTCAATCTTTTGGCACGAAATCCATATGTTATTAGAAGGATAGGTCATAGCATACTCACAACAAAAAGCCAAAGTTTGCCAAAATAACATTCAATAAGAACCTGGGTAATAAACGTTAAAAGAAATCATCATCTTTATATTTTTACTTCGAGAAAAAAGTAATCAAAATGGAAAAAAGTACACATCTACACATCAAAGAGAAAAATAACAAAAACGGTAAAGCTACCTGCTTGCCTACTTCAAAGCTGGACAAAGTGGCACTTCAGAGAAGAAGTATAATCGGCTTTCTACGAGTATATGTACACTGGTGCATATTCCTATAAACGCACTTAATTTTTTTCTATATTTTTGTTATATCTTTGTTGTTCTCATCCAAAAGCAAAATTTAACTGTTTTAATGAGAAACAATTTAACGGTACTTTTTAAAAGTAAACAATTTTTTTTTCTTATTTTTGTTGTTTGCCTTAATTATGCGATCAAATGTTCTTGGTGCTATTTTAAGTGGAAGATTCGTATAAACGCACACTCGAAATTTGTTTTTAAAAAAGTGACCAAAAATAAAATATTATCAATTTTAGTTTTTTTTTTTCCACCAAAGGTACGTTTCTAATAGTAATATCTCAATTTACTGTAACTTTTCCTATTTTAATCAATAAATTTCATCACTTTTAAAGATGCCTAAGGGAACTTTTTTGTCCGATCAAGAAAAGATTCAAATTAAATTTTTTCACGACCAGGGACGTAAAATCGGTCGTTCGGAAAGTGTGGTGCGAAATTTCTTTAAGAAAGGTCAAAATTATGGAGTTCGCAAATCAACAAAGGGTAATACAAAACTAACAAGAAGACTTAAACTTAATCTAATAAAACAAGAAGCAACCCGCAAATAAGGAATAAATTTAATCTTCCTGTGACATCCAAACACGTTGCACACATTTTACGAAACGATGAAAACATAAAGTGGAAAAAGCCGAAATGTAAACCAATGCCAAAAAAACACCATAAAGGAAATCGTCTAAAATTCGCAAGAAAATATATGAAATGGACAGATGAGTAGAAAAAAGTGATTTTCTCTGACGAAAAAAAATTTAATTTAGACGGTCCAGACTCATACTCATGCTATTGGCACGATTTGAGATCTAAAGATGTTCGGATGTCAAAACGTAATTTCGGTGGTGGCAGTGTTATGGTTTGGGCAGCGTTTTCTGCAGTTGGCAAGTCGAAAATTTGTTTTGTTCCGACAAAAATGAATAGTTCGATTTATAACGAACTGTTGGAAGATGCTCTTCTCTCTTTTATGGACGAAAAAGTGGATGAAGATTGCATTTTTCAACAAGATAATGCTGCAATCCATGTTTCTAAGCAATCGAAATCTTGGTTCAATGAACATGGCATTCCTTTGTTGGACTGGCCGGCTTGTAGTCCGGACTTAAACCCAATGGAAAACTTGTGGGGATACATGGCCCGTAAAGTTTATGCAAATAATGCCCAGAATGAAGGCATAAAGACTGTGACAGAGCTGAAACTAAGAATTAAACAAGTCTGGGAGGAAATTGATTCCGATCTGCTTAAAAAATTAGTGGAATCAAAGCCAGACCGTATTTTTGAAACAATCCATAACAAAGGATCATCCACACATTATTAATAATGCTACAATGGCCCAAACATTAAAGTGCGTTTATAGGAAAATACCCTTAAAAATGGCTGTTAATATCGAAAATTAAGTACAAAAAAATAATTAAAGTAGAAATGAATTTTTTTTTGTAAACAATATTTTAAGTGAAGTCTTTACTAATTTAATACACAAAATTATAGTCCCCTAAATATTTACTTGTTTAATTTTTACCTTTTTTTTAAAAAAAAAGTAGTGTGCGTTTATAGGAATATGCTCCAGTGTATACGGCCAAACGAAAATAAAATTATTCAACAGAGAATAAGTAATAAACAACAATTTCATTCAGTTGTGCGAACGCACATTTATGTCGCTGTGCGTATTCAAATTGTTTACACTCAGACCTCGTTGTATGCCTTCAATTCGTTCCACGACAATTCGCATAAGAGATTTTTATATGATACGATGCACTACCTCCATATAAAAATTACGGATTCGATTCTGAATTTGAAAAAATACGCATAAATTTAAATCAAACAAAGTCGCATTAAAAAAGTCAGCAAAAATTGTATTTCATTTACGAAATCATTAAAAAAAAAAACAATAAAAAATATAATATTAATTGAATTAAACTAAGAAAAATAAAAATAATTTTATATACATTTCAGAATCGCGAAATACGTATCTACACCGTTTTTCAATTGGTTGATAATAATTTTCATCACCAGAAATATTTTCATTAAGACTAGAAGGAACGGTCAACGAGTTTTCAGGTGCTTCATTTTTCCCTTTTCGTACAAAATAATTGTCATCTAATTTGGTGAAGTTGAATTTTTCAGTTGTTTATACAGCTTCTGATATCCATAAAATGGATTATGTCCAAGCTGAAGGTTCATTTTTCGTTTCGTATCTGGATCCACGCTGAAAATTTCGTTTTGTACAACATGAACTTAATTAAGGGGTGTGACGTAGTGTAGTGGTTAGAGCGCACGCATAACAACACAAACGACCCAGGTTCAACCCCCAGCACAGCACATGACGAAAAAAAATTAAATTATGGTTTCGAATGTTTAATAAAGAACTTCAACCTTACTTCCCTCCAGAACAATACCATCTAAAAAATAAAGAAAAATCCCCTCTGACCTTCGCACATACCTCTGGCGCTGATGACAAACATCAGACGAATGATCAGAAAAAACACGCCACCTACTGGACAAAAATTACAGTGCTAAAGTAAAGATCACCACCAATTAGCAAGGATCTTCACCACTACGCAAAATCATATGGACGAAGCTACAGTAGATTAATCATCTACGTAGCTTAAGAGATTAAATTGATTAAAGAAACTGAAACAAAACAATAGATGCTCTGTGGAAAGCCAATGTTTTTTTAACTTTTCGAGTGCTATGAATTGCTTCTACAGTAATAAAATGAGAACAATCGCGCCAAAGAATTTGAAGATATAATGCCCAGTGGAAATGCTGATTTGTAGATTGATATCAGTGTTTATTTTTTAAATTAAATTGTATAATTGCGGTGGCGTGGTTTAATGGTTAAAATGCAGGCATACAACTCAAACGGCCCAGGCTCGAATCCCAACAGAGGACATAACGAAAATAAATTAATTGCGCTTTCGAGAGTTTAATTAAAAATACTTTCAACCTCCCTCCAGACAAATCCATCTAAAGAAGCCCCCCTGACCTTTCAGTTTACTTCTGGCGATGATGACAAACATCAGATGAATTATCAGGAGAAAAACGCCACATACTGAGAAAAAAATAACACTGTTAAGTAAGAAACACCACTACCACCATTTTTTAAGGATCTGCGCCACAATCCACAATCATATGGAAGCGGACTTCAGTAGATTAATCATCTACTTAGCTTGAAAATCAACTTGATTACTGAAAACAAAGTAAGGGATGCTTAGTGTAGAACCAATATGCTCCCTAGATGAGTGACAGCGGAAAAAAAATACATAACACAAGAAAAACGAACATTTTGAAACCGCACAAATTTGAATTCGCATAAAATGAGGTTTAATTGTATTTCAGGGTTGGCAACACACTAGGTAACCCAATTAAATCCACTCGAGTTTTATTGGGTTTTTTATTTTGTTGTTTAGTTAGAACAAAAAAAATTAAAATTTACGTATTGAGAGTACAAATTAATTGAGACCTTTTTTTAGCCCAAAAACGATAATGAATTAACAATTTTATCAAAATAAAAAATTATCAAATTACTGGCTTACATCTTTCTCCCAGCTCTGAGCTAATATCCGATCTTAAAACAACTACTATCCCATCTTAAAACAACTACTCGTTTTTTGAGGCAATCCACTTTGTAGCCGATTTTATATTTCTTCAAAAGAAATGGTTCGATGACATAGTATTGTAATAGATATTGCATTCATGGAAAGCCAATAGTAAGAAGGAGCTATGTTTTGAGAATTTGATCGTTTCTAAAAATTGTTTGGCAACTTTGCCACGAGAGACACAGCGTTGTCATGCAAAAGGAAAACTTTATATGTCTGTCTGTCTGTCTGTCTGTCTGTCTGTCTATCTTTATATTGTGGCCGTTTTTCTCATAATGCACATTTCAACCGAAGTAATTGCAATATGCTCCGAATACCGGATTTTAGCAGCTTATAGCACACAATGCCGCCTTGATCCCACTGAGAATGCAAAATTGCCTTATAAATATTAAAACAACGTGATTGTATAAACAGACAAAAATTATTGTCGGCTTAAACGAAATTTGGAAGCAGTTATAAAGCCCAATAAAATCCAAAAAACCATCAAAAAATCTAATAAAACCCGGTGGGCTGAGTTTTAAAAAAAAAACCCGGATTTTTGCCAACCCTGTTATATTTGGTTATTTACCTTTTTTTCTTTAACGCACACTACAAGAATTTACTACTACAACAAATGCAGTTGTCTAGTTGTAAAAACTGTTAACAACTTAGCAGAGGTATGTTAATTTAACATTTTAATTTAATATTGACATTCAAAATGAAATAATTATAAAGCATTTGTTTATTATTTATTTAAATTAAATTATTTTTAAGGAATGTATAGAAAGCTTTACCAAAAATAAAATATTTTATTAAAATCATTTAATAATAACAAACCTCTTGTATCTTCGTTGGCATGATTCGTGTAGAAAAAAATTTTTTCAGAACTTTTTTTTTATAAAAAATATATTTAATTTTTATTTCAATTTAAATAACAAAATATCTTTTATTATTATTTTTTTTAATGCAAGTCCAAACACTTAAATTTTTTAATTTTCACAAAAAAAGAAACAAAAAACTGAAACTTTCTTTTATTTTTAAATTTAAGCTATTTTTCACCTTAAAATTTACTTTGAATTTCTACTTTTTTCATAATATTTGCACACATTTATTTTATTACTTTTATATTTTTTGCTTGTTTTTATAATAGATTTTTTTTAAAGAATTTTTTTCACTTATTTTTAAAAACGACACCCGCATTAAGGTCTATTGACAGAAAATAAGAAAAATATTCTCGATATACGGTATTCAAGAAAAATTGAAAACTGACAAATTTTTACTTTATTTAATAAATTAAAAAATACGTCTGACCGTGGGCTCGTTTTTTCAGAAACTGTTGCTGTAAATGAGATTCTGTTGTTTTAGACTTTTTCGCCGCCCTCTCACCACAACTTGTCGCCCTGCCCGTAACGTACCGTTAAAATTGTATGGCAAAAAAATGAAAATCTCTGGCGAAAAATCAGCAAAACATTCAGTCACTGTTAATAAGTGCACGAGCGGTATGTACTATTTTTAGAGCAGAGATGTAGTAAAAAGGTATATGATTTGAAAAAAATAATTTTCCTAAATAGCATTTTTATAATATTTTAAGAATAAATATTAACAAACATGAGAAAAAGGTTATATACTAATAATTACTGTCTCCATCCCTTTGTAGTAGATAACTACCTCTCTGCTTTGAATATATGCGACTCTCGGAAAATAGTGTAATAAAAAGCTTTTTACTTATTTATAATATTTACAAATGAAAAGTTAAATCTCAGATTTTATTTTTAATCCCTTAAGCAAACAAAAGTGATAAAATAATAGAAGACAACAACAACGATAATCTCTTCTAAACTCTTTTTACAAATGTGTGTCAAAACACTGTGTAATTTGTTTTTTACTTGCATTCCGCTCAAGTGATTTAAACGACTTCCTCATTATCGTCAACGTCATTGTCGTCAGAATCATCCGATTAAAAACCACCTCAAAGCAACTCAAACAATATTTTGTTTTTGTTTTGCTTTTATTACATTTCTGTGTGAGAAAAGCTTTCTCTTTTCTTTTGCTTTTGTTGTTATTGCATTTTATTGTTTATATTTACTATTAGTGTGTGCAAAATGTTTTCGTTATTGTTTTGATTGCATTTTGTTGCTATTGACGTTTTTGCATTATTTGCATTTTTTTTTGCTGTTGTAATTCATTTTCGTATACGTGCGTGTGTGTCTGTTATGATTACCGTTTTGTTTATCATAATTTTAAAATAGTAATTAAAAAATAATAGAAAAAGAGTATCACTGTATATTTACAGCCATAGAAAATTGTTGATTAAATAGCAGTTGTTTTTTCCCCTGAAGTATTTACCCGGAAAATAAGAAAATTAAAAAACGGGGTTAATTTGAGATTTTAATTAAAAATTAAATTTTTTATTAGTGGGATTTATTAGTGGTATTAACAAAAAAAGGGACAAAACCAAAATTACAAAATAAATATTTAACGAAAACATAATAGATAGTCCACTGAACAATAATTGGAGGACGTTCGCACTATGCGCATAAACAGCATTTTTTTCATTTTTAACAAAAGTGGAACAAAAGTGAATTTCATTTGCTGTTCAACAAACATTATTCTGTGGCTAAAAAACCATCATCGACACTTAACAAATATTAAAGAAACACTATGGAGATATGGAAGCTTTCATCAGGGTAAACCGACTGCTTATTTTCATTACAAAATCTGCAGATCAGAGATCTGAGGGCCCCAGTAGACCACAGGGGTCACATGAGCATCCTGGGGTGTCTTCCCGACTTTTAGCTACTGTTGAGTTGGAGTGGCATGTGCACCGGTGGTTTTAACTTCGCCAGCAATTTTGACATTATACATCATCGTGAGAACATTGTGGTTCCCTAGTGTCAACGCCGATTATTTACTGTGGTATACAGATGGATCTAAAATGGATGGTGGTGTAACCGCCCAGATTTTCGGGCCCAATACCAAAGTCTGGGAACCCATGGAAAAGTGGCCTAGCCTTTTCTAAGCAGAGGTCTAGTCTGTTTCCATCTGTGTGCGGCTTAATATAGAGCGTTGGCGCTTCTATTTCTTCGAAGTGTATATGTAGACTCGAGACTGGTACTCGAATGCTACAAAAATGTCAACACACTAGCATTGGGGAAGAGCGTTACGCTTTATTCGGTCCCTGGACACACTGGTGTTATGGGGAATGAGATCGCTGACTAACTGGCAAGGCAAGGTTCGGCCACTGGTTTCGTGGAACCATATTCATACTGTGGTCTTAGCTTGTCCACCGACAGAGGGAAGTTCGGTGAATGGCAGCATGAATTCCCTTAACATATTGGGTACAATACCCGCGCATGAGGCAGGCGAAGCGGCACACGCGCAAGGCAACTATGAGAAGACTTATTGGCTTCCTGACAGGCCATTACTATCTTAATTATTACCGGAGTGTCACCTGTGCAGGGTGGAAGAGGGGAAAACGGAGCATATTCTTTGTATATGTGTTGCAAACATCCGCCCAGTGGGCTTTTTACTGCCGCCAGCTATTGTGCTGGGGGGCCTGACACCGGAGTGTTTGATACAACAGATTTTTCCAGGTTGCAGTGCCATGGCCCGTTGATCCTCTCTGACCTAATTTAATAATAATAATAGAAATAAATGACGCAAAAAGTAAAGGTCTCCCAATAGAGGTCGATCATTACGCCAGCAAAAGTCTATAAAATCAATGGAATGATTTATTTATTCACAATAAAGTAAATATTTAATTACATACTAATTATTACAAGCGAAACAAGGAAGAACCTATGCTCTGAGTAATGCAGCCACCAGTCTCTAATGGGAATCAAACTGATTATACCAACACTACACACTAGTCAACTTTAGCAATCAGCCTTGAAATAGTACTATACGATTAAAGGATAATGTGCGTGAGGTGGCAGAGATTGTTGTCCGCATTCTAATCGAGCGAGTATTATAATACCGAGTGTGGTAGATAAATTAGAGTCCACCAGCCGTACGGCGACGATATGCAAAATCTGTCGAAAACATCACCAAAATCTGTGAGAGGGTGTAGAAGAATTCGATGCAGTCGATTTCGCGTCGTTCGGTCTTTCGAATATCACACATGTGTACATACATAATTCCCGTAATATCTCAACAGGAATAAGGGAGACTGAATGAGCTGTACTCGGTTCTATTTTTAGACTAAATTAAAGAAATTTCAGCAGATGCATTAGCTGGTGATTAGTGATGAAGCTGTTGAAAATTGTCAAATGGTCATTCCTGGGATTGCACCCAGGTCCTCTCGGTTGGTAGGCGGACGCAAAGTATAAATATTTAAATATCATAACTTAGCAAATTTTGCGTTGTTCTATGAGAGTCTGCACAAGTAATAAAATTGTCGAATTTGGAACAATGTCGATCCATATAAGGTCCAAGAGCGTTAAATGTATCCCTTGCTGTGAATTTATGACTATCGGCATTATTGATACATATTTTTTTGAAAACCAGACCAGACTATAGGTCGTCAACTTTTTTTAGTTCGAATTGGTTGATATGGGCACCAATGACATATAGTTTCAACATTACGCTTGAGCGATATGAAAGCATGGTTAACCCACATGGAGATGATGTGTAGACTTTTTCTTGTGGGGTATTTTAAAGTCTCAGGTCTATGCTATTAAGCCACAAACCATAGTAGCCCTTAAGGCCAACATGAGCCATATCACCGATCAAATTCTTCTTTTTTCAGAGTGTAGTGGTTAGAGTACCTGCATACAACACAAGTGGCTCACGTTCAAATCCCCAATAGAGGACATGACGAACAAACAAACACCGGTTGTCGGTATTTAATTAAGAGACACAAATCCATCTCAAGGAAGCCCCCTGACACTCGAACTTACCTCTGGCGGCGATAACAAAGATCGCACGAATGATTAGGATAAAACCGCCACCACCACATGGAGGCGAGCTACAGTAATGATTAATAATGAAACTCAACAAGGAAATGGCTGTTTTGTGGTAAGCCAAATGCTCCCAAGAGCAGTAACGGCAAAGGCATCGATAGCGCTTACTGAAAGACATTTTATTTAGAGTTTTATAACAGATTCAATAAAACACACTTATCTACCAAAAAAAAAGTGAAGGTCCACTAAGGCAAAGCACGAGCTCATATGTGTGTGGTCACTATGAATTTCTACTTCATCCAGCATACTATGCATAGATTTGGCACCTTTATACCATTTCCTGTTTTTTAAATGTCATGATGGAGGGTAAGAGATTCAGACCATACAAAAAGGTCAGTAAAAAAAAACAGAAAACAAACTTAAAGGACATTGTGGTGGGAAATGAAATACTTGTTTACAAACAAAAAAGTATTACTTATCCAAAATGTTACGAAATTATCAAACTACTATTGTATTACTTTAAATTTATTTTTAAGTTTATTTATTTTGAATTAAATTTGTATTTCTTGCTTATATCTGAAAGCATCTTTAATAAGAGCACCTTACTTTTGATGACATTGTAGATGAGATATCAAATTGATTAACATCCCTAACCTTTCATTAGCACAGGGGATTAATATTGAACTTTTTATGCTTTGCTGCTCTTTTGACTTTATTAACCCCAATAGACCTTTATATACTGCTATTCTTTCGGTACATGCATACAATAATATAGAGAAGATAGCAATTAGCATCATAAAAATGAAAGAAAAATATAAAAATGCAAGTCAAATGCAGATGAAATATAAAATCTATTGTGGTTTAAATTAGAAAGTAAGAAATTGTTCATCGTTTCTCTCTCTCTCTCTAAGAAGTATGTTTTTGCACGAGCGGTTATAACAACAGTAATTAAAAATATAAACCAATTCATACCGTTTTATTAAGAGAGTTTTTGCCTCAAAAAGTGCTGTCAGTTAACAGTTACAAGCATCTACCTCATTATCGCATATATACATACAAATATGGTCACCCCAAAATAAAACCACCACAAAACAAAAACTTGCCGCTCTCTTCTGTTTGACTTGATTGTGATATAATTGTTTGTGTGTTTTGCACTTTTGGTTTTTATTTCTTTCTATTTGCTGTTTGCTTAAAACAAACAAACACAAATGGAATGAATGGTGAGAAAAAATAACACAGCGAGAGCGTATGTCACACTATTCCGAATAAATAGAATTATTTTCATTTCTATGCCTTGTCGCTGCTCTCTCTGTCTCTCTCTCTCTCTCCCTTTCTTTCCTTATTTTACTTTCTCTGAACGAATATAGCATTTCATTGTTTGCCTGGCTGAATGAAATAGCACCCACAGTGGTTGTCATCTGACTGAATGGCACTTAGGCAGACGTTTTTAAAAATAATAAAAGTAGACTAAAAGGCAAGAAATGATTTGTATGGTAAATATACAAACTCACACACAAACATAAACTTTTTCTCTTACACTCATTTTGTGACCTTGAGATTAATAAAGAAAAAACAAATTGGAATGAGAATAAAAAAATATCCAAATTGTTTTTTGTTTGTTATTTTATTTTCTCCCTTTTAAATTTTTTCCAATCATTATCTTTTAATATTAATATTAAAAAAAAGAATATTAAAAAATAATATTGCGTGTAAATACAAAAGTCATATATTTTTATTATAGAAAATATTTAATGTATGTATGTGTGTATTTTATTGTTGGTTTTTCATTAAAAATTCTTTTCATTTTTATTATTCACGTGCTGCATAACGTATGAGTATCATTGCTGTGATTAATATTAATCATACGCTGCCAAGCGTTACTTTTAAAATGTGACAAAAGGTATGTGAAATAAATTAATAAAAAGCTGCTTAATGAAACAAAAAATAGGTTCAATTATGCACGTGCTTATGAATACATAATGGGTTTTAAAATTACTATATATTTCAATTTATTTATAGAGTTAATTAATATTCATAAGCTATAATATACAATTAAAAACATTTGGCATAAAACGTGCCAAAACCAGAAAACCGTGATCAATTTTCTTATGACTTTCGAAACTAATTCGAACTTTCGTAAAATTATTGAAAATTTAAATTTATTTGATCAATTGAATATACGAGGACTTTATATCGGCCACTTAAATATGCGCAATTAGAAATGTGAGCTTATTTTACTGAATATACTTGAGGTTAGTGAGTCTAATGCCATGCTCACACTAGACGTCGAATTACTTTTTGTTTTTTCTTCTTCATTCTTGTTTTTTGTTAATTCTGCCTAAGTGATGGAAAAAACGTTAGTAAATTGAATAAACAAATTTAGCCTGGACAAAAAAATTAGCTATTGCATTACTTGTTATATAATTCACAGGTTAATTGAAACTAAATTTCTCAATATTTGGGTGATTCGCCTTCAAAATGTTCTATTGGAAAGTCTGTAATTCGCGTGAGCGTAGCTTAAGTGGAAGGTAATGGTAAATTACGTAGCGACAAGAGTAACCTACCATTTTCTCTGGAATGCGGAAGTACGAAGACCTACACATATCTGAAGTGGCAATTTTTATCAGTAAACGTATAAGAAAAGCGCTATTGTATTTTGAATCTCAGACTGTATTATGACCGCTCAATTCAGGAAGGAACAAATTTGTAGTGGTTCAGAGTTTTTGCAACCAGTTTTAATACTTACCTATAGGTAACTCAAATGGCAATTTATTTATTGAATAATGTCTGAATAATGACTTGAAAATCGGAAGTTCAGACTTTTTACATAAGAAAAGTCACAAAGTGACTTGGAAAAATGCAGTCAAGTTACTTTACCTAATTAACCATACAAAAGTAAGGAGACAGCATTATATTCAGGCTGAAAAACCCTTAGTCTTTTGATGGTACCTGACTGAGCCTCTGTCTTTAATTCCTTTACAAAGCAGGTTCAGCAATTACATTTAAAATTACATTTAAATTCGTTAATAAAGTTTTTGCTGAGATATCTTTCACTTATAATCTGGTCAAACCCGTCTGGTTTAACGGAATTATTACCTGCTGTATAATGACATACTTCGAAATTCATTAATTAACTCCTAATTATGAACATAATTCCGCATACAAAATTTTAAGAGTGAATCACCCAAATTGTAAAAAATTCAGTTTCAATTACCCTGTAGCTTCATACACAAATCAATGTCTTCTCCAATTTTTATCGGGTGTTTGTCCACGCTAAATAGGTTTATTTAATTTACCAAGCTTTCCATTTTTTTCCATTCCATTTCATTTCTTAAACACAATTTACCAGCAAATAACTAAACAATAAATTAATTAATTATTTAATTAATTAATTACAAATGGGCCATGGAAACAGGGTAACTTATATAATTCAAACTACAAATAAAGTAATTTGAAGTCTTGCTTGAACAACAGAACGACTTTATTTGTTTATATGGGATCACGAATTTTAGTCACTAGATTCGATTGTGCCAAGTGAACACGTAAGTAATTTAAAAAATGTTTACACAATATCTACATTTTCTTTTGTTTCTCCGTCACTCCTCTAGGGAGTATATTGGCTTTCCACAAAGCATCCATTGCTTTGTTTCAAATCCTTTAATCAAGTTGATCTTTCAAGCTAAGTAGATGATTAATCCGCTGTAGCTTCCTCCATATGATTTTTTTTTTCGTAGTGGTGAAGATCTTTGCTGATTGCTGGTGATCTTTACTTTAGCATTGTAATTTTTTCCCAGTAGGTGGCTTGTTTTCCTGATTATTTCGTCTGATGTTTGTCATCATCGCCAGAGGTATACGGGAAGGTCAGGAGAGCTTTTCTTCTATATTTTTTTTAGATGGAGTTGTTTGGAGGGAAGTTGAAGCCTCTTTATTAAACATTCGAAACCACGATTACATTTTTCTTTTTCAAGTCCTCTGCTGGGGCTCGAACTTGGGTCGTTTGTGTTGTTATGCGTGCGCTCTAACCACTACACAACGCCACCCTCATAATATCTACATATATGATCTTTTTTTAATTTTAAAAAAGAAAAATTTTTTTTAATATTTTTGGTTATGCGTGCTGGTAAGTGTTAATACACCACTTACACCCCATGGTTTCCATTCATTACCATTACTAATAAAACCAAAGCCTGCAAATGGCTTAAAGTAATAGATAATTATGGCAAATATATACTACATTAAAATTGATTTTTATTGAACAAAATTTTACTTACATACGAGTACATCATTCCTGCGACAGCCCAAGTTGAACAAAGGACTGCTCTCAATCAATGAGCTGCGCCGATTCTATTTTTAGACTAAAAGAAAGATATCCACAGTTTAACGCCGGAACCGAACGGCAGATACGCTAGTTAGAGAAGATTTTCATAGCGTAAATACTCGTAATCAGTTACTAGCAATGTTATGTAGTGATACCGATGTTGAAAATTATTAGATAGTCTGGCCTGGGATTGAGCCGAGGACCACTTGGTTGCCAGGCGGGTGTCATACCTCTCACACACAAACCAAACACATACAAACAAACACAAAAAACCACGTATATTTCTTAAAAGACTTAACAATACTGTTGACTTATTCTTTTTGATCACAGAAATAAAAAAAATATCAACATCCCCTCAGGGATTCATACAATCCAAACCATTACAAAAAGAAAACAAGGTCCTTAAATCACCTGAGGTGGTTAGCAAACAAGTGTACAACAAAACTACTACTTATTTACTGTTACGGAATAATAATTTTTCCTTAAATTCTCTTTGTTAATGTCGTATATGCTCTATCCTCAAGACAAATACTTTTTCTCTATTTTTCTTTATTATAAATTTGTACATCCGTTTTGACAACCTGTTTGTCAAAATAAATACACTTAACAACTGTCACAATATTCGGTGCCAAAAAAAGATACTTAAATGTCATTAACACGTGTCGTAATCGACAAAGTGTAGAAGATGTAGCGTAAGCGTCCCTTAAATAGTCCTACGAATAAGTCAAGCCAATAAAAGCACGTGTATTTTTTCTTGAACTTTTGTTTCTTGCCTTCTTTTGTAAATGGTTTTTGTAGTTCAAAAACAATTCTTTTTTCTTTGTAAGTTTTTACAAAAGCTTATTCACTTTATTGTGCTGCTGTCGTTGCACAAATTAATGCGCTACTCAAACAACAACAATATTAAACAAAAATAGCAACAACAGCAAAGAGGAAAATGGCTGCAATCATATGGCAATTGTAACAAAAAAAAAACAAAAACTGTAACATTCTTATAGAAGAAAAACCGGAAAACAATACTGTTGCTTAACACTTTATTTTTATTCAATTTCATATACAATGAACTAAAAAAGTTTTCTTACGCCTTAAAGTTTTATACAATAACGCCTAATCCTCGAAAAGAAACAAGCGAAACAAATCGACACATTTCACCTCGCCAGATACATGTAGAGGTGTGTAAGGTTTGGTTTGAGTTTGGTTTTCCAGTGAAATTCATAAGGCTGTGCAGGATGACGCTAACTGAAACCACATCGTGCGGTATGCAGGAGTTAATACTACAGGCACAATCTACTTTAGATACTCATACTATTCGCGTATGCCTACGATATGATATCATAGGATGCGCACTACGTGGGATAACTTATGTCTTTACAGATAAGTCATTAAAACCAAAACTAATGGTGTCTACGAACTGCTACCCATCGTTCTCAAAAGAAGCATATTATTATGTGTTCCAAGCATCTGGCAATGTCCCAATCCTTGATTATATTGGGGATGGTAGTAACTTTTGCTACACAATAAGGATCCCGATCGAAGTAGGGTGTGATGGAATATTTTTCAGCCAATGCATCCGCTGTTTCATTACCATCTATCCCACAGTGTCCATGTATCTAAAATAACTGAACCTTATTTCTAAGCGAAATCTTTTGCAAGGTATCGTACCAATATTTTATCAGTATAGATGTCATATTGTTCTCTTTGCATTTGGGATCTCTTATAGATCCCAAAGCATAGAGTCTCAATAAACTTTCTCCATTCAGATCTATCCATCGCAATATTCTTGAATTCAGCCCCATGTTCTTGGCATTTTGCTGACCTCGTTTTAGATTTGACTTTACAATGTACGTCCAAGTATGCGGGTTTCATTTAATAGTATTTTTAGCAATATTTGATGTTTCTTTACGGATGTTATGTCCAATAAAATTCCACTTTCGCTTTCGGATATCTTCCGATATTGGAATTAGTCGTGTTTCGTTCTACTGGTTTTGATTTGAATAGTCCAAAACATCATTAGTATTCTGCTAAGCCTCATATTAACAAACACTTGACGCAATTGGATGTCCTTACCACTTGCACTCCATGACTCGCAAACATAGAGTAGTGTCAATTTACATTAAAATGTTTGACGAGAAAATCAAAGAGTTTGAGTTTTTATGTGATGTCAGTTAGTCAGGCGGCCTTGGAGGCTTCGTTATCACAACAGTAATTCTGTAATCAGTAATTCTATGTTGGATTCATGGTCATGAGGGCCATCTTGAAAACGAAAGGGTAGACTGTTTAAATAACTGGAGAGCCCGTCGGGATTTATTGTGCCTGAGCCATGTCTCGGTGTCTCTGTGGGATACAAACGGGAGAAAATTGTGTCATGGACTAAGGTGAAATTCGTTTGTTAGTAGCAAAATGCCACCGCTTTCTCTCGATAGATCCAGAAGGCTATTGCTGCTCATAAATATCGAGATCATTGTACTAAGCGGGCATTGTGATCATAGATTTTGGAATTTCTTGAGGATGATCAGTGTAGATTTTGCAGGACGTATGCCAAGATATCTGTAAGTGCCCAAATATTTCGGCCCAGACGATGATGTTTCTGAGGAAATCTGTGGTGACACCAAAAAAGCTATATCTTTTCTCACTAAATGGGTTTACAGGCTTTATTCGCAGACTCAATCTGATGTGCTGAACTTATTCGGCTGTACAAAAGATTCATCGTGTCTCGGTGAGTTTTGGCCCTGACCTACATAGCATATCTTAGATGGAATGAATTTTTCATTCTGAAAGAAATTTCTGCGCCGGAATCTCAAATATTTGTTGTGCAAGTATCAAGACATCAGAAAGAATTTACCTTCTTCCGAATTTTTCCAGTCCCGCTTTTGCTGACATTTCTGAAAACTTTTGTAGCTTAATATCAAAAAAACTGTAGAAAAGAAGACATACTATATATCATCCACCCGTTCCTAAAGAGCTTTCAAAATTACGCAATTTTCTACCATTACATGACTCACGACAAGAGCATTATATTGCAGAGTAATGCTGACAAAATAGCTGCACTATTGACAAATACACTATTTGGATCGGGAAAGCGAGCCGTCATGTAGAATACGGCATCTGCAACACCATATACCATTTATCAGCCGAATTAGTTCACTGGTACGTTATTACATTAAAGTGCCTTGCAGATAATAAGTGGTCATAAATTTAAGATATTGTTCCATAATTATCCTTAATGAGTTAATCTGGTCAATACTTGGAATATTCGGGCTAAAACCAGACTGTTGTTTTCTTAGGGCTAGCACGAGACTTACTGAAAATCTTTTGGTTTTGACATAGACTTGTTTTAAATCAACTTTTATTTTTAGTTTTTTTTTTTTTTTTTTTTGTTTTAAGCAACAGGTCTTGAATAAATTAACCTTTTTTTCTATTAAAATTTCTTTTTTTTCGAAAAACCACACCTTTTCAATGATACAATATTGTTATTGAAAACGCATCTTCTTCCTTTACTGTTATTGTGTTCAATTTTCCTACAACATGGTAACTTTATATATCACACGATGTTGTCATAAACAATTACAAAACACACACAATGGCAACATGTATTATTTAAAAATAAGTACAGTGATTTGTTGTTGTGTGATATACTTAGAGAAGTACTAAATATAACTCTCTTTGTCATACACTCTTGTTTGCTTTACTCATTTCTTTGTTACTTCTATTCAATTGTATTCCTATTTGTGTCTGTGTGTTTATAAGTGGGTATGCGTACTTATATATTTTTTTAAGAGTTACAATTAACTTTTAATAATAAAAGCTATAACAATAGCACTTGTAACTGCAGTACAACAATAAACTATATATATGAATTTGTAAATAAAACAAATGTTAACAATCTGGCATGAATTTTTTAAAGTAGTAAATCAATAAAGATGGCAGCACAAGTAAAATTAGTACGATAAAAATAATACAAGACGAAAAACAGATGAGAAGTCAAAGTCAGGCAAATAATAGTCGTAAACATGAAATGTCATTAAAAGGTCATAAACAACATAACTATCATACATAGTTCATAATTAATAATAAAAAACAATTTATAATGCGGTTTTTCTTTATATTTTCTTTAAGAACTTACATCTTGACATTGAGCTGGCTTGATAATCCAATTAATTGGATAAAAGTTATTAAACATTATAGTGATAAAAGCGTTAATAAATTTGTATTTAAAGTTGAAACTTTTCCTTTTTATTTCCTTTCCTTTTGTTCAGTACTGCAGCAGTTAACTTAACAAGATAATCAAATAAGGTTATGTTGGCAACACTTTATTAAAGAGCAGAAGAATTTTTTTTTTTTTAAGAGTACTTGTATTAAAATATCTTAACAGCTTCTTAGGCTCTTCCGGATTTCTAATAATAGTTATTCTCAATTCTCTTTTCTTTTATTATTATTTGTTCATTATATTCAAGAGCCTGGGAACTTAAAGTCTCAAATTGTTGTGCAGAAAGTTAAAACAGGAAAACAAAAAATTACAACTTTGCGTCTTTCGAGTGGTTGTGATAAAAAAATAAAAAGTGGGAAGGACAACGGCAACAACAATAATAAAAATAATAATTTTTTTTATTTTGCAAATTTTACTCGTTGCAACACGATACTTTAAAAAAATTACTTAATTTTTCTTTTTGATTTCCCTATTAAATTATTGATTTTAAAATTTTTTCTTCGTTTGTATAATCGATGATTTTGTTTATACGAACGACCCTAAATGGACAAGAGAAACAAGAAATGCTGGTCAGTGTGACAAAAAAACGCACTGTTTTTCCAACTTTAAATTAATTTTTTAAGTTGGGTTTTTATTTATTTATTTATTTTTTTTATTGTATCACCACCGTAATTTCGTACAATTCTTGTTTACACGTTTGCGTTTATTTTGCGTTGTTTAACATTTGACCAACCACGAAAAACTGAGGAAAGAATTCAAGAAATTATACAGGAATCCAACAGAAATTCTCCTCGCTGGCTGTTTGCAAAGCATAAAATAGAATAGAAAAGTCATTTGTTTCTTTAGCTACAAATATTGTATAGGAATGTCATGCCATGTCAAGCGGTGGTGCACACTGATGGTTAAAAGTGAAAATCTCTGGAAATTTGTTAATAATCACGAATTCTATCATTGGCACTTGCCGAAATCAGTATTAGGTCAGCTTTTTTTGAATCAATTTTAATTTATTTTTAACTGTCATTGCTATGTAAATGACGATCCGGTTTTTCGCAAAGCATGAAAGGGTACCGAATGGCACCCTTGGCCTTGGCCTTTATATCAGGAAGATGGCAGCAGTGAGTGCCGTAAGGTTAAGTGAGCCGGGTCACTCATGCTAGTCACTCATGCTAGTCACTCATGCTAGTCTATTATTACGAGAAGCTCAATGCACTGATGGAACTAATTAAACTATACCGACTTTGTCGTTCAATATAAACTTCACTACTCTCTTTCCCACCATTTGGGGGTCATTCGCTGAACACTTTTGATACTACGGCCCACTCGGATGGTTTTCAAATGGACTATAGTGTTGGAGCGGGTATATACATTCACACACTTGAAGTTCAAAGATCTATGCATCTTCCCGACAGTTCCAGTGCCTTTAAAATGGAAGTTCTGACGATAAAAAAGGCCTAGGCTGCTTAACACTAATTTCATGTTTAAATGCAATATGGCTATACTCTTAGTTATCCAAGCTGCATTACAGTTACTACAACATAACTTTAGTCTGGGTGGCGGGACACCGAAATATTGAGTGTAAAGAAAAAGCGGACGTACTGGCTAGGAATTAATCTACCACATTACATTACTCTTGCAGAATCGGTTTTTTCACCAATTAGCTTGATAAAAAGAAAAATTTGCGCAAGACACCATCGAATCACGGGTCGAAGGTTGATTGGTCAGACTATAGGATAAACGAAATACGGCCTTGGGAGAACATCAACTTTGTATATTATAAATCGTAAAGTTGCTGGCAGGATGACAGCGGTAATAGCGGATGTGTGATGAAATGAGAGTGCAGTTATCAACATCATTAGACAACCCTCAAAAGTTATTCCAAGTTAAAGTACATTAAAAGAAATTGTAACCTTGTTCTTAAAAAAGTTTTAAACAAATAGATCAGATACCGAATATACACCTCTTGACATAATAAAGAAAATATTTCATTTTATGGTCTGTAGTAATCATGTACTGAATGAAATTTAAAATATCAAACAATAACGGATAAATTTATTCTTATGCATTTTTTGTTATTCACTGTAAATGTTAAAACTCTTATATTTCTTATGTCATCCAAGAGAGTGTGATGTTATTTCCAATGAAAGAGCGAGAGAGTAGTTGCATGGAAGTAAAGAGAATCAGAGTTGCCACAAGTTATGAAAACTGTTTAATACTGGGAATTATATAATTATACACTATCGTGTAGATTCATTTTCGCGGCGTATACTGCAGTACTATATCTTCTTTTCTATAATTAAACGAGACTTACCCACCTGTTTTGAGACCAGAAAAATAGACCGTATTTGAAGGGTCAAAAAATTAAGAAGCAAACTGCCAAGATAAGATGTAAGGATCCTTATAGGGCCACTGGGCTCTTATATGAAATCTTATATGAATGCGCGTTTGTTGTTTGTTTGTTTGTGCCTTACAGACAGCTAAACGGCTGAACCGATTTTCTTGAAATTTTTACGGTATTACTCTGTATGTCTGAAAAAAACTATAGGCTATATATACGACCAGTGTGTATATATTTCTCTACGTCTTCAAAATGGTGACAGAAAGAGTCTCTAAATTTGGCCCAAATAGTTCAGTCAATATAAATCATCATTGGAAAAGTAGGTGAAATTGGACAAATGAGGTACCATGCCCCATACAAACTAATTATTGATTTCATTATATCTTTAGAGCGGTTAAAGCTAAAGTTTTATAACTAATAAAAATCATGAGTCAAAAAATGAACGGAATTGGACAAGTGGGCGTGGCACCTCCCATTCAAACTGAATATTAAATTTTGTATATCTTAAGAAGGCTTATAGTAGAAATTTCTAGATTAGGCTCAAATAACGTCGTGAACAATACACATTATCAGCCAGTAACTGGACGAGATTGGATTCCTTTCCTACTAAATACTGAATTTCGTGTATACGTTATCATTTCACATTAGCCAAAGAGCCAATAAAAGCTATCTTTAAAGTACGTATACTACATATATATATAAAAATGAATGCGTTTTTGTTTGAAGACTGTATACAGTTAAAAAAACAGAAACTACAGTGTCTTTGTGGAGGTAACTATAGGCTATCTCCAATGATTGGATTTGGGCCGGAAGGGAAAAAAAGAATAGAATACGGAATGGAGAAAAAGAATACAAAAATTTAACTAATGGGTTAATTATGGGTGGCAACAGAACAAAAGTTCTGTTGCCAGTTGCCGAAAATTGCTTTAGGTATGGCAACTGGCAACTAAAACTCTATTCAAATTTCTCTTTAGGCAATCACAAATTTCTAGTTGCCATTCGGCAACGCATCTAAAGTTCTGTTGCCATCCATAATCGATCCATAAGATGGTATTTCAGATAATAATTAAGATGGGATAGCGAAACATACCGGATTTTGGCTAGTCTCATATAAAATATGCAATAAAAGCTGTGATGATTTAGAGGCGGATGAGTGTAAAGAAAATTTGTTTAAGGCTGTGCCTGCTTCTTTGGTCGAAAAAGATTTTGCGATAAAAACGCTTCTAAAAAATTGACTGGGTGGCTGTCAGGAAATGGATATAAACGAGACAAATTCTTTTCAACTATTCAACTATTAAGATCCCCCAGTCTTGTCGATTATACAAGTCCAACTCCTCTATTATATAGTTAATCACACTGATACTTTCTGTATGTAACGTGTTTAGATGTAAAGTTTAGGTCTTCTTAAATCAAACCTACACGGGATGCTGTTTCTTGAATTGTATTCAATTTGATTTGCATTTCGGCAAAAGTTTGGAAGTGGAGGCAGATGTCGTCGGTAGCAAATATACATAAATTAATTAAAATTAAAAGTAATAGAGACACGTTCTTTCATTGCATCTATTTTGTTTTATTTTACTTCTTACTTTTGTTTAAATAAATTTACAAGCATTTTTAGTTCTTGTGTGTTACTTTACTTCCATTTAAATCTATAATATTCTTTTAAAATACAAATTTCTTTTCTAGTAGTGTTTCAATTTATGATATCATATTGACTTTTAATTTAAATAAATCAAAAACAATAGTTTTGGTGTTTAATTTTTCAAAAATTTAAGTAGAGTTTATGAAGTATATTTTTTGAGTAAATGTGTGAATAAAGCTTGTTGAATTACAAATTTTTAGTTAATAAAAAGTCGTAACGATCTATATTTTTATAAATAATAGACTATATGTATATTATAAAACAAACAAGAAGACAAAACTTAATAAATAAATAACAATTGAAATGCATTTAGAAATACGGGTATGTTCTGTAAACCGAAAACCAGGGAAATTGAAATGAGTATTCAAAGGCAAATAAAACTTAACTGAAAAGAAGTTATTTGAAAGACAATTAAGCGAATTAATAAAGAAAAATATCAAAATCTTGTCAGTTGAAAAAGTTATAACAATTTGAAGTTTCTGTCGATTTCAATTTGACTCGATATCGGTTTACAGAATATATCCAATAGACATTAAGTTAGAAATGAAACAATTAGTATTTAATATTAAAAGGGTTTTAACAATCTAAAATAGTTTAAATATTAATTGTGGTTAAATAAAAATTAAAGCTTTGATTTGAATTAAAATGCTATAAGTAATTTAAAAAGCAGGGCGATGATGGGTTGAGGACAGTAATAAATAATTTTTTTTTTTTTTTAATTTTATAACATTCATCCATTGCATTCTAATCTAAAATAATGTACGTTTGCTTTGTTGTATGTATGTATGTATGTATGTATGTATATATAAACTTTTGGTACTGAAAAAATATATTTTTATTTTTATTATTTGTGGTTATGTCAGTAGTATGTATATATTTTTATAAAAATAATGTTTGTTTTCCATAAATATGTTTTCAATTTTTTACTTCTGCTTTATATCTTTACTTTCAATAATTTCTCTTTCTATTTCTTTTAATTTTTGTATTTCTCTCTAATTAAAGCACTTTTCCATAAATATTTTTAGTAAAGTAGTAAGTGTAGGTTTTGCTTTTTCAATTTAATTTTAGGCAAAAACAAACATATATACATATATTTTATTAATTTAGCAGCCAAAACATTTCAAGTACTTTTATTAATATTTTTTTATATATTTTTAATTTTACTTTGTATTATTCTTTTGGTAAATTTGGAACTTTTCATTATAGAATTTTCTTATATTCTTTTTCTTTCATTTAGCCTTTAAATTCGTATTTTTGTCCTCTCTTTTTTAGATGAAAAATTCCTTAAACTATCTGCGCAAATCCACAACACGTATTTTCTGTTGTGCATCCACTTGTATATGTTGGGCTTCCTTTAGTAAAAATCAAAAACAAATTATTTTAATTAAGAATTATTAAAATATTTTTAATAATAAAATTACCATAAATAATGGCGGATCATTGGGATGTGGATGAAACCCGCTTTTTCGGCATTCAGCAATATAATTCAGACCATAATTTGGGGTAAGTATAAAGAAACCGGTACTAATTGGAAAACAAATACAAAAAAATAAAAAAATTAAATAAAAATCTTACTTTTTAATAAAAAATAATAACTAACGTTTGATATTTTGGTGCACAGACAATAGCAATTGCCTCTGGCATCATTATTTGATAAGAACAGTGTGTATGCAAGTCCACCGATGATAAGAATGATGTTTGACTGGGATGTGTCTGCAACAAATTTTAAATTATTTAAAATTTTTGTTTTTTACACAATTATTTTGGCCAAACTCACATGTATCCAACCCAGTGTTATTAAATTTTGTTCATCTTGTATCTCAAATATTTCCTCTTCATGCATCGTGGTACATGAATCCGGTGTACCTTGTTGTTTTGGTATTATGACATGGGTGATATATAAACGATTATGTGCTAAATGTCCTGCCAATATGCCACATGTTTCTATATTTTTATTTGTATTTGCTTGGGCAAGTTGCAGAAATACATCCATTGTATTTTCGGGTATAACAACGGTACGCAATGAACCTTCTAGCAGGGAATTTGAACGATCGTATTGTGGTTTTTGAGAGCGATCGAATGCAGGTTTTGAGGGTAAACTGACCAACGAAATATTGAAACATTTTAATAAGAAAATAAATACAAATTTTAATTTTACTTACTTTGTTCGCTTGTCTTCTTTATCCGTACTATCGTTTGGCAGCAATAAGTTCGATTTCTGACCACCACCTGTTGGAAAATCATTGGGATAAACAACTTGATCGAGCATACCCATATCCGGTGCTGTGGGTTGAACATTTGGATCCATTTGTACATGTAGATTGGCGGGTATTAGGGAATTAGCTTTTTTAGTAGAATCATTAGCAGACGCGTCTCTTAAACGTCGTCTTTCACGTTCCATTTCACGTACACGTTCAGCCTCTTTACTCGCCAAAAATTGTTCATATTCACGTTGATAACGTTCCAAGATTTTGACACGTAACTTTTCTGAAGTAGGCATAACTTCTTCTTTAATACGTTTATTAATGAATTTCATTTCAGCCTTAATGCTGGGATAATTGGGATGATTGCGTATCTTTTCGACAAACAATGTTAAATATTTCATATACAGTATGAAGGCATTTTCATGGTCACCCTCAGTGAGATAGACTTGAGCCATGCGTAACATTTCAGTGCCAGAACGATAGTAACTGCAAAGAAAGTAGAACATTTTTATATAAAAATGAGCTACGAAGTAAATTTATTATTATTAGCCTGCCTCTGCTAAATAAATGTAAATTGTGTGTGCGTGAATATCAACAGGAGTCTAACCTTCATTGGGTGTGTTGGTTGGTTGGTTGGCTGGTTATAGACAAAAAGGATTTAAAATCTAACCTCATTATAAGGTCATAAGTATATATATATCAACAACCTTGTATAGCTATTTTGCACTCTTTTGCTAATATTTTAAAATCACACACACACACATACACGCACATAGAGCCCAATAAGAAACTAAAATGCATGTCAGGGCAAAGGAAGAGCGACAAGGTTAAAAGTTATGCAAATAGCATTCATTTCCAAAATCACAAATATTTTCATAGATTCCCTGTAATCTTACCGATTTATAGATTGTTTAGGATCCACATCTATACCATTTCCATGATTCACCAAATAACGCATACGTTCCTGGGGCTCTACTATTCCCATGCCCATGTAATTTATGGCTTTTGAAGACATCTTTCTATGAGTATATGCTCTGCTCTGCTCTGTATCAATTGCTTTTGTCGTAGTGAATTTGTTTTTGGAATTGGTTTTACAGAGTAATTAAAACACTTCTATTCATATAGAATTTGTTTTTATTTTTTCGTAATAATTTTAAATTTTTCTTAAATTTTTTCTTTTTTTAACAACAATTACTATAATTACTCATTATGTAGTAGAGAGATCAAAACAAAAAACATTCGAAATGAAAGTATATAGAAAGAAAAGAAATGTCAAAAGAAAAAGAATAAATAAAAATTGTACAGCGGCGTTTGAAAGCAACAGCGGTTGCTTTAAAAGGGGATTAAAATAACACAGAGGGCGTTGTTGTTAATAAATTTGAAATACGTATGTTATGCAAGCAGGGCTGCCAGATAAAATTTTAAGAAAATCATCAATTTACTGCTAAATTGTTCTTAATATCGTCGTTTCAATTCAGAAGAATGTGTGTATTTTATAGTTTAAACTTTAAATTAAAAATTATTAGAATCTACATATTTTTAATTAAAACGCCCTATGTATGTACACATCACAGCTTGTACTACATACATAAGTATATATTATGTACTGAAAGCAAAGACTCAAGATCTGTGTGGCTGTGAACACCACACCATTAGGGTAAATATTGTAGTGAAACTATCTGGAATAACAGGTTGAGACTAATAAAGCCCCAGGACTAGACAACATACATTATGAGCTAATTGAGGCATCTACGCGAATTAGAGCCAGGCTCTTAATCGGCACCATATAGCACTTCTAGCATACCAAGGAGCTAAGCGACAAGCTATAAGGAGCAATTATAAACCAGAAAATAGCGTTTTGACTCAGTGCAAAATCTAGCTTGTAATTACTTTGATCAACATCATTAATCGTCAAGAAACGGTTTTGACACCTTAACACATTAAGCAATTTGGAATGCACTGACTTGTAAAAGAACACCTAGGAAGACCATCGATGTTATATGAGCTCTTTACACGAACGCAAGTTGCTATGTATTTGTTAGACGGGGTATAAACGAATATCCCGATGACATCTGTCTTTTGGTGTACAGATATGATGACATGCAGAGAAAGCTTGAACCAGTGCAGTTAAAGTCATCAAGAACAATCCTTATAATTCATATCGCCAGGACGAAAGTTACAGGAACTATTACCTCTAATACAATTAGTCTCCAAATAACAACCAACATATGCAAGACGTAACATCATTCTTTTAACTTGAAATTTAGAATTTAGTGTAGTTGTTAAAGTACACACATACAACACAAGTGGTCCAAGCTCGAGTCCCCAGCAGACGATATGATGATTTCGGTTTAGAGTGTTTAATAAAGAGACTTAAACCTCCATCCAGACAAATCCATCCAAATGAAGCCCCTTGACCATCTAGTTTACTTCTTGCGATGATGACTAACATAAGAGGAATGGTCAGAAGAAAACGCCACCTACTGAGAGAAAATTACAATGCTAAGTAAGGATCACCACCACCACTTAGCAAAGATCTTCACCACTACGCAATCATATGGAGACGAGCTCCAGTAGATTAATCATCTACTTAGAAATGGATGCTTTGTGGAAAGCTAATATGCCTCCTAGAAGAGTGACGGAGAAAAAATCAATCATTTGGCCGCCTCAAATGTATATGGCGATCCAGGAACGTCAGGGTCTATGCGGCACTAGTTGGCATTCGGGCTTGCTCTATTCTGATTTCAGTTGTGTCAGAATTACTCCTGTTGTCAGTGTCAGGTTTTCTTTTGTGTTTGCTACAGGCGATGGGCGATCTTCAATTACGACTTTCATGTGGTTTACTTCGAACGCGGGATTGGCGGTGTCTCTAAAAGGATCGATACGACAGATACTGCACAAATATACGTATGTTTTCTTGGTATATTCGAAGGTTCCTCCTGCGGTATGTCAGGATTATCTAACTGTATTAAAGTTGGAATGACACGCGCGATGGCATAGAGTGGGAACATGACATTGTGTCCCTTGTTTGATCGAGCCTTTATTTTCTAGTGTAAATGGACAGTCATTAGGGTATCAGGGTGGAATATTTCCATTGGCTATCACTAAGAGAAGGTGATTACACAGAAGTAGCATAACCTCTTAGCAAGGATAAGACTCGTTGTAATACACGGTGGAAGACAACGTTAAACAGCAGTGGAGATAAAACACATCCTTGCCTAATATCAGCTTTGATGGGAATTGGTCGGATAACGCTATCATATAGGATACGCACTATAAATTACAGATTCTTTTGCAAATTAAATAAAATCAAAAACTGCAAACTTCGGAATTCGGTACAATATTGCAATAAGAACAATTAATATGTACATTTAAGGTAGTAATTTTTTCGTATTGTGAAAACCGTCATTTTAAGAACAAAAGTTGTTACAGGCATCTACCTGGTAGCGAACGTCACAATGAATCATTGTGACAAACGCTGACAATAGTAAATCATTACTAACTGACGATGAATTTTCTTTCTTGTCATACATGACTTTAAAGTAATTGTCAAACATTTTATAAATGCCAAAAGTTAATTACCTTGCAGGTGTCCTTGTATTAGTGAGTTGTAACAGATAATATATCTTTTTAATGAGACAATATAGCAGTTAACATTTAGTCGACTCATAATAGACAATATCACTAACTTTTGGTTCTTTAGTTCGGCGATGTTACAATGATTTTAAAACAAAATAAAAACAAATTAAGTCCAAAAAATATTATAAAGCTCAAAACCACGAAAATGATTTTAAATTTTATTAAGTAGACATAAATAACCTAAATATTACAGCCGTACATATACATATGCTTACTTTTTATATAACAATTTTAATCACTTTCTAAAGCAGAATCACTGGTACCATTCTCTTGTTCGAGCAGAGCCCTAAATTCCTTTACTTTGATCTTGTGTGGCACTATTTGCTGTAGATATGCTAAACTATCGTTGTTCTGTACAAGATCAGCCAAGTGTTTGTACTCTAATGTATTTGGTTTATTTCCATTATTATAAGATTCTCGACTGAAATGCTTAATAAACATTTCCTAAATAGGTATATACAGAAAATTATTACAGAAAAAACGTATGATGCGCTTTTTTTTCTACTCACCGTCGTTTTAGTCACTAGATATAGAGTTTCTTTAGTAATATTATTAGTTTCCAAGGTACACTTCATTATATTGCGTATACGTGTTTGGGGTAATTCAGTTGTCATGTTTAAAAATTTTAATTTGCCCAACCAATACAAAATACCAAAGAGATTCAATTTATTTAAGCTTTTAATATAATGGCCTTTTGTGAAATGTCTTACTTTTGTAAGCATAACTGATAACTGTAGAATCAGAATAAGATGCCTCCCATGTTATTGTAATTAAAGTTGCCAGTGATTCAGTCTCATACCACATTTTAACGGCGTTAAAAAATAATGTACTTCTTTGTACAGTGACTGACAGCTTATTGTAAGCACATGCTTACGTCATAGAAAACCGTTACTTTTTATTTTACTTTATATTATTTTCTGCTAAGACGGGTCAACGGACAAATTTAGAAAAGCGAAAATTAGTTTTAAATCTTTTTGTTAATAAGAAACCTGTTTGAAATAGTTGAGATGCTAGAACTTAGTACGTGAGAATCGAGTGATAGACGAAATTAAAAATTTTCGAAAAATTACTCGCTCTAAAAATGATGGCAGAAATTGAAAATGAAGTGAATACCAAATGATGTATGGAAACAACGCTTTGCGTCTTGTGGGAGAATATACAAAGTTGGCTTAAATTTGCTTAAAGTTAAGTATGCTTTTGATATTCACCCTCATAGCGCTAGCCGGCAAAAAAAAAAATCTGTAAAAAATCACCGATCTTCTCAGTGCCGTGTGCTGAAACTCTATATATGTAGAGGGCTTCACGTACGCTCTTTGGGAAAGTAGTTTTCTGTAAATATAGGAGACCATCAGGTCTGATTTCCCATTTTTATTTAATATAGTATTCGATGTTCTACTACGACAAGTAACAAATATTAGAAGCGGTTTAATTTGGGACCTAAATGGCTGCCTGGTAATTATCGAGTATGCTGATGACATATCTATGTATGTCTCCTACCGTACAATTTCAGAGATATATCTGACCTCCTTTAGCTTATATACACGATTGCACGTGGTATCGACTTACAAGTTAATGGAGAAGACGAAAGTTTTACGCATAAACACAACCGATACCTCGCAGTTTACACAGAGCTTGAAGACCTACAATCCTTTTTGTACATGGTGGTGCACCAATTGTTCTACAATAAGAAATTCAAACAACTTTTTTTCTAATCAATATATTTTATCTATTTTTATGACATAAAAAATTCAATTTAATTTTATAAAACTAATTGTGTTTGAAGATGATAGACCGTAAAATGACCTCCATGCTCAACCAAGCCATGCTATACCTGATCAGAAGGTTATTCATTATTATTCATTCATTCTGGGGACACCATTTTTGTTGTTTCCAGCTATATGGCCAACAACCATGACGAAACTCCCACAAATGGCAAAATTCGTGGCTTGACAAGTGCGGGGAAGCTCGAACACGAGCGTAAAGGGTGAGACTCTCTGATTTTATCCTTTATAGTTCCGTCTGATTGACCATCCTTGGATAAGATTTACACCATATACGACAATTTTGCTTGTTTACATTGCCGTTTAGATCAAAATGGGCCTAATCAGACATAAACAAGCATTTTATCAAGCTGTTGTCTTCTTCGGCAATTTTTTTTAATATTTAGGCAAAATTCCAAGCGAATAATCAAATCCAGAGGATTTAACTTGCTTCTAATTTGGACTTTTGGTACGGTAACAAGTTAAAGTCATCCTTTGTAATGACTGTCTGCTAATTCCAATTTGCACCGATAAGTTTCGTATCGAATCGCTTGGAGTTGTCTGAACTGACAATGCTACAACCGTGATTGTGTCTTAACCCCGAACATGAGGATCTCGATGGTATGGTGTTCATGGGATGTTTCCAGATTCTGGAAACATGCTTACCATCATAATCGTTCATTTACTCGGGTAAGAGCCGCCAAACTCCAGCCTAAATTTCCATTGTACGGAAATGACGGGCTGTAAACCCTGGTGCCTAAGTATTTATTTTAATAAACCTTAATAACAAATAAATAATCCAGGAAGTAAAAGTTATCACGTTTTGTTTTTGTAACACGATTCGTGTTCCACCCTGTGCTTGGGTACCGTCATGTCCCCTACTGACCTTCGAAGCTCTACAAAAAGTGTAGAAATCTCCACCAGTTTATATTTGAACTAAACGTTTCTATGTTACTATATGGTTGCGAGTTCTGGACCACTTCAGAACTAAACAATTGTTTACGAATGCTATTGAAAATATTCTAGCCAAACTTAATTTCTAACAATGACGTATGGGAACGTGCGGAGGATTCACCAATCCACAATCAAATAGCCAGAAAAATATGGAGTTGGATTGGCCACATTTTGAGAAGATCGAATGGGAATATAGCTTATTTTGTAATTAAATTGAACCCAGTAGAAGAAGAGGTAGTAGAAGAAGAGGTAGATCTGCCAGTAAGAAGGCAAATTGATAAATAACTCTATTCGAAAGAGCTGAGCAAAAATGCAACTTTGGCGTTAGAGAGATTAAGATGGAAGAACTTTATTGTGAACGTTCGCTACAATCTAAAACTATAGGAGCCAACATATATGTGACAAAGCTCGGAAAAAACCACTCTTTTTGGCTCGATTGGCATGATTTAACTCTTTACAGAGAGAGCTTGAGAATAACACCTAAAGCAACAGAAAGAAAATACGTTGTTGTGTAAGGTACCATATTGACGGTCTTGACCGACTATAACTCTTTTCTTTTAATTTCTTTATCAGTAGATTTTTTTTTCAATAATTCCATTGATAAGTTTAGTTGGCTTTTATGGTTTTATTTTTATATCATTTGCAGGCATTGGAGGCTCAAACACAGAGGCAAAATGCCATAATATTCTAATCTGATTTTAATCCGATTTTACACAATATTTCTTTATCTTTCTATCGATTCTATTTTGCTTTACGGGTGGTTAGAAAACGAACCTCTTGAACTTGTTCCTCTACAGCAAAAATGTATAAAAAATAATCGAAAAAATTTTAATATTTTTAAATATTTTTATTTCCATTGGCTTGGCTTTTTAGTAGCTTTTCGAGGGTTGATTAGTGCCGTGTGAACATTTTTGATTATTGAAAATAATTTTTTGCTTTAAACAAATTTAAGAAAACGTAGTAAGTTATTTCTAAAAATAAATTTTAATTTTTGGTTGTCGTATAATTAAGTGGTTATCAGCTTTGACATTGGAATTACAACTAATAGGACTAAACTTACAACCAGAGAAACCAAAGATATGCTCTTAAAAAAGTGTTTTATGAGCATAAAATATGCAATGAAAATCCAAAAATATTTTACAGCACAAAAAATTAAAATATGCTCTTTAAATAAGAAAAAAATGGCGAAAACATGCTTTTAAAATAGAGATACGCATAAAATACTGTTATGCACAAAGTATGCACTAACAAATCGATGTTAAAATTCATAAAAATTCATGAGACAGATAAATAACTTACATCTGACTTGATTGGTTGAATTAGAGAAAACGCAATTGTATACTTCAGGTTTCCCTGCTTATAACTCTATTGCCAACATTTTTTGTAAAAACTCTTTTACACGATCAGTATTAAATAATTATTTGTGGTAACTTTACAGTTACTAATCTGAAAACAGAATGCACATACGCATCAAAGGATAAAATAGCGCTGTACTAGCCTAGTAATCGTGGCTAATACAAGCATGTATGTGTTTATAAAGTAGCACGCCGTTTCAATGGCTACCTTGTTCTTGCTGTAAGTTCAGGGTGAATCCAATAATAATGTCCTAAATAACGAGCCGAGATCTAAAAAATGCTTGCCTTGTTGACGTCATTGTGCGTGACAAATTAAAACTGCAGCTGGGTTATTTACATCGTTCTATTCCTAGGATCATTGCATTGCATTTTCATCAGTCTGACCACAGCGATTATGAGGCCTTAACAAGAACATTACTTTCTGGTTAAGGAATTTTCTTTCTTCCTATATCTTCTGGTCATGGCAACAGCTTTGGTATTGATTTATCATGGCGACATGGAGGAACCTTTTTGGGGATTTCAGTAGACAATATTTCTAATTACTTCATTTGATGGCATCAAGTTAGGCCAGAAGATACGCTTTATTCACTCGTAACAGTAGTTAGCAAACTTCAGCAATTTCAGCATTTCTCGAGATGCAGCGTTTGTCTTGCTCTAATTGTTTTCAATAACTTTTTGAGAGCCACAATGGCTGCTTTCCTATATGTCTCTATACACCCTCACAGCAGTGTTTAAATCAAGCAATAATACTTTGCAACACTGAAAAACAAATGCATTGTCATTTTAAACTTTTTAAAACTTTAAATTTTTAATTAAAATTATTATTTGAAGTAAAATTGTTAAATATTACTTTCCGCCATTATTTAATAATGCTCTAGCTGCGTTTGTTTGTGCATCAGCTAGGAAAATGATGACTTTAGCATTACAATACGTTGTCAAAGTTTGCATGGTTGCCTTTAGGAGTTTGTGACATTGTCGCAATGCAAAGCAACATGTCTTTAGGAAGGCAGCGAATTTTTTGGCTTACCCTGTTAAAGTTCTACGTCTTAATAAAGACATTGTCTGTGTTACATAGGTCGTTTAAGCTTCTGTACAGACTTCATATTGTGCCTCTACTGTTCTGTAGCGTTGCCTTGTCCATAATGTTATCAAGAATAATGTTAAAAAGTTGTACAATCTTGATGTACTCCACCGACTGAAGTTTGATTGCTTACAGGAGGCTATTGCATCTAAAATTTGTCAAGTTGCCTTATTCCTCATAGTATAAGCTCAGAGTTAGAGAGACTACTTTCGTTGTCAGATCCTTGCATAAAGTACTCCATATAACTTTGTGATCCAGTATATTAAATGCTTTTTCGCATTTTTTTCTCCATTACCCCTACTTGGGAACATCTCGCCCCCACAAAACATCTTATATACTTGCCTTGTTTCAGTTTCCTAAACAGCTTTAGTCATTTCAGCTAAGTAGGTCTTTGGTCTGTTTTAGCAAGTTCTATGATTTACCGTTGTCCAGGAACAACGGTTTTTGAGTATTTGGTGCAGTGATGGGGAACATTGTTTATCATTGATTCTACCTTTTTTTCCCCAAGAGGTGACATTGTCTGACTTTCCTATGATCTTATCCCCTTTTCGCCTAAAGAACGCAAAATTTCAACGTTGTCAATAATCATGCTGTTCAAGTTTCTTCGACAGCACAATGTTATGCTCTTATAGGTTCCATCCTCATAATAAGCCGGATTTACCTTATAACTGTGTTCAAATCAGTTGCTGACTAACCCTAACGTTTCTGGATCTTCTTGTTATTAGCCACTATGACAAAAGAATGTTATTTAATGAATTTTTGTTGTAAAAAAGTATTTATCTTCTTGGTGACCTTATGTTTAAAAAATTATACTTATGCTTAAAATTGTTCATGGTGCCAAGATTTAATAATGTACTAATGTTATGATGATGTTCCAGCTTGTATTAAAATTCAGGTAGCGTAACTAAGCCAAAATTGCGAAAATGTTTAATCAATAAAATATAGTGATTGTGTATAGTGTGTGGGAAAACCCATATACCGGGTGTTTTTTTACAGTTACACAAGTTTAAATCATAATAAAACAATGAAATATATTTTTAATATATATTTATCAATGAAACAGGCTTTATTGTATAGAATATTTTATGGCATTAGTGTTTAAACATGATGTCGGCCATGTGGCCGCCACGGCTGGCGCGTTTAAGGCGCGCTCTAGAACACAAATTTTCACAAAGTTTTCGCAGCGTATGCATCCGTATTTTGCCAATAACTTTTCGAATCTTGATTTTCAGGTATTCAATTGTCTATGGCTTATCGACGTAGGCAAATGACTACATAGCCCCAAAGCAAAAAATAATCCAATAGGGTCAAATCACCAACATGATCTTGGTGGCCAATTAATTACGTGCAATTATTCTTCCATTCAGCAGGGTTGACAAAAACCTGTTTTTTTAATAAAACCCAACCCACCGGATTTTATTGGATTTTTTGATGTTTTTTTTTTGGTTTTATTGCGTTTTATAACTGCTTCCCAATTTCTTTCAAGTCAACAATATTTTTTGTTTTTAGTACAATTACATCTTTTTTAGTATTTATAATACAATTTTGCACTCTTAGTGCGATCAAGGCATCATTGTGTACTATAAGATACTAAAACTCGGTGATCAGAGCAGACTGTAATTACTTCGTTTAAACTGTGCATTATGAGAAAACGGTCGTAATACAATATAAAAAGAAACAGACAGATAAGGTTTTTACCTTTGCATGACAACGCTCGGTCTCACGTCGCCAAAGTTGCCAAGCAGGTGTTAGAAACGATCAAATGCCACCCCTACTGAATATTGTCTGTTTCGACGGATATAATATCTTTTAGCATATCACCGAAGCACTTACTTTGAGGATATATAAAATCATCTTCAAATTGTATCGATTAAAAAGACGAGAAGTAAGCAGTGATTCGATAAATTTTATTTTATTAAATTTTTTATTTCATTATCTTTTTGTGCTAAAAAACGGACCGATTTAAATTATACTCCCAACATGTACAATTTCATTATTTTTATTGTAAATAAATTACGAAAACCTTTAAATAAAAAAACCCACCCGGAGTTTTTTTTAAATATAATATCCAGTAAAACCCGACGATGCTCTGAGGTTACCCAGTGGGTTGCCAACCATGACATTCAGTAAATCAATTGTAGAGCGCGCTTTGTGACATGTGAATCCGTCCTGTTGTAACAACATGTCAGCAAGATTAATGCCAGCTAGGTTCGAAAAAATTTATAATCATGTTTCTTTGCCGTTCCCCTCCGCCAGCCACAAAAGCGCACTAAACAGTAATGGTGTTTCGACAAAAGCTTGTGGAATATCTGTACTCCAAATGCGATAATTCTGCTTATTTACTTACCTATTTAACCAAAAATGACGAACAGAACCATTATTTTAATTTTAATTACAAATTTGCAAGCGTTGTAGATGTTTGTATAAGTCTATCCATAATGAAATGTCAAACCAAACTAAACAAAAAGCAACTGTCAGCTGTTAAGTCGGCTGTCAAATAAAATAGTATTGTCAAGTCAAAGTTATGAACCTCTAAAAACACACCCGATAATAATGTGAATGAAAACTGTTTTATAAAGATTATAAACAAAGTGCACCTTAGAATCAGTAACAAAAAGAGTTCATAAAACCATAATTTTTATCAAAAATTAATAATTGAATTATAAAAAAGAAGATAATAAAACGGTAATAATTTTTATTGTAAATTTAAAAATTAAAAATCAAATAACTGAAAAAAAATTAACATAATAATGCCTTAAAATGCATTGGAAATGTTTTCAATATAATAAAGGGGCTTAAATTTCAAATGAAAAACAAATAAAGGCATAGTCGATTTAGTCCGACTAGATAATGCACTACATAGAAAACAAAAAGCAACTTAATCATGTTAACAAAAAAGTCAAACTGAAATGGTTTTATTCGGATTGGACATCTGCCGATAACGTTTTAAATTATACACAAAACTTTTTTATTACGCTGTTGATAATATTGGATTTTTTGATAACTGAACAGCATTTGCAAAAATTTAAATTTTTTTGTTTTAACTAGAAAAAAACTGCAGTTGAAGCATATCCTGTGCCTGTGAAAATTCAGAGTGAATATGCTTCAAATAACACGTCATATAGAGAATCGTTTCGGCGCTTAAAAAGAAGTGATTTCAACGTTGAAGATAGACCTCACTGGGAACAGCAAATACATATAATACTCGAAAAATATCTGAATCTAAACCATGTTGAGTATGCACTTATGTACGTTCAGAGTTTGTAAAAATGTAAGTAAATACAAACGTAAGCGTTCACAAAGCAAGAATTTAATCAAGAGGCTTGACGTCTCGTACGATCGTAGAGGATGAAATGATGTTTTAATAATTCAATTATTTGGTTGACATCTATGGCACGTAGCTGCTATAGCCAATGATGGCATTAGTTGACAATACTTAATTTGTTCTGGTATCTCATTTAATAACCTGGGACTATATTCAAAAAGCTAAAAATGAATTTCATTTTACACACAATTTAGAGGCATTCTAAACACAAATTACTTTTTTGAGTTTGAATATAGTGCTGATCAAAAAACATTTACAATTTAGACTGCACCTTGGATGTAGCACGCTCTATAGACGCTTCTGCATTGAATAAAAAGCATTTTCAGGCCATATTTGGCTGGTGTACCTTCCTCACTCTTTTAATATTGGAATTGGGTTGTCATTAAGGTGCTTTATATAGATCAACAAATTCTTCATTGGGTTAAGATCGCGACTTTCGGCAAGCGTATCTATAACGTTTCCACGATCATATGTAGAGATACCAATTTATAATTACTAGATGTTATCAGTATTGCTTACAAAATACGCCTTATCTTGCTGTTATTGTTTAATATCTATCTATCCTACCTTCAGACACACGTTTAAATCAATACCGATATTTTTTTACTTAATAAAACTTTCCCTTGATTGGAAAAATTACGAATTAAATTTTACTCTTTTCATTTGTTTTCAAAACCAATTTCGAATCGATTTGCATTGGATTATAGGTTTTGTGATCTATCCAATATACAAAAATATGTAGATAATGCAGCTACGATGCTGTAGCGTACAAAAACTCACTTTTATTTGACTTTGGCACACTTAAAATTACAAAAAAAGAAAAGAAAAAAAATCACTCGAAATAAAAATTAAGCAATACCACCAACAGCAGAAGAAGAAAACAATAACAACAACACCAATAATAAACCGGGCGCTTATTAACAGACCAGATTATATTAGTTTCCATTGAGTAGTAACAGCTGCTATGTAATCTGGTTATTCGGCCGTTTGTAAGAAAAAAAAAATTGCAAAGAAAAATGGTATAAATTGAATAGCAAAAAACAATAACAACAAACTGAACCCCAAACAAATTACGATAATGATTCAGAAGAAAAACAAGAACAACGTGAATACCCCCAACGAAAAAGATACAATGTGTTACAAAAACAGCAAAAAAAGCATTTGTAACCAACAAAGGCAAAAGAATGAAATCAAAGTCGTCATATTTTTGTTTACATTTTAATGAGAGATGTAGTATGCAGTCGTTTGTTTTGTTTGTATGTATATTGGGAGTTTTCTATATTGTTTTTCTTTTGTACGCTCTTCGATTTACTGAGAGCAGTATTGGGTGATTGTTCCCCTGTTTATATAAACAAAGAACCGATGTCGATAATAAAAACAAACAATAACAATAATATTTGCTTTGTAGATGCAAACAAAGAAAGAGATATTATAATATGCTCATATCACAGTCAGAGCTGCCAGATAATGGAAATTTTTGAAAAATTAGGGAAGTAAAAGGTACATACACTATAAAAGCAGATTTCAATAAAAAATTTCGATAATGCCCTGACGATACCCTACCGTCATTAATGAGTGTCTTCCCCCTCTTTTGTATGCGGTCGAAAAGCTACAGAATAGACTTTTAAGAACCATTAAGTTCAAATGACACTTTAATGCTTCTTTCGAAATTCGAAACATGCAATCGTTCTATCGAACGTCACAGTGAATTCTCTTGTTCAGAACATTAAAAAAATCTGACTTCTCAATATCTACATTACCCATAGTCACAGACGACATCACACCGCCAAGTCTGTGTGTCAGAAAACAATGTTGGGCCTTGCACGCAAATCTAATCTGTATTCTCGCTCCCCTCTGATATTTTGGCCAGATCACCTGTGGGTGCGACATTAATATTCTGCCTTTTTACCCTAATATCCAAGAGGCTCGGCCTATGGTCAAAAGAATATTAATAACAATATTGCTGTCACCTGAGAAAAAAAAGTCGTTAGGAAATATTAGAAATAGAGTGGGAAAAAGAACAGATACCTTGCGATACCCCTGAATTTATCGTGACCTCATCTATAGCCACTTTTTAAAAGCGAAAAAGTGACTACCGACACCAAAAGCAATAAGTTTCAATATGAGGGCTTCATGCCACATACAAACATCTTAGAAATATCCAGAGCCAAAACTTTACTTCCACAAACGAACTAGGCATAGTAACTGGTTGAGTGCTCTCCGCCAAGTAAGAATCATATACTGGCAAATAATCCAGCCAGAATCCATTGGTCTTTCTTTACAAGAACTGGAATCCAACTAGCGCTATTGCTGAGTCTTTCAACGAATGATTAAAATCTCTTATTTTTCTGAGAATAAGCAAGAAGAGCTTAACTCAACGTACATTATCGTAGTCAAAAAACCACTGTCTCTTAGCTGGAAGTGAAACATCATCAAGAGCAGAAATGGTACAATGATCAGAATTACCATACTTTTCAGAGTGTGAAATGAGGAAAAGTTTGAGAATGTTATTTTGGATGGGCAAAGTGATTGTGTGCAGCAAGTAGCTCAAATATTAGCCTTCCAGAGTTTTGCGACCAGAATAGCGTATCCAAACGAATTGTGAACATTAAAATCACTGGCAATAAAAATTTCACTGCTTAGTGTAATTTCGAGAATACAGAATATGAAAATGGTTAATCAAACGACCGGCTTGGTTAGATGCGGATTACATGAAAATAGGTTTGTGCTGATGGATTATTCAATAACCAATGTTATATCTTCACTATCGCATGCACTGTTATTTTCTGTAATTGTGTTCTGTTGTTGGTTCGTTCACACTTCGTCCAAGTGTACTGTTTTGCTTATTACTTATGTTTCGTCAATTTTGTTGTTTGAGGTATTTGTTATTTTTTATCTCTGGCATCACTGTTATCACTCTATGACTAACTTATTGCACATTGTTGTAGTTCTCATAGCATGTAAGAGAGCAAGATTTACGCGTATGATAAATAATAAACAAAGCAAATCAAAACAAAAACAGACAAAAAGAAATAAAAGCAGTAAAAGCCACAAAACCATTTAGCAGCGCGTTTTTTATGCATAGAAATTCACAAAAGCAGAGTGATTTTATCGCTGGAAATATAAGCGAAATCAACAGTCGGTCAGTTTTGTCAAAATTGTACAAGAAGTTGGCACGTCTTCCCAAAAATTTACGCTCGTTAAACATTAATATGTTCAGATACTATTTTTGTTGTTGTTGTGGTTTTTTTAAGCAAATACTATAATAAAATAAATAAATAAAAAAGTGGGTGCAATTGATTTAAAAAAGCGCTATTGAAATTACACCAAGAAAATATAAAAAACAGGTAGAAATTCAAAATTCGATTTAAATGTAAAACACCAGTGTTATTGATACGATTTAAAATTTTGGTTTTTAAATTATGGGTTGTTAAGCAGCGGCTATTAATTAAACTTTCAATAAATTTGCTTTGCTTTTAAATTGTACCTTTTTATTTGGAAAAAGTGCTAATATTCGTGATCATAATTAAACTATAGCCTATGGTGCTGACATATTATTATGGTGTATTATTGTTGTTGTGATTATTATCATTATTAATTTTTCGTTTTCGTCTGTCAAGCGTGAAATTAAAAAAAAAAAAATGTTGCTGCTGTTCATCTCATATTGTAATTGATAAATAACGTGTGATAAATGTGTATTTGACATCACTTTTCTCTCTTCAATTTTTTTTTATCTGCACCTGTGTCTGTCTGTGGCTCGGGGTGCTATTTTTTCGGATTCAAATTTAAATAAATGAATTAAAAAATTGTGTAAATCACTTTTTTGTATTAAAATTAGTTGTGGAAATAGTGTTGCAAAGGGAAATACGTTTAAAATATAAAAATAAATAAATAAAAGGTGCAAAAATTTTGAAAAATTTAAATAAAATAACATTTTGTCTTTAATAAAAATATTTAAAATATTCTTTTAAATATTCTTAAGATAAAAGTAAATGTGATTCAAAACTTAAAAGTATTAAAGACGAATTAAAAAAAATAAAATTATACATTTGGTAAGTTTTACTGGAAATCAATTTATCATACAACGTCTACCTATAGCATAATTGTAATAACGTTTTTCTAGAATGCGAAAACTAGTTTTGATTGCATTTACGTAGTTAATATTAAAAAGCAACACAAAGCAGATTTATGCTGAGTAGATTTTTTAAAAATATTTTTTTTAAAGTTGTAATCTGAAATTATTATTACTTTTTTTTATTTTTTAAATGCATAAAGTTTTGCACATTTGACAAAACTGGAATTTTTAAAATACATTTTAAGTGAAGAAATACTGTAAAAACTTTGTGTAGAAAACATTGTTGCTATAAAACGACTAAGGCTGACTTTCTGATTTATATAGAGCGTATTCGTCCATTGCTTCTTATGGCCAAAAACAATTTCTTTTAGTTTCCAAATACACCTCATTTTTTTAAATTCCTTTAACGGTCCACAGGAAATAATAAATTCGTTTCAGCTGCATTTATCTAAAGCGAAATCAGACTTACTTTAATCAGACTTCAATTCGACCTATAGGAATCACCTTCTTTTTCTACCTGTCTTCTCTTCTATGGCCACATTTGTCAAGGTAAAGAACTATAGACAAGAAAGTATTTCTGAAAGTATTTAACTGAGAAACAATTTTTCTGTAATTTATTTAGATTTATTCACACGTAAGATTTATATAAAAAATACGAGGGCGGATTGATATTGAAGCTACCTAAGTAGGAAAAAAACATTTTTTTTTTTCAAAAACCATTCATTTCTCAACATAGTCTCCTTTTAGCTTAATACACTTAGTAAGACGATTTTCCAACTTTTTTATACCATCTGAATAATACGATTTTGGGAACTCCTCAAAATACGCATTAGTTTCGGTAATCACTTCTTCGTTTGAGATGAGTCTTTTTCCTGCGAGCCATTTTTTCAAGTTTGGAAACAGGAAAAAGTCACTAGGGGCTAAATCTGGACTATAAAGTGGATGATCAACCAATTCGAAGTGGATTTCTCGTAGTTTTAGCATCGTATTTAATGCTGTGTGAATCGGTGCGTTGTCTTGAAGAAAGAGAACTTTTTTCTTGTTTAAACGTGGTCTTTTTTCCTTGATTACATCAACCAATTGATCCAATAATGCACGATAATACTCTCCTGTGATTGTGTCTTCCCTTTTCAAGATAATCGATGAGCAATATTCCGTGTGCATCCCAAAATACAGTGGCCATAACCTTGCCAGCCGATTTCGCTGTCTTCGCCTTCTTCGGAGCACTTCCACCAGCTTCCACCCATTGCTTCGATTGATTTTTGGTTTCAGATGTGTAGTGGTGGACCCACGTTTAATCAACAGTTATTAATCTACGGTGTTCAAATACCGCTGTGAAGTGATCTGTCGAATTCGTTTTTGTCCAACTCAGCAAACGCGGCACCCATCTTGCCGATAGCTTTTTCATATGCAAATGTTCATGCCAAATGTTGAACATACGTTCATATGATATGTTTACCATTTCAGCAATCTCACGTATTTTGACCCGGCGATCATTCATATCGATATCGAGGATTTTCGTGATATTTTCTTCAGTAACCACCTCTTTTGGCCTTCCTGTTGATGGTATTGTTGCAGTGCTTGTTCGGCACCGTTTAAATTCAGCAATTCAATATTTACCATATAATCTGACAGAGCAGATTCGCCGTAATGTTTATCAAGCTTTTCTTTTTTCTCTCTCGCCATTTTTCCTTTCAAATAATAGTGTTTAATCACTACACGAAATTCCCTTTTTTCCATTTTCCAAGAAACACAGAAGCTGCTTACTTCAAACGGCTACAACAAATAAACTAATCGATGAATTTGGTTACAATTTTAACAGCTGACGTTTGACAGATCAAGAAAGAAAAAGTTTTTGTGTTTGTGCTGCCATCTAGCGTTATGTAGCTTCAATGTCAATTCGCCCTCGTAAATGCCTAGAAAAAAGATACACCAACATTTGTACATTTAGATCTATAAACTTTATTATAGAAGTTATACTATTGGCTTGTTTCAAGGCTACGGTCATTCTGTCGGCGCTACAGTTATGGAAACAGTGTGCCAATTCACTTTTCGGCTATTAAACTTAACATTTGAATTAATATTAGCTGAATAGAAGATTGTATATTATAGTAGAACATTCGAAATTAATGTCAATTTTCTATAAAAGGCGGCGCATTATGCTTATTGAGTCAGTTATAGTTTAGCAGTCATACAGTTAACTCGTACTAAAAGTTGAGTATTGTATAAATTGGTTTATTAAGCGTATATTGAATATGTTGGACACTGTTTAGTTTTAAATGTGGAAATAAGCGACTGCATAATCTCTATCCCAATATTCTACAAAAATGGCTAATAGTAATTAGTAATTAGCAGAGAAAATAATTAAATGTTTCGACTAGATGCATCTACGATCTGTGGATGCTGAATTAGTATCATGCCGAAGTGAAAAAAGACCATTCACTACTGCCAAAAACAGATTGGTGAGAATTTAATTTACAAAGGAGCAAGTAAGCTTAAGTATACTTTAAGAGAAAGACCGTACTCTTCTCTGATGAATCTAAGTTTAATGTGAGACTTTCTTATGGATTAAGCCTGTTGATGTTGATGAATAAAAAGGACAACGTCTTAATCCTCGGTATACCAAAGACACGGTGAAACATAAAGAAGGTAGTGTTTTAGTTTGGAAATGCATTTCTGGCCATGGAATTGAACCAATACACGAAATAAAGTGTGTAATGGATCGATTCGCCTACAAGGATATCTCGGAATACATACTGATAATGCTAACAGAGGAGAAAATGCCACTTGATTGGAGATATCAATAGGACAATAATCCAAAATGCACAGATAAATGAGTGAAAGAGTATTTGTAAGTACTTTGAAATGTCTAGCGCAATCGCCAGATATCAATCCCTCAGAAAATTTATGGGATATTCTAAATCTTAAAATAAACCGCGATAATTGCAAAAACAAGGGTGAACTTTATGAAATTTCTGGTGAAACATTATCGAATCTAATCGAGTCCATAATATGAATATTCGCCAGAATAAATAAACAAAAGCTGCAAGAACAACTCTATACGTGCTGTTTACAAAAAATCTACAACAACAAACATTAGCAGAGGTAAAGTAAATAAAATAATACGGCAACAACAATAATTAAACAGCAAAGAAAACGGGTTGGAAGATCTTTAGGAAGAAAGATCTGTCGAGTAATTGTTGTTGTTTACAAAGTTGTAAACAGACAGAATAATTAAGCATAAAAATTGTTATTGCCTGTAAAAAGATTACAAGCAGTGGTGCACATAACTGTGTTGAATAAAGGATTTTTAATTAAAACCAAACAAAATTTATTTTATTTTAACTACAATCTACGAACTCATAAAAACACGTTTTTAAAAAGGTAAAACGTAATAATATGTAAAAAACTTTAAAAAATAAGGGTAAATTTTAGTAAAATTAATATTTTAAATGAATTTATTAAAGACGTGCTTATATTTTGTCGTATTCAGAGAGCTTTGTACAAAACGTACAAAATATTTTTCTAGGTTAAATAGGATTGATTATTCGTTGTTTTTTTATTTGTTAGTGAATTTAGATTATTAACTTTATAAATAAATAAAATAGTTTAAAATTCAAAAGTCTTTGCTTTTTTTATTGAGACATTTTGTATTAAACCATAAGTTCGTGCATATATTTTGTCGCAGACTGTATGTCAACGTTTCAGCAAAAACAATACTGACCTTCAAGTAAAGGTATGCAAAACAAAAGCAATAAATTAATATTTCGTTGATGAACCTTTATTTATTACAACTTTTCCACATCTGCGCTGCCTGAAATCAAAGAAGCTATTAAGTACGGATTCCGTGATACCTATCCATTAAGCTTCTAGATTTTCAAATAAATCGGTTTGATTTTAGGAAGATTTTCCTAAAATGTTCCTCTTCAATATTCCAAGGAGGATTAAGTCGAGTTATTGTGACATGGACACTATTCTATTCGATGTGTGTTTCTGGTCATTATCGTATTGAAACACCAATCGAATTGGCATATTCCACTCAGCATATGGAATATACAAAAAAAAAAAAATATTTTCTAAAATGTTTTTTAATTTTTTCTAAAATATTTTTTAAAATGTTTTTTTTTTTTCAATAAATCCATCCATTATGCCATAATTTTTGTAAAAACGTCCTACTCCCGTTTCTGAAAAGCAGGTCCACTTCATAACATTTGCTTCTCCATGCTTAAAATTTATCTTACAATTGCGTGGATCAAGTCTTGTACTAGTTATACTTCTCATATTGAGATATTGTGGTCTCTCAACGTAAAGTTGGGATTATTCTGTTGGAGACTAATCCGAAGTTGGCGGTCATCTGTGGATATTGGCTAGATGTCAGATTTAACTTTCTTCTGTATGATTATCACCCATTGCAGTTAATGCATTAGCGGGTCTGACCCCGGAGTGTCGGGCACAATAGATATTTTGGGCCTCCGACCTTGAGAAATAATAATATGTATGTAATAATAACCGACTTCAAAGGTATACACATACACATATACAATTCACTTACATAGATACAAGCTTTGAATCTTTGTTTCTTGTTCGATTTCATTAGTAGTTTCCGAATTAATTTGTTCTTCCCATACTTCTTCTAATGTTTATTTGACCAAAATATATGTATTTTTCCAAATAAGAAATTCAACAAACAATTTTGCTATCACCAAGAAGTCTTCCCTATAATAAAATATTTAATAAAATAATTTTAAATTTATATAACGATAATTTACAATTCAATAGGCTTCTGCGCCCATAGGCTTTAAAAGAATACAATACTTGTTTGTATGTGTACGATAAATAAAAGAATAAATGAAAAAATAAAAGATTTTTATTAAATTAAATGACACAAGTGTACAGTTGTACAGTAGGTGATACATACATCGATTAGCCACGTTTCGTTAAGTGGATTTATCCAGATTCATTTCATTTTCATTTTCATCGTTTTTTTGATCACAGCTTATGTGGAAATACTCATTCACAATTCTTATTTCCTTTTTTCTGTTCATTCAGTTGCTCTTTCATTCATTTTTTTTAACGTTTAGAACATATTCGAATATAAAAAAAACGAATAAGAAGGAAATATTTAGCGAAAAATGTTTAATGGAGACTTTTATTAACCCTTTTATAGAAGCTGTTTATATTATTAACAATTCTACTTTGACGCTTTAGATTATCTCTTATCGTTTTCGTTCATAAAGTGGAATTTTTTTATGTAAAATTTATTATTCTGTTATGTAGTTAAGCTTGTATGTGCACGCATATGTCGTCGGTATGTATAGCAAATACGCTAAAAACTCACTTTCAATGTCAGTAAGCCGCATTAAGTAAAATAAAAAATAAAAATAAATTAAATATGCAAAGAGTGTATCAACGTTAACCTGAAGTTAAAATAAGTTTAATTATGGTTTTTTTGTAAACTTTGTATTCATAGCCCTCTACACACGTTGTTAAGAAGCTATATTGGGTTTGTGACTATGATATGTAACTACTTATCAATCGACTAATCGATATATATTGTTACGTTTTAACCTTTTTAAAACGTTTGAGTTCATTTAAATTGCGTTAAAATAAACTCCACGTTTGTTGTTATTACAATTTTATTTATTCCACTATAATTTTTATACACTATGTCTTAATACAGCAAATTCGCTTATACAACACTTTTTATTTTTGTTTTAACACAACTTTATTTATTGACAGCCAAATGATAACTAACTCACCAACCGCAGTGCGCCATCTTTTTATAGTACTTCATTATTAGTTTCGAATGTTCTTATATAGACACGAATCTTTGATTTATCTACGTTAATTCAAATGGTCTAAAATTATAACCACGAAAAGGAATCGAATTTTAATCTTAATTAGTAAAGGTAGTTATGGCAGTTATTAAGTCTTGACACAATCCAATAAATTTTATAGCTAAAATCTCATAACAAGTCCCTGATGTGGTAAATTTTGTCTTCAGCATTTTCATTTCGTCAGAGTATATACATATGTATGTATCTCTTCTCTCTCAAAGTGAGAGTCAAAAAGTTCAGTCGGGTAGGCCATTTAAAATTTTAAATGTGTTTTTTGTTGCGAAGTACAATTGTTCCGGTTAGAAATGAAATATTATTTCATTCATATGGCTGTCGTGGCTGGCCTTATAGTACCCCATTCGATCGGACCAATTTTCGAGAACTTTGTCAAGTGTATGGGGTAGTATCTTGGCAATGGCATTCCAAAGTTGGCCTTCAAATGCTCAATTATCTCTGGTTTGTTGTCATAACACTTATCTTTAACGGCGCAACATAGAAAATTGTCCAACGGTGGCAAATCGCAGCTTCTTGGTGGCCAACTGACATCACCATTTCGGCCAATTAAACGGCCATCAAATATTTGATGCAATACATCGAATGTGGCAAGTTGCACCATCCTGTTGAAACCAAACATCGTTCACATCAATACCATCAAGAGCGGGCACAAAAAAATCGTAATGGTTGCACTATCCTAATTTCCAAAGAAATATGGCCAAATGATGCCTCTGCACAAGCCGCACCAAACAGTCACTCGTAATGGGTGCATTGGCTTCTGTAAGACCAGTTTTGGCAATTTTGCTTAGTAACCACCGAGGTGAAAACAAGCTTTATTCGAAAAGATGATTTCTTTTTGTCCAAATCGACATCATCGTGCTTTTGAAGTAATTGAACTTTGTAAGGCGTTAACGAGATATTTGCGCAAAATTCGACTGATGCTTCTTGAGAACGATGACGAGTTGATGTTGATGGATGCTCACGCACTTTCTCAGCCATAGGTCCGATTTTTTCGGGTGTATGCACTGTACAAGCACGCTTACGTCAACTATGAAACCAGTTTCACGAACTTTTGCAATAAGCTTGAGTATACCGCGCACTGTTGGTCCTTCTTGCGTCCAAATTTTGTACGACATTTTCGTGCAATTTCCGACAAATTGTCTTTGTTTTGGAAATAAATTTCCATCCCAACGTTGTTCAAGCTTAAATAACATAATAAAATGACATAAATATTGCCAGATTCGAAATAATCGCTGGTTCAAATACAAACCGATAGATGGCACAGCCGATACTAACTAACAAGCAATTTATTTCAAACAATTGATTTTCGTCCTCTTAGCCTACCAGTCCTGTTAGTTTAAGGTCTCCTACTCGATGTCCTGTTCCTTAGACTTAAGTTTAACGTGCACGCTCCATCGAAGTTTAGCGTCAAGAGTCTACCTATGTTTTCAGCGGTATTTGCATAGGCTATTGGAATATTACCTATAAATATTGGCGTAATAATGTTTTATTTGTGAAATCAATATGCGTTAATCTTAAGCCGTTCAGTTTAATTCGCAATTTTTGTATCCAGTTAAGAACAGAATTCAAAGACTGCTTGGGGTTTGGCTTTGTAAACGTACTAAATATGTGCATGAAATGTTTTTGCTGCAGATTTTATTTGCTTTTTTTGTGTCGGCAGTGCAATTGTTCGCAGAGATTTTAATGTGCAAAAATATATAAAGCTATCAGCTATTTCGAAGCTATAGTTGTCTATACTTATTTTATCTCGGAAGTGTGCAGCGAACTTTACAGCAAACATAATTCTGATCTTGTCGTTGTTTATTTGGATATCCAATTATTCTCTTTTATTTCACTATAATGCTTGGACCTTATCATTATGCACTAAATATAATGTCATTTGAATGGCCGCCTCTGGATTGGTTGCAGCAGACGATCCTTTTGAGGCAGTTCTCAAACACTTTTTCTCATATTTCAGGCGATATCTCGACAATAACTTGATTGTTGTTGGTTTTCGAATGATCCAACGTTATGGGACTATCCGTGTAAGCATGGTCTTTACGTCGCCCCACAAAAAGAGTCTAACGGCACCAAATAGCCACCAAGTGCCAATTGACGTCACCAAATTGAGAATTTACGCGGCCGTAAAAAAAGCCAAAATCAGTCGTGTTGTGTTACTCGTAGCACCGTTTTGTTCATAATCTTCAGTTGCAGTTCAAAAAAGTCGGTTATCATACGCTATGACCGTATACAGACCAATGACATTTCCATAATAAAAAGCGCATCAAACATTCACTTCTGAGTTTACCAAACCCTACATATAACAGTTTTCATCGCTTAAGAAAATTTTGTTGGACAAATCGAAAATCAGTGGTCACGTTTGAATCACCACTTTTGAAGAAAGATTCGATTGTTAAACAATCCATCTTCGTAAATGGCAAACCATTCACTAAATAAATGTCAAATATTTAACAGCTGACAGTCTTCCCAGACCGGCGGTTTTGAAATCACTATGTGGATAACTCGATATAAATATCTCGCTAGAAAGTTTATCGACTTGTCTTATGGTTATGCAATGGTTTGGAATACTTATTTTGCACATTCATGCCACCACTAGAAATTCTTTATTGCTCTATAAATTTGTACTCCAAAATCAATCAAACTCAGTTGGCATCTTTGTGGCCATACCAATAAACTATTATGTCCCTTTATCATGCCATTATGATGTAGGGCACCCCCAACTTTAACTTAAACGTCTTTTACTTACTATTTACTTATAATTTATTTATTATTCCAAATTGCACTTGTTTTATAAATAAATTACATGTTTAAAATATTAATAAAAATCATTCTAAAACATTTAAAGAATATTTAATATTATGTATGTACATACACACATAATTATGTAGTAAGTGCGAGTATAGAGTTTACCATTGAATTATATTTTGATTTAAAATTATTTATTTATTTACAAATTGAGAATCTTTATTTTTTAAGGAAATGAAAAAAATTAAAATGCTTGATTACCTATTTTCATTTTGAAAATACGTTAATTTTTATTGTCCTTGTTGTTGTCAAGACAATGCAGCAATTTTGCTTGTTTACGTATCCATTCAGCCAAAAAGGGCTTTATCGGAAAACAAAATTTTTTACGAACAGAATCATCATTTTGATAACAAGTTGCAACAGATGGTAAGCGTTGTTCTGGTGTTAGTCTATCCATAGCTAACAATCAGCTGCTAACAACTATCAGCTGTTAAATTGGCTATCAAATAAAGTAGTGTTGCCAATTCAAAGTAATGAACCTCTAAGAAAAACACCCTATATATACATAGCTAACAATCAGCTGTTAACAACTATCAAAGTTATGAACCTCTAAGAAAAACACCCTATATATAAACTGTTGATAAAAGAGTAATTTCACCATTTCGGCTCGTGAGCACAAATTAGTCGAGCAAAAAATATGATTCGTGCTCTCGAATTAAAAATTAAAACTCACAAACATGACTCATAAAACAAGCGAATCAAAGAGAATTATGCTCACGAGCCGAGTTTTTACGTACTATGATGAAATTACTCTTTTATCGACAGTTTCTTTGAGTAAATCAATTCTAGCGCCCGCTTAAAATTTAAAATTTTTAAAAATTTATTAAATTTTTTGTTTTTTAACTCGTGAACACGAATTTTGTACTGAACACGAATTAAAAACGAGCAAAAAAGAATCAAAGACGAGCAATTCATTTTCAAAGCATGTTGATTGTGTATGATTAAATGCGTTATACCATGCATTCGTATGTGTGTATGTGTGTATATTTTGTGAGCAGCGATCAATAAGTATCACACCCATACATGTTTTATACTACACAAACAGTATTTACTAAAAAGAATTGCTCGTTTTCAAGTCGTTTCGATGCTTTTCGATTTGGTTTTCGTTTTGAATTTTATTTTTATATTCTTTTGTTTTTGATTCTTCTCACGAGTCGTATTTTAAATTCTCTTAAAATTCGTCTATCAGGAAGAATGTGATCCAATTAATTGGTCACCAAATTCGTGTGATTTAACCCCATTGAATTACTTTCTTTCGGGTTGTGTCAAGTCACTTGTCTACGTCGATAAACAAGAGACAATTGAACACCTGGAAATCAACATGCGTTGAGTTATTGTCGAAATACGGCCGCATATGCTGTGAAAAGTTTGTTAAAATTTATGTTCTAGATTGCGTCTTTATGCGCCAGCTGTAGCGGCCACATGGCCACTATCATGTCTAAACATTAAGGTCATCAATTTTTCTTCTCAATAAAGCCCGTTGCATTGATATTTAAAATATATTTTTCCTTGTTTCATTATGATTTAAGCTTGTGTCACTGTAAAAACTACTCCATATTTTCATTTTGAAAATATTTTATTGTTTCTGCTGTCTCGCATCTCTTTTTAAAAATTATTCACTTGTGTTAAACACAAGTGGTGGTCGGAGTTGTCAGATCTCGCCAAACGTGGCGATTTTAAAAGTTATTTGGCGTCCCATTTTTCGGTTTGGCGACTTTTTGGCGATTTTTAAATTAATTGGCGATTACGAAAAATTAAAATCATTATTTTGGTATTTTTATGTAATGAAATTTGTGAACATGGTGCATTTTAATGTGTCGATTATAGATGGCAGCCGAACTTCAAGTATGTTCTCGGCAATGAGAAATTTGTAGTTGCCTATATGGAATTGAAATTAATAGATTTTTAGGCTCCAGTTTACTTATGTAATGAAATTTTCGGCAACTGGCAACGAAATAATTGAGTTCATAAATGGTACGAAAAAAGCTCTAAACTTGACAAATGTGGAAAAAAATTAATGTGTTTGCTTGAAAAATTCACACATATCCATACCTTAGGGCTATGAAGTATTTAATATCGTCATTTAAAAGGTCTGCTTCTCCTCTTTAAATTCACCGAAAAGCTTAAATTCGGATAGTATTCCGCTAAATTATAAGTCTATAAGTGTATGAAGGTATGAAAAACCGTTTTTTTTTCATCCGTAATTAATGATTTTGGAAAATATTAGAAAATTTCAAAAACTGAACCTTGTACTAGATAGCGTTTTTTAGGAAAATAGTTTAACTTTTCAGGTATTTTATCTTCGTTCTTTTTTGTCGCATAATGTAATTTAATTCCAATACAAGGCAATGTGAAATGTGTCTTATATTAACCATAGAAATTATTTTTTATAGTTTTCTAGCTGTCAGTAAACTATAAGCTATGTTATAATAGACATTGTACACTTTTCGTTTTTGCTAATATTTCTGCTTAATAAAATTAACAAAATATATATTATGGCGAATTTTCCCACTTTTGGCAAAATTTAAGAATTCGGAACAAATTATTTTTTATTTCTCTTAAAAATGTTTTTTATTATTTTAAAAAATATAAATTTTATTGCCTAAATGTAAAAAAGGATGATTTGGCGATTTTGGCGAATTTTGAAATTGAATTTGGCGAAAAAGCTCAAAAAAGATCTGGCAACCCTGGTGGTGGTTTCTGCAAAATTAGTCATAAAAAATTTCTTATTGTGCCTTATTGCTTGTACTTCTTGTCATGACATATTTATTCGTTGAATTTCTGCTAATCGGCCCAAGAATATTTTTTGTTCTAATGCCTTGAGGTATACATTCAATGGCGCATCTAAGTAGTTATGATTATTGGTGTTTTTCAAAGGGTATGACTTATTCATTTCCATTTCCTCCTTATAATTCCTCCATAATTCGATGTTTGTGATGGTGCTCGGCAAGAAGATCAACAAATTCCTGTTTATCTGTAGCAATTATACTCAGCAGTGCTTTTTGCTGTTAAGGGAGATGCTTCTAAAAAAGTTGGTATATTTGATGCCTAATTACATAAATGAACATTTAAAATGCGCATTTTTTTAAAATGAAAGCTTACTCTGATAAAAGTTTTCAATACTTTCTATAAACTTCTTTGTTCTTCTCTTATCTTACCTCTGTTCTTTTGCCTATCATTTCTTTAATTATGTAAATAAATTTGCAACGCCAGTTTATCAATTAAAAAACGGGTGTAGCAATAAAATGAAATAGTGATACCGCAATAGAACTAGAGAAACACTTAAAAGTAAGTTTTTTGCATTGTTGGGGGTATAAATTATTGTTAGGAAATATTAAATGCCATGCGATTAAACAATGAAGAAAACAATAACAAATTTTATATGTGATCCTAATATTAAGATATTTTTTTATTGTTAACGTTAGCTAAGGTGTTGCGTTTTTACTAAGCTAGGTTTGTTCCCGTACTTTTTGGGTAAAGTTCGCTAAAACAAAAGTAAACAATAATTTCTCTCACTGAAAGGCAAAACCGTACAAAAGTTCGGCGACGCATAAAACCAATATTTTTATCGCAAATGTACACCGCTTACGTCTGGTAGCTCAAATGTGATATTAAAATCTGATATTGTAATAAAATTATAGATCTTTTTAAAATATGTACAATTTTTATGTTTACTTACATATTTTAGCGTAATCGGAATGTTTTCGCTCATAAATAAAACTAAAATTAATCAATTTTTTCTTCCTCTATTATTGTTTATTGTTGAAAAAGCTGATTATTTCATAATTTACCCAATCTAGCCGAAGGAAAAGTACGTGTTTTTTCTGGCATATAAAAGAATATTACTTTCCCAGTTTTCTCTCAGTTACCTAATTTTTGCATACAGGAACGCTTTTCGGTAAGATTGGAATCCCGCGGGATCCCAGTTTTGTGTACGGAAACAAACCTACTTTTCTGTCTCGCTATCTCTCTCTCTTTCTCTCTCTCTCTCTGATAGGGGATTAAATTTACGCTCTCACAAACAGTGGCAACATTTGTCATTCATTCTTTTGATCCCTTCACTTCTATATGCGAATTAAGTTTCACTTTTCTCTTAGGAATTCCCTTGACAGGGATTTGCGTTCCAAGTTCCACATTTCAGTAACAAAATTGATTTTTTGGTAAGTTTCAGACAAAGCTCAGTGTTCTATATGTGTCCTTAGCGCTTTTCAATCGGTGAGCTAGTTTGCTCCTCCCTTGCTGTCAATATTGCTATCTAAATAGCAAAAGCTGTTGACATCATCTATTAAATTCCCATTATATTGTTATCCTCGTGGCTTAGCCGGCGTATATCGTCAGCACATTCTAAAATACCAACTTGTCACAAGACACCCAATTCCATTCTACTGCTTGTGCTCGTAGCAGTTCTCATCACAACATCCAGAACAACGTTAAATACAAGTGGTGAAATTACTCACACATGCAGCACGTCAACTGTAACATTTATACGGTTGATCACTTCACTCTTGTGTGCCGATGTGGTATGGTAGGTAAGACACCAGCCTACCAACCAGAAGGTCCTCGGTTCAATACCAAGCCAGAACATCTGAAAAAAATAGAAAATAAGTTTTTCTTAACAGCGGTAACACCTCATAACATTAGCTGGCAACTGGTTATGAGTATGAGTTAAGAGCGTTAAACTGTAGATCCCTTTCAATGAGTTTAAAAATAGAAACGGATCGGATTCTCACTGAGAGAAGTCCCGGTGTTCCTTCATGTAATGTTACGAGAACTAATATAAAAAAAATATATTGATACGTTTTAACATGTGTAAAACGTTTGAGTTCTTTTAAATTGCATTAAATAAAATAAATAACACGTAGTTGTTGTTTTATTTTACAATCTCTTTATTTCCCCACTTTAATTTTCACTTTATCTTAATACAGAAACTTATTTATCTTGCACTTAATGTTGGTTTATATACAAATACTTAACACGATCATAAACTAATGATTTCAAACTATAACTGAGCTAACTAATGTTTAATGTGTCACCTTTTATATATAATTGACTTTACTTCCGAATATTCTTGTACTTCCTACAACATTCGATTTCCTTTAATTTCAAATGTAACACACTACGATGGTCGAATTGGCAATGATGCTAAATTCACAAATACACATTAACAACCTTGATACAATCCAATAGACCAAAATCCCACAATACAGTTTTAAAGGCACTGATGTGGTGTATCTTTTTTTTAGACATTGTTTATTTTTGTAACAATGTCAATTCACTCTTAGGCTGAACTTTGCATGTGACTACACGTTAAAAAGAATTGTACTAATTTAGTCTAGTCAGAGCGGGACGAAATATCACTGGGATTAATATAACATTGTTCTCGTTTATCTTCATATCAGATCTGCAGTGTTTCTTCTTCTCAATCGGATGTTGCCAGCATCATTCAAGATTGCTAGCAGGTTCGGAAGGACCTCTGGCTTCCTTAAATACTCGGAGATATATTTGCTTGTACTTTACAATTTTCACTCTAACCATAGTGCCCAGATTAGGTCCAGAACTTTATAGATGCTCGAATTTCTTATAAACCATGGAACATTTGTTATTAGTCGCAATATTTGAAGCAAAGGTGGTACTTTACGGTATAGCACCAGGTTGGTTTTAAAATCGCATTATAATGAAGGAGCTTACGGTGTAAGCTAAGGACAAACTTTTATTAAAAAGCAAATTTATTCATATCGCTATTAGTTATAATTGGATTAACTTAGAATCTATGTGGCCTTTCTATGTTAGCCGGCGGTCAAAATTCCAAACATTTAACCTCAGAACTCTGGAGAAATATTTATTTATTCTCCATTGTTTCAACCGGGCCTCAGGCTGTATAATATGATCTTGCGAATGTGTAATTGTTTCCTGTGAATCTACATATAGATATAGGATAGGCCCTAAGAACCTTTCTTAGGCCTTAATAAACTCAGATTCACTTTAGTAATCGTCAATTATAGTGAAGTGCTTAGTCTACATTGAAATTTTCGAAACTGAATTAAGCAAACCACTTTTGTATACGCTTTACAAATTTTGCAAGATCTTTTTAAGGCGTATACTTTTTATGGCACCCAATGTTACATTCGATACTAGTTTTTAAAATAGGAGTATTTTCGATTAACATCTAATGTATTTTTTTCATTTTTAGGTTAATCTCTCTCTCTACGTAATTGGTACTTGCGATTTTTTCCCCTATGAGCTGTTAAATGTTATTCTGAGAGAATGGATATTACAAATTTTAATTTTGTCTGCTTTTTGGCCTTGTTGCTTAGTCTCGCCCTTATATGGGAACCAGTGGAAAGTTATCAACTTGGTGTGGGACGTGCAGATATAACTGGACCTCCAGTAGAAATCAATTTTGTAAGTGAAAATAAATTTTATCAATAATACTTTTGTGCACTCTTTGTGCCTACCACTGTTTTTTAATTGATATGTTCTTTTCTTTTCTGGTAGATGGGTTATGCCAGCATTAAACAAGTTGGCCGTGGCATTCACTTGCGACAATTTGCTCGTGCTTTTGTCGTTGAAGATGAGAATAATAAACGCATTGCGTTTGTGTCTGTTGATGCCGGTATGATCGGTGATGGTCTTAAGCGTGAGGTAATTAAAAAGAAACAAAAGAATACAAAACATGAAAACTTGATTAAAAGCAAAAAAATAAAAATTAAATTATGAGAATCGTGTTCATATTCGTGTTCAAACTGCTCTACATGTTGAACTAAAACGACAACACTTTTGACATAAACTAACATTGAAAACAAAAAAGTGTTTAATTATAGTTTTTGTTGTTGTTTTAATTGTAGGTAATTAAACGTCTCAAACTACGTTACGGTGATATTTACACCTATGATAACGTTGTAATTAGTGGTACACATACACATGGTGCACCCGGTGGTTTTCTAATGCATCTATTATATGATATCTCCATATTGGGCTTTGTGCCGCAAACCTTTGAGGCCATGGCCAACGGCATTTATCTGGTAAGGTCTACTTCAGCGTAAAGGAACTTTTTTGTTTAATTTTTTCTTTTCCAGAGTATTAAACGCGCTACTGACAATATGGTGGAAGGAAGAATCTTTCTTTCGCGTACTGTCATTCTGAATGCCAATATAAATCGTTCGCCCACCTCTTATTTAAGGAATCCGGCTGAAGAGAGAGCACAATATGAACATGATGTTGACAAGGAATTGACTCAACTGCGCTTTGTCGATGAGGAAAAGAATATCTTGGGTGTATTTAATTGGTATGCCGTGCATGCCACCTCCATGAATAATACCAATAAATTGGTATCCAGTGATAATGTGGGTTATGCTGCTTTAGTTTTGGAAAAGGAATTCAATACAAATAAAGTGCCAGGCAAGGTGGGCGTTTAGACTTTTTCCAACAATTTACAATTTATATAATTTGAAATTTATTTGTCGCAGGGTAAGTTTGTGGGCGCCTTTTGTTCCTCTAACTTGGGAGATGTTTCTCCTAATATCTTGGGCCCCAAATGTTCTATTTCTGGTAATGACTGTGATTTGTTGACTTCAAAGTGCCCTGCCAAAGAGGGTGAATGTTTTGCTTCAGGCCCCGGCAAGGATATGTTCGAAAGTACTAAAATCATAGGCGAACGTTTGGCAGAAGGAGCCTTGGTAAGTGGTGGTGGTACATAGAATTAAGCGAGTTATGGTGTAAAAAAAAAATATCAAACCTCCTTTAGCGTTTACTCAACGAAGCCAGTGAGGAAGATAGCAATGGGCGAGAAATAACGGGTGATATAAATTTCATACATCAATTTGTGGATATGCCCAATTACAATGGTACCACTTATAACCCCTTACAAAGAAAAATCGATAAAATACGTGGCTGTCAACCGGCCATGGGTTATAGTTTTGCAGCAGGTACCACCGATGGTCCGGGGGCCTTTAGTTTTGCACAGGGTACTCTAACGGAAAATGCCATGTGGAATTTAGTGCGTGATTTTATAGTACCACCCACACAAGATGACATAGCATGCCATTCACCGAAACCCATACTCTTAGCTACAGGCAGGGTAGGTTAAAAATTACACAAAAAAAAAATAAATAAATAATAAAATTAAATGCTAATGTTCTAACTTTTAGGCCACTTTTCCCTATGAATGGCAACCGAAAATCGTACCTACACAAATCGTACAAATTGGCGATTTGATTATAACTGCCGTGCCTGGTGAATTTACCACCATGGCTGGCAGACGTTTACGCAATAAAATAAGAGCTGTAGCTGCCGCCTCCGGGGGCAAAGATGTTGATGTTATTCTGGCCGGTCTATCAAATCTCTACAGCAGTTATATTACCACACCAGAAGAGTATCAGGCTCAACGTTATGAGGCAGCCTCAACGATATTTGGTCCCAACACCCATACCATCTACATGGATGTATACGAACGTCTAACCAAAGCCATGTTAAGAGGAGAAACTGTAGATCCCGGACCAAGTCCACCCTATATGAATGACCGTATGCTGTCCATGAACACAGGCGTTATATTTGATGGTCATCCCTTGGATAAAGATTTCGGTTATGTTAAGAAACAACCGGCAAAACAATATAAAATTAATGATACCGTCGAAGTTACTTTCGTATCGGGCAATCCACGTAATAATCTATACCACGAGAAAACCTACCTGGTTGTAGAGCGTAAAATTAATGAAGAAAGATGGAAAGTTGTGCACACAGATGCCAGTTGGGATACAAAGTGAGTGGCTTAGATGACCATAATTGTTTATTTTTTATTATTTGGCGTTTTTATTACAGATTCATTTGGGAGCGCACCCATTTAATATTGGGCTTCAGTGATGTTCACATACACTGGACCATAGGACCCAATACCTTGCCCGGTGAATATCGCATACGTCATTTTGGCAATTATAAATACATTTTGGGTGGCATCTTTCCCTATGAAGGCCAAACGCGTTCCTTTGCGGTTATAGAAGACTAAGGAGAAGTTTATATTTAAAGTGCCAAATGTTATATTTAGAGTTCGGGAGGAATGAATGAAGTGGTGGAGTATTGTTATGAATTCTCCTTGTTCTTTCTAAAGGGGGGAAGTCTTTTGTCGTTTGTGCTATTGGATCTAGTCACAGACTGTATGCTTCAGGGTGTAAATATTTATAAAAAAAGTAAACCAAAATATCTTTACAAACCAAGAAATATTAAAAAAGTATATATATATATATATATATATATATATATATATATATATATATATTATTAACTTCTTGTTTATAATACGACTATAATATGATGGATAGACAAATATTTGTATTATTTTCTTAGAATTACACAATTTGTTGAAAAATCTATTGTAGATTAATAATAATTTATAATTCCTACTTATATCTAAAGCTTTATTTTAATGTAAATTTTATGTAAATATGACTTTAATAGTTTAATACGAAATAAATAATTAAAAATAAAAATAGGCACTCTTGTGAGCACCACTTGATATAACTGAATTAGCTTCTACTGAGTGGCATGCAGTTCTAATAACCGACTCCATAACCATTTCGATGAGAACCAAAAGCTGTAATTATAAATGGTTATGTCGGGTTCTTGCCTAGGAAACAAGAGACTTGAACGTCCCTAAACTACGACTAGAGAACTTAGAATACTCCGATGATGTCTGCCGTATGGCCTACAGGGAGTCTCACGTGAGGGGTGATCTAGATGATGTGCAGAAACAAGCTTCAAAATTCGGTTTATAAATAAATATTGATAAAACTAAAATAATGTGGACAAGCTAATGAAATGTGCAACGGTTTTGTTATCTAAGTTGTATAACACGGTGCGACAAAAAAATACCTGGCGCCTGATAGGCGCTATCGAGTAGAACGAGAATCTGTTTTAGGAACTTTCGTAACACCTCCAAAACCTTGAGTTACGAGTAAAAAGCTGGTTTTTCGGACCTTTATGCACTTATAAGCTAATAACTTAGCTAGATGTTAATCGATTTTAAGTTTCTTTTCGGATATGAAAAGAAGAGAAACAGGTCCTGTAAATAATAAATATTTTTTTAAGTAGCTTTGAAGAATCTGGGTGTATTTCTCAAGTAAACACATTTTTCCTTATATTTTTCATAAGTTTTTTAAATTTTGCAAGTTTATATACGTTTTTGAGCACTAATTTATACAGTAACCGTACTATTTATGAATTAATTCAGAAACTATGTTTAGCTATGAATAAAATGAGTTATGCTTTAGAAATCGGTTGAAAATTGACGGAGTTAGTAAGCTTTTTAGTAATGCAATTAATAAAAAAAATCATACAGTTGTTAGCAAAACGGTATATTCGCTATTACTTTGCAACTGTATTTTTAAAAAAAGTTAACAATTTTTAAACAATCGCATGAGTTTTCATGAAATGCTAAAAGGTCCGTTCCTCTTTCCAAATCCGAAACGAAACTTTAAACCGGTTAATACTCAGCTAAGTCATTAGCTTGCAAGTGAATGAAGGTCCGAAAAATCGGTTTTACCCTTAACTCGAGATTTTGAAGGTGCTTCGAATATTCCCAAAACAGATCCTTGTTCCACTCGATAGCATCTATCAGAAAAGTAGTAGTATGTATTTAAATTTCTCTCTTTTGGCGCACCGTGAAATCTACGAATCTTGAAACTTTATTTATAAACAGATGCTTAAGGAAGATTTTCTGGCCAGCAACCGTGTCTAATGCCAGCTTTTTGGCATATAACCGACAAAAACTAGTAATATGTGAGATACAACGTCTAAAGAGTAAGAGGCTAGGCCACCTTCTGAGAAAACCAGTGAACAGCATTGCTAAAGTAGCAATAGACTACTTGAGGCCGTTCCGCAAATTTGAGATGAAGACGCCTATAATCTTAATAGTGCGAAGCAGGACTTAGTTGGAGAGAAATAAAAGCCTTAACATTTACTAATCAGTATATACCTTAACGATTATGATAATAAAAATCCTGTGCTTCGGTTTACATCATCCTCCGCTTCCAGACAGTTTAGGCATATTGGCAAGTTATCAAATTCAAACCAGTGCAGGTACTTTCTAAAGCTTCAACGATTGGAGAAGAATTACGTCATGGACCCAATTATGAATATTTACGAAAAGTTAGTATTCGCATTTTCTTTTGATAAGCATATCCCACCATCTGGCCTAACTTTCGCTTCTGCTTGCTATTTTTTTAGAGATTATAGATACTTTGCCTATAATCTAGGACAAAGATCCTGACGAAATACCGACAGAACTATATAAGATCAGAGGAAACGAATCGATAAGTTAGTACATAGAATAGTATATAGTAGTAGCTTTGTCAAATCAAAGTTTACTTGAGCACACGTAGCATCAGATCTGACCAGCAAGTAAGGATTCGCCGGTCTCGACAATCAGCCAGAGTAAAAGTACAACTATCCAAAAGCTTAAAGAACTTTACAATACTCATGCTGTCATGGAATGATAGCTCTGTTAAGCTATCGGGAAAGAGCGAGCCAGGTGTAAGAATTCTACGTTGAGCCAGAGGCGCACATTGGCATATAAAGTGGGGCTCACTCTCTCCTTGATCGATCTACAAACTCGGCAGAAAACATTTGCGGGTAAACACAGCCTTTCCACATGGCTACTCATTAAGCAATGACCTGTATTAATAGACACAGGATTGGAAATGTCTCTACGAGCAAACTTCAAACGCTGACTGGTGCACTTATGATTTAATTAATGTCTGGTGAGTCTAGCAATGAAGCAATACTCAAGGATGTACAACGGACAGATTTCCCGGGATGTCCCTGTGATCAGGAACACATATAAAGCGTACACAAAACTGCTGCGATAGTCAGGGAATCGCGAGAGTTTCTAATTAGTTTCGAAGATACTGTATGGAAGGTACTGTATGGAAGATACTGTATGGAAGATAGTGCATGCATACAAAGTAGTTTCCAGTATACTCTGAAGGCCCCCGAACTAATTCAACACTATCGGTCTAAATAGTGGAAAACTGAATGCAGAAAAATTGTTACATATCACCACTAGTATGCCGCTGACCATCTGAGAATTTTCAACAGCGGTTATCATCTATTTTATAGCATTGCTAGCGACTGGTTATGAGTATTTACGCTTAAAAACTTCTGTAACTAATGCATTTGCCTTTCATTCCCTTTCAATGAGTCTAAAGAAACGTGTGCAGCTCATTGATTGAGAGAAGTCCGACTTGTTCCACTTGTAATGTCGAGGGAATTATGTATGTACATACATATGTAACACCATTTCATTGATTATATGACTGAATTAGATACTGCGATAAAAGTTATTTGAAACCACTTGCACAAACCTCAATCCAGCGCTTAAACAAATTTTTTTGATAATTTTAAATATTTATCGACATTTATTTATTACAGAATAATGTTTACGATAACAAAAAAGGTTTACGATTTTACTAAACAAAAATAATGATTTATGTATATGCTAAAAAGCTAAAAGTTATTAGCATAGACAACCTCCAAATAACACTCACAATAAAAACCAACAACTAAAAGTAGTGAGTACACTTGTAGTCCTCTCGAATAAAAATTTGGAAAAAATCAAAGCAAAAAGTAAATCAAAACAAAACAAAACAAAACAACACACAGATACTTTTTTTTTACGAAGATACACAAGTAGAAACGAAGAAAACAAAGCAAACTATAAACCAGACATCATATGCTGGAATAAGTGTGCGAGTGTCAGTGTATATAACTGTGAATGGGGGGAATTAATTTTGCTGACAGAGTGTATTTATCTACAGAAAGCAAATAACGAATTAACATCAGTATAAAACTGTTATTCTTAAAGCGCGGACGCAGAATAACAGCAGTGTAAACGGTAAATCGAAAAGAATAATAAAAAAGGTGCAAAAGAGAAACGGTGATAAAGGATTTAGTGTATGACGTTTTGAAGAAAACAAATCCTTTTTACTCATATTTATTGCATTTAAAACAAAATTAGTTAGAAAAGCAGAAAAAAATTCAATAATTGCCAGCAACACAACCTTTGATTAAAAAAAGTGAGTGCACATCCAATAATTTATTGTAGAGTAGAGTGTATGAGTGAATCCATGTGCGTGAGTTCTTTAATCTTATGATACAGTATTTGTTTTTGTAATCAAGAGTTCAAAGAAAATAAAAACGACAAACGTGCGTACACCAAGAGTAGCAAACAATTTAATTTGTGTCATTATTACAGTTATTATTATGGCTATTGCTGTTAATGTTGCCAAGCAAAAGATTTCATTTAGTATTGTTGCCGTTGTTGTTTACATCATATTTTATGCTTTTTTCTAAATTTTATTGCTTCTCTTTTCTTTATTTCCCTTTTAATTTGTTTGTTTGGTAACGTAAAGAAAAGCGAATGAGTGCAAAGAATTTATTAAAGAGAACAAAACAAAAACAAAATCACACATAATTGCACAAACACACACCCACATCCACACGCATATGTACTTTTGCTGAGCATTCCTATAGGAAATAATGTGGAGAAGAGTGTTTTGCTTTATTATTTAAATTATTGAAAATTGGTTTTCACTGTGTTCTTGTAACATTTCTCGCATCAATTAAAAATCCATGATTGGGAGTTTTTAAATAATCTACTTGTTATAGAAAGTGTAGTTAAGTTTCTAATCGTACTATAATACATTTTCAAAATCCTAAAGCGATAACACTAAACGATGTTTTCCTTATCATTTTGTTAGTCTTTTCTTAAATAAAAGCCGGCATTTTTTTATTCTTTATTTCTAGAAAAAAACCGGGTCAAATTACATACAATAACGAAAATTCTCGAAATGTGTTTTATTTTAATGTCTCCCCAATCGCCATCTCCATTCCATTTTCGTTTGTTGTTGTTCCATATTTTCCATGTGTGTACCAAATCAAAATTTATTGTTTTCAATTTTATATTTCAGTCCGTACATATATACACGTCATTTATTTAAATATTTCTTTTAGTCAATACTTTGTTGCTGTTGCTGTAGTTGCTCTTTTAATCAGCATTTGATTCTGAGACTACAGAATAGAACAGAGCAGAATAAGCTTTATCAGAGTCGTGTGTTTAGTATTGAGACTAAACTATGTAAATGAATTTACAGAATATCATAACAAAGTAAATATTTTACTGCAAAATACTGCCGTAAAGTAGTCAATGTATATCCGGATACTTAAAAGTCTTATTGTATTCCAGCTTGAAAGTTATAAGCACTGATTTAAAAAAAAGTTCTTCAACCATGGTAGGATATGTATAGGTGTTCTAGCCCCTTTTGATAGGTCTCATTCTATCAGAGTCTCGTAATACAGTGTCGTGCAAAACAAAAGTAACAAATCCCGTAAAACCTCATGTCATTTATTTCTGAATATATGGTACGAATGTACGTATTTTATTTGGAAAAAAGTCTTTGGTAATTTATTCACTTTTATATACACTAAGATTTACATAAAAAACATTGAGAGTAGCTTCGGCTGTGTGCCGTCCTGTTGAAATCAAATGTTGCTAATATCCTCCTCTTCAATTTTTGTGAACAGAAATTCGTTCAACATGGCCCGATAACGATCGCTATTGACTGTAACGGCCATTCCTTTCACATTTTCGAATTATGCCTCTGGACCAAAATCCGCACCAAACAGTGACCCGCCTTTCGTGTATCGGCTTTTCAATGTATGCGTGCGGGTTTTCTGTACCCTGAGTGCGACAATTTTGCTTGTTTACATACCTGCCAAGATCAAAATGAGCTTCATCTGAAAAGATGATTTTTTTTGGCAAAATCGGCATCTTCTGTAAGTCGATCGCAGGACCACTTAGCGAAGCGGAAAAAGCGTCTACACAACGGAAGGATAAAACTAATTATCTGTCAAATCAGACATGAGCCAAGTGTTACCATTCACGAAATAAGCACTAGTTGAAAAAAAACGTTAGATGGCGGACCCGTTATATCACTTTACGTCAGCATTTCTACAAATATCAAAAAAACAATCGAAGTCTTCACATATAGATGTGCAAAACAAAAGCAATTAATTGATATTTCGTTTATGAACCTTTATTTTGTATAACTTCCAGGATATGTTTTCATTCAGTTTCTGGATGTTTGGAGTTCGATTTTTTAATGGTTTTCCTGACAATATTCCAAAGATTTTTATATCAGGTGATTATGCTGGCCAATCAAGGACATGAATCCTATTCTCTTCGATGAACTCCATGACTAACCTCGATGTTTTTTTTAGGGTCAGCATATGAAATCATTTTTTTTCTCCGTCACTCCTCTAGGGAGCATATTGGCTTTCCATAAAGCATCTATTGCTTTGTTTCAGTTTCTTTAATCAATTTGATATTTCAAGCTAAGTAGATGATTAATCCGCTGTAGCTTCCTCCATAAAATTTTTTTGTGTAGTGGTGAAGATCCTTGCTAATTGGTAGTGATCTTAACTTTAACATTGTAATTTTTTCCCAGTAGGTGTTTCGTGTTTTCCTGATCATTCGTCTGATGTTTGTCACCATCGCTAGAGTTATGCGAGAAGGGTCAGGGGAGCTTTTTTCCTTATTTATTTTATTTTTTTAGATGGAGTTGTCTGGAGGGAAGAAGTCGAAACATTTTTTTATTATTAAGCATTCGAAACCACAATTAAATTTTTTCTCGTCATGTCCTCCGCTGCGGCTCGAACTTGTGTCGCTTTTGTTATGCGTGCGCTCTAACCACTACACCACGCCACCCTCACGGAATCATTATCGATTCTAAAATGTTCTTGTGCAATAAATCGATCCATTATGTTATCAATTTTGTAAAAAGGGTCCAACTCCTTTTGCTGAAAAGCAAGTCCACGCCGTAACGTTGCCTCTCCCGTGCTTAAAATTATTTTTACAATTGCCTGCATGAAGCTTTTTACTAGTCATACTTTTCCATTATTCAATTGAATTTTCATTCGCCACTAAACAGAACAGTTTTTTACTTCTGTTCAGATCAATTTTGTTTTTGTTTTTAAGATCTAGTATCGCGGAAGCACACCTCAATACTCCGGAAAATCTCCATCTACAGTGGCAGCCAGGTTGCTCTTAAACTCTTTGAGACTATGTTTACAAAAGTCCTGTTTGTGAACTCATGACATGACTAAGGGTGCCTGGACTCAGCGACATTACAAGCAATTGCATAGCGAATGAGTTTGCTAGACAGGATACTACGACACAAATACTTCTGGCAAAATTATGTTTTGATACGCCAAACTCTACATGCCGCCGATATTACGGCAAAAAAAAAATACCTTGGAAATGATACTACTTTTATGCTAGGCGCTGTCGAGTACAAAGAGAATCTGTTTTCGTAATTTATAAAACACCTCCAAAATCTTAAATTACGGAAGTAAAGAACGGCTTATAAGTGCATGAAGGTACGAAAAACCGAAAATTTCAAAAAGAGATTCTTCTTGTACTTGCCAGCGCATATGTTCTTTTTTTCACACTCTGTAATATTTTTTTTCCTCCGTCACCTCTCAAGGAAGCATATTGACTTTTCACAAAGCATCCTTTATATTGTTCTGGTTTGAGTAATTAAGTTGATTTTCGAGCTAAGTAATATACTGTAGCTCGCCTCCATGTGATTGTGTGTAGTGGTGAAGATCCTTGCTAAGTGGTGGTGGTGGTGATGGTTATCCTTACTTAGCATTGTAGTTCTTTTCCCAGCAGGTGGCGTTTTATCCTGATCATTCGACTGATGTTTGTCATCAGCGCCAGAGTTAAACTGGAAGGTCAGGCGGTCTTCTTTAGATGGATTTGTCTGCAGGGATATTGAAGTCTCTTTATTAAACAATCGAAAACTACAATTAAGGTTTTTTTCTGTCTTGTCTTCTGCTAAGATTTGTGTTGTATGGCTGCGCTCTAACTACTATACCACGATACCCCAACCGAGTAATATATTAAACGATAAATTGAGATTCACATTAACTTGTAGACAGGCTAAGGTTCTCTTGTGAGAGATAAGAAATAAGATATCTGCGAGAGAAATAATGCCTTATTAGGAAAAATTTCTTAAGATGTGGTCATAGGAATTCCACTCTAGACTAGACTAGACTCTGACTCTTGCCCAGCATTGACTAGACTAAGAACTAAGGTTTTTGGTAATCATCAGATCTGGCTCCAAACATTGAAATATAATTAAACGTTATCTGATGATCAGTTTTATTTCATAAATAAAAAGATCAATAAATTCCATATGTGAAGCAAGCAAGAAACCAAACATATTTTACCTGTTTAAATGAAACCAACACCCTTTAAACAAGTGTCTCATTTTCTTAAATATCTTGTGGCCACATGTGGTGCATCAATAAATGTGGGCTGGCTTCAGCTCTGATAGGATTATTGTCATTAAATAGAAATTGACGATGTAAAGGGTCAGTAACCGACAACTCATTAAAATAGTAACTGTAGTTAAAACTACACATTTCATACAAGAATTGTTCAGTCCATATAAAATGTGCTGTAAAGTATTATAGCTGCTTAATATTAGGAACTTCTAAAACATAAATGAGTTGAGCAAGTTTTAAAAATTGAAAAAAGAAAAAAATTAAATTTATGTGACATTAAGAGATAATATTATTGTTAAAGTAATGGGATCATCAAATTTTTCTTACAATGAGTAAAAATATGTGTTTCTTTTTTGTCCAGGTAATAAAACTTTTAATTAATTGCTCTACACCTGACATTTATTGTTGTTAAATCATTAATCACCAGCTGGCATTAATGTCACAAGAACATAGTGTAGGACTTAAAACTTAAGAAGCAGAGAATGGATTAAATGACAGAGGAGGAGGAGTAAGAAAGAAAGAAGAAGATAGTTTCTAAAAGTTAAATTTTAATGTAATTTGGAAATTTACACCATTCTTAATTTTACACTAGCTAATACCCGGCCTGCTTCGCTACATCCATCTTAGGTTAGGTTAAGTAAGACGGTGGACCCACCTAAAGGGAAAGAGTCCCACTTAGGCCAGATAGTTGGCCTATTGTGATGCCAACCCATGGATCGAACGGTCTCCATAGGAAACCATTTAGCCTCCAAAATAAATCTCGCAATTGCGGCCATCTTTATCCTGGAGAGTTCAGTCAAAGATGACAGAAAGTAGGAGTTCAAGAATCACCGCCTTCTGACAGCAAGAGCCGGACACTGGCACATAAGGTTAAAGACAGTCTCCTCCTCCTCTTCGGAACCACAACTCCTGCAAAAATCATCGGGTATATGGTCACCCGACATTTAGTCCTTCTATCGTCGAAGTTGGTCCAGCAGAGTCTGGTGATATCGCACGTGCCTCATGCTGCTAACGATATTGAGCGTCGACATAAACTGACTGGAGAATATCCAGCTTAACTCAAGCAATCGGGACACCAATGATGGTCCTTTGTTTGAAAGTATCGAGCTGAGTACCCATCCTGGCCAATTTGTCAGCAACGCAATTCCCGACGATAGCCCTTTGTCCCGGCACCAAGGTAATAGTGGCCTTCAAATGAACTGAGATTTCAATAAGAAACCTGCAACTTCGTGGACTAGGATAGACATCTAGATGACCTTCGCGATGGATTTATCGCAGCCCAACTATCCGAAAAGATTAGAAGATTCTCTGTTCAATTCCGCCTATTTTTAATGGATGATTTGCATTGACTGTAAAGTCATTCAGACCAAATACTAAATCTTTGCTTTAACCGTTCTCAAGATATACTGAAATCAATATTTACTTTGTATGGGAGGTCCCACGCACACCTGACCAATTTCGTCAACTTTTTGACTGATCATTTGTATTGACTGAAGTTATTTGTAACATATTTAGATTCTCTTAATATTACCATTTGGAAGATATAGACAAATAAATATTTACTTTGTATGGGCGTGGCACCACCCAGTTCGAATTTTTGCATTTAATATAACATATAGTTCCTTCCAGAAATACAGAGGAACACTGTAAAAATTTAAAGAAAATCGGTTCAACCGGTTAGCTGTCTATAAGGCACAAACACATTCATTTTTGTATATAATATTGGATATTTAAATTAAAAAGAGGAGAATTTAGAGTAGGCGAGGTTAGGTAAGGTGGTGGATTCTCCTTGAACGATAGGGTTCCAATTAGGCAAATTTTGCTACCACAAGCGTAAGAGGTAGCCCGAGGAATAAAGAGTCTCCATACAAAACTATTGTGAATCCAAAATAATATCGCAATTGCTGGAACTTCTATTGTTTCAAATAAAGTGCTGGGCACTGACATATGAAGTGAAAGATAGTCATATTCTCCTCACAGAACCACAGCTTCTGTAGAAGTTATGCGAGAGAAAGCTGGGTGTATCGGCATGCCATTTAAAAAGGAAAGAGCCTGTAAGAACCGCAATAGTGCTTTGGATGGTCATGCGATTCAAGGAAAGAAGTCAGAAGAAAAAAGAAAGTTTTCTTATCTTATCTTCTTATTGGTAAGGCAGAGCGTAGAAATACTGCATAATCCGTTATGGTGGCAACGGAATTAAACCTCTTTCAAATATTGCAACCTCTATAGCCACTTTAGCCAGTTTATCAGCAACGGAAATTCCCACGATATCCTTATGTTTTTGAATCCATATAATATTTATCTTAAAATATTTCGAATTTTCTTAAAAAGACTCCACATCAATGAATAACGTGGATAGACCTTGAGATTATACTCGGACAAATTAGGCAAAAAGTGCAAAGATGATAAATTTCAGGTATTACTCCAAGAGGATTCTTCTTAAACAAAGGAAGTCGGTTGCTGCATGAAGTGAAGCCACATAAAAAAGCATATTTGTATCGAATCAACAACAAGAAGCCAACCAACCATTCGAATCAACTTGAAAATAATGCTCTTTATTTGGTGGAACCAGAAGGGTTCCATCTATTATGAGTCTTTGAAATGGGAATAAAAAATCAAAAGAGCCTGTAATGAAAAAATTAATAAGTTTTAAGCCAGCAATGCTACGAATATGCGACCTGACATGAAGCCTGATCGTAGACCTGTTGCAGCACCAGTTTAAAACCATTTAAAAAATAGTGGTTGTGACGTTTCGCCTTAGCCGTTTTGACTTAGTCTTGATCTTACCCCTTTTGACTAGCATTTGTTTCGATCGATTGAGAGCGCACTCCCTGGAATACGCTTTATTTTATGTTGTGATGGTCAAGGTCAATAAAACGCGATCCGAGGGATCTTTTATGCAGCGCCATGAGTTCACATTAAATTGAGGCTGCAATTAAAGCCAGTAATCCTATTTGGTGAGAGAATAAATACCACTTTTGGAGCGACCACAGTTTTCCCCAGGAACCTCATCATGTGGGTCCAAATAGCTGCGCACTCACAAAGCATGTATTCACATGTCTCGGCTTAAGTCGTGCAGAACCTACACTGATTATACTTAAGATTTTCCAAAGTATACTGATGGTATTTAAGACCACAATGCCCTGAGCTAGTTCTTATTGAGTAGCCTTCTTGATCTACAGGCAGAACCTGAATTAAATCTCCTTACCTGGCTGACACAGGTGAGGACAGACAGAATTCAGCTTCAATTCTCTCTACTGCGTGTCACGCAGAGATACCGAAAAATGACTAAGACCCAGTGAGAACTCTGCAGGCTCCCATGTTCTCTAAACAGTTACTCTTTTGGTTTCCAGTATGCTCCTCATTGCTAGGGACCCGACGACCTTCTCAGCCTTCAGTCTAGCCCTAATCTATTGTAAACGCCCCAAACTCACTAAAATGTGTCATGCAGTCTTTTGACCTAACGCCACAAGATGACAAAGGCCTCTAGGCCGCCTGAATATTTCTCTTTCTCAAACCCTTCGATTTTCATCTCAGGCATTTCCTAAAGCATTTTACACATGTTATCTAAACCTGACTTGATTAGTTTCCTGTCTCAACCTTATAGTCTAGCCTTTATGTCTGGATCTTCTCTCGCCTTACTAGCATTTGTTTCGATCGATGTAGAACGTTTTCACTTTAGTACGGAGTATCTGAAATTGCTTAATTCATTGTGGTTGATCTCAAAAAATGAGCAGTTCTTTTGACTCGGAACTGCCAGAAAGATGAAAAAATGTTGGGGTAACCAATGGCCAACACTTTAAACAAATTTTTACATTTCCAACGTTTCACAATCAATGCTAACATTTATGCTAAAAATACTGCATTTTTAAGTTATACCCACATCCAATAACATAAGAGCATATTGTTGTGACGCACTCAACATGCGCGCGGAGTTGAAATTAACGAACTAAATATTTTAGAAATTCTATATTGAAAAAGTTTCTAAATCTATATAAATCATCAATCTTGTAACCTTGGAGTGTACTAAGTATACCTACTTCCCTATTTATTGCATTTTACTTACATACTTCCCCATTTATTTATATATACTATTTAAATTGATAGTTTATAAAGAAAAATATGCATAATGCATTACGTTTCAATTTTTTCTTCTTAATTTTGTTCTTCATCGACTGCATTTCTATGAAAATAAAAAATCTAGCAAACACCCACTCATATGGAAGTTTTAATAATAATGTTAAATTTATTTTTTCTTCGCTCATTTCCTTTTTTACAAAAGATAATCTCAGATTTCTTCTACTAATCTTCTATTTAAAAAAATAATTTAAAAATAAATTTACTGTTCTTTTAAATACAGCCGTCGTTTTCAACTACACTGTTATCATTAGAATGAACTCTTTTTATATTTGAATATGAGTGGAGCAGTGCTTATAATGAATACACTTGTATAAGAGTATAAATGTATGTATGTATGTATGTATGTATGTATGTATGTATGTACATATGCAACGTTAAATGTATAGATGGTAGTGTTTGAAAAATTAATAAAATTTAAAATTAAAACTTTTTTTTCACTTATTTAAATACCTACTTTATGTTAACAAAACTTAAAACTTTCAGTCAAGTGTTTATAATCTATATTATTCATTTTAAGTAATACAATAAAAGCTAAATAACAAGCTTCTATGTGATAAGAAATATGTATTTACATATGAACTTATATTGAAATTATTGTTTTCCATCTCTGACTTTGTTTTGTTTTGAACTCATTTAATAAATTCTAAGTCATAAGCTTAATTTGTATGTTTTATTAATGAATGGGTCAGCATCAGTCGTCAGCAGTCACGTACACAATTATTTATATTTCATAATAAACATAAAAATACCGTTACACACTCGTTCATAAGAGCAAGAGCGCGTCTAAGTATGTGCGTTACTTTAATGAGTGTTAGTTAGTGAGACTGCATACAATAGTATGAATAAAAATTTCCCTCTAAAAGTAAAATAATATTTAAAGAGGATGTTTGTTTTGGTTTCAATTTTTTTTTTTTTTTTTGAATACACTGAGTCAGTGTTGCCAATTTTTGTTAAAGTAGTCAAAAGGGACAAATATTTTTGTGTTATTTTATTTGAACAATATTTCGTTGTAATAAATTTCGAAAATCAGAAACGAAATTTTATTTAATTTAACGTTTTACGGTGACGATAAAGACAAATCACTTCACTTGTTTATTTATTTTAAAGTAACAACTGCAACAGTGTAGGAAATGCACACATAATCGTGGAAAATTCTATAACCGGGAAAAGTATTAATCTATTCCTATTGCAAATTCTAAGGGTATGGTCTCATTTGTCAACAATTTGACGGATAAACATAACCATAATTAGGTAGGTTCTTATAAATAGGTTACATCGTAGCTATAGCCAATATGGAACAATTTTATGTCCTAATTTGAAATGTATTTAATATCATAAGTTATTGTATTTCAATCTGGTGTAATGGAATATATAGAAGACATATTTATTTATTCGTCGAATTTTTTGTTTATAAAAAACATAGGTCCTTAACAAATTAATTGAAGATGTTCTTCCCAATTTCCGAAAATTGTCTCCAAAGGATATAAAAGTGCTGAGCTAAAGTTAACTGAACGGGTTACAGATAACAGATAGTGAAGAACATTTATATAAAGACCAACTGTGAATATGTGATATGCGATTTCTGATTTCAATCAAAGATAAACATAAACCATATACATGTTGGGCGAATTTGAGATTAGGAAGTAAATTCACTGTCAAATGACAAAATGTCAAGAGTAGAGCTGTCAACCTTTAACACTTATTTTAGCTATGAAACGCTACACTCTTGATCAAAGACTTCTAATTGTGAAATTTACCTTCAAAATGGTGAAAATTTTACTGTATCACTTCGTAAAATTCGAGCAGCTTTTCTTCGTAATCAGGCTGCTTCTGAGTCAGCTACCTTTAATCGCTAAATTCGAGACTCACGGTACTGTTGCTGACAATAGATTAAAACAATTTACTCGTAGTGGCCGTAGTGATGCACACATAACCACTGTACAGCAAAGTTTGAGAATGAGCCTTGGTATCATCAGAGGAATTTTGCGTAACATTTTGCATAAAGATCTTCATCTTCACGCTTATAAAGTTCAACCCGTTCAAGAATTAAAGACAGTCGACCATTGTTTGCGTCACCCGATTGTGAATTGGCTGTTTGAAAAACTGAACGAAAACAACGTATTTTTCAATAAAATCATCTTTAGTGATGAGGCCCATTTTCAATTAGGCGGTTATACAAACAAACAAAATTGTCGCATGTGTAGCTCACAAAATCCACAAACAGTCTTCGAAAAACCATTACATCCAAAGAAAGGCATCATCGGCCCGTATTTTTTCGAAAACGAGCAAAGAAACGTCGTCACCGTTAATTCTCTGCGCTACCAAACAATGATAAGCAATTTTTTGTGGCCACAATTGGCTAATGTTGACATCAGTGACCTTTAGTTACAGCAGGACGGCGCCACAAGCCACACAGCCAGCCAAACAATTCAATTATTGCATGAAAAATTTTGCGGTCGCGTAATTTCTCGATTTGTCGATGTCAATTGGCCGCCTCATTCTTGTGATTTAACGTCGCTGGATTATTTTGTGTGGGGCCATTTTAAAGATCGGGTTTACGTGAACAAACGATAAACAGCTGACACTCTGCAAGACGAAATTCGGCGCTGCATTGACGAGATAAGCGAAGCTTTGTTGCAAAATGTGGTTCAGAATTTTGTGAAAAGAGGGGACGTCTGCCGACGTGCTAGAGGTGGACATTTGCCCGACATTATATTCCATTATTAATTCCCAAATTTGTATTTTATATTGGTATGCATAAAACTGAATTTGTCAAAAAAACCTCAAATTTGCCCACCCTTTACATACATAGGTCTCAATACCTACCTTGTATATATGTATGTATGTACATAAGTTTGGTTGTAATTGGTCGAGGGGCTTGAGCTTGATGCAGCGTTACCAAATGTGCAGTTCTTTGAAACATTGAGCAGTTTTGAGGTTTTATGTTTTCTGTTAATTGTGCAGATTTTGCAGTATTTAACATTTTAGTTTTTTGCTTTCAAAGTAATAATTTCACCCCATTTGCTTAACATAACTGTGTTAAGGTTTACTTGCACCTTTTTCATTTTTCATTTAAATTTCACTTGTTTTCGGCTTACAGAACGTACTTGATACGAGTATATGCATATATTCTTTGTACTTTTTTAAGCTTGTGCAGTTTTTTCACTTGAAAATGAGTTTTTTCCTTTTATATATTCAGTTTTTCTTCAAAAAATGATGGCAATACTGGCTTGATGTGACGACATAATTAAGCCAAAAATAAGCTCCATTTTCGTATATGTAGTAGATTCACAATAATTCTCTAAAACAATTTTTTGGATTTTTAAATTTTGTTTTGGTTCTTATTCTTCTTGGCCTATGTAAGTGTGTATGTATGTTTGGTTTCATATTACTGAAGCCATTTACATATCGTCACCCAAAATCCAAACAGCTGTTAGCGACAAAAAATCAAAATCCACTTTTTGATTGATTATGATTTAATCAGCCAAAATGCATCATAATCAATCAAAGAGACGATTCTAAATTTTTTGTCGCTTACAGCCTTTGGTATTTTAGGTGACGATATATTGATTTTCCTACTTATATCTAAACATAAATCAACCCCTAAATTGTTGAGCCCATCAAATTGGAAAAAGAGTTGCCATATGTTTGTTAGTTGCCTTAAAACTGTTTTCAGTTAGCAGTTTACTTATAAGAAAAGAACATAAGGAAGAGTTTGCTTTAATATTTGTAACTGGAAACTTCAAATAAGAATGAACAAAAAGAAAAAATAAATAAAAAATATTTTTAACAAAATAAAGAAGCACACCATTGGCAAAATTCTCTACTTTAAAATTAATATTTTAATATTTTCATAATCTATTTAAAATAACATGATTTTTTTAAAGAGTTTACAAAACAGTGTGAAATTCTATGACTACGCATGCTCTCATAAATACAGGTTTTATTTAGAAATATGATTTTCTAATATTGCTATGAAATGATTTGACGTCAATGAACCATATCGCACAAGGAGTGAGCTTGTGCTACTTGAAGTGAATAAATTATTTTTTTCTGATATTTTGAAATTTATGTTTGAACCGAAAAAAAAAAATGTTGTCTTTAACTTTGTGCTGATATTCACATATTTAAATACAAGGTGGCGACAAAAATAATGTCATAGTGCAAAAATGACAATGAAATTTATGCTGCGATAAAATAACAGACTGAAAGTTAATCAAATAATGGTTGGAAAAAGTTTTAGGCTGATCGCCTAGTTTTCTAGCAAGTCCAAGCTGCTTATGTGCCGGTCTTTCCATGACTTCATCGACTTTTTTTAGTGATTGGTCGACTAGGTCCTCTTTAATAATGAGCTGCACCTGATTCTATTTTTAAACTCATTGAAAAACATCTACAGTTTAACACTGAACTCAACCAGTCGATATCGTTTTTTCGAAATTCGCTCTTTTATTCAGAATTCAACTCCCAAATATGAAGCGAATTACTTTATTCTCCATACAAAATTTTAAAAGCGAATCACCTAAATTGTAAGGAATCAAGGTTAAATAATATGTAATTTTAATAGGGTGTTTGTTTACGTTAAATGTGTTAATTTTTTAATCTCTTGTGTTCCAGTAAATGTGTTTATCGATTTCCTTGCCCATTTTTTTTTTCATTTGTAAAACACGATCGATCGACAATTGACACAGTAATAACTAATTGTAATAAGAACAAGAAGAAATACCATCAAAACCAATTACAAAAGTGCCATGCGAACTGGGTGATTCGTAAAAGTAATTTTAATAGCTCCCAAAGGAATTTGAAGTCTCGTGTGAGTATGCTCTAAGCCAAGCTTTGTAAGAGGTGTCCAAAATTGAGTTACCATTTTAGTTTTAATAAAAAAATAATTTTTTTCGGGTAATTAAAAATATTTTCATTTCGGTTTATTACAAATAGGCTTGCACTATGGCTTGCAGAAGCGAATTTTTGCCCTATTTTTAACGCTTAATATGAAAATGTTGTGAATAAGTTGTAAGAAAATTTTAAATGAATCGTGGAATAGAAAGCTTAAAAAGCTGATTATGTGCAGCACAATGTGCGCTTTAAACACTTCGAACAGAGTACTCATTTGCAAAATAATTTCGCATACTTTAAGTGTTTCTGTAATGTAATATTTATTGTTTATGATGACGAATTAGAAACGTAAAATCGATATTGACAGGACAGCCTAAAAACAACACCCTATGGTTAAAAAAATTATACTTTTCTTTTTCAACAAACTAGTTTCTTTCGAATATAAGCATTAAATAAATAGGTTTTGTTTAAGCCAAAAGATAGCATGACGTGTATATATGTCAAAAGGTGCTAAATAGGTTTTTTTCCAATTTATTTTGCAACATAAAATTATTTTTGACAAATTGCTAGAAGAAGGTGACAAATAAATAAAATGAAAATTTTTTTTTTTGTTTTTACAAAAATTTGATTGAATGCCATTTATTAAGTAATTGTGAATATGAAACATGTTTTAACACGTCAACCAGTTTATATCTCAAGCAATCAGAAGCACCTTTTTTCGAATTATTATTTCGTTAATAATGAAGTGTACTTGTATTTGTATAGACTTGTATTTAGAAAGTTGATTTCAAAGTCGATAACTAAAGTAAACTTAAAGAAATTGAAAACGAACGTATTGATTTGAAAAATAATTTGCAATTTATTAAGAAATTTAACATTTTTTGTTGATACGCAAATGTCTGCTTGGATTCATTGCAATTTTTTAATAATAAATTATTAAAGAAATTAAATATGAAAACTACCGGCGCCCACACCAGAACCTAAATTCTAAAACCACACCGCCTTGCTATAAGCCTGTCGAGGAAGATGAACTTGATTACAGCAGTCACTCTTTTAACAAGTAAACTTTGTTGTTTACTTGGCTTGACCTAATATTCCTAACCAGCTTATCAGCCAACAACAAAGCTGTAACCACATTAAGTAAAAAAAACAAACAGAAAAATTATGAATGAAATCTTGCGTAGTTTGTTTAAGACATAAAAAAATTCCCAGGAAATTTCTCTGCGTTCATATTCGTACGTCCAATATATAAAATGAAAGTGTTGCCTTGTCTTTGTTTGTCTGTTATTGTCTTGTTGAAACGACCGGTTATCATTCCGCATGTTTGTAATGAAGAATAACTGTCATAGACATAATATGGTCATATCATAGCAATGTCTTGGCTTTTCATTTCAATTTTCATTCCATTTTTATTTTATTTGGTTTTTGATTTTCTTGCTATTTGCCGGGGCTGAAGCAGGAGCGGCAGCAGTAACAGCATTAAGTGCCTGGTTATATGTATATCAAGCATAACGGTTTGTGGTTGGTTTTAAACTCTTTGTTTTCAGAGTCGAATGATGACAACATGATATTCTGCAAATGGTGTGGTGGAGGAAGACAGGGGGAGTATCTTACAATAAAATAAACATCTTTAATGTCAATTGTATAATGTTTTGTATGGTTACAAGTACAAATAACCGGTATTTGTGTAAACAAATATTTGCTTTTATTTTAGAAAGACTAAGTATTGTACAGGGGTAAAAGTAATTTCTTGATTCTTAAAATATTTTTTTGTACAAAATAATTTCAGCATAATTGGAAAAAGATCGAGTCAGACTTCAGAAATCTTTAATTTTTGTGGATAAATATAAAAAACATCCATTCAGAAATCAGAGCTAAAAAAACATGAAAAATTATTGGTTGTATATTAAAAAAATGCGGGACCTTTGCCACAATTTTTTATAATATTGGGCATCGTTAGCTATGACCTTCTAGTTTCCCGGCAACATATACATACCATAT